>CAEMYA010000052.1:1100892-1147360 GCA_903131615.1 Diplodus sargus
AAAATGAGGTATGACAAGAGTTGGAGAGGCGAATGACTTCATTAATTCAAGGGCTGCGCATATTTTTAGCAACGTGATTTATCTCACGCAAAACGGACTTAGAACAACCTCAGACGTTACTGTAACCGCTTTGCTGCAGCGGCCCCCCCCCCTTTCCTGGCTCTGCATTTACACTACGGAGAAGCGCAATTTTAGGATCAAAAGATAACGCTTTGAGCACAATAATGAGATGAGATTGGCCAGATCTGTCGTTTTCTATAGGCCACTTTTCTCCTTCAAAACCACATGGTGCGGCTTATGGACAGATAACCAGCATAATCCAACAGTATACACTTTGAGAGGAGAACGATTATGTCTGAGCTATACCACATTACAGAGGGAGAGAGATGAGACAATACAGAACACAATGTTCAGACAAAAAAAAAGTATTGGCCTAAACCTCTTCTCATAAGGTCACATCATTCACATATTATGCAATAAAGTGTTTTCCCAAATAACCGAACAGCTAATTTAATTAGTCTGTGCAATAGGCTGCATTTAAAAAAAACTTAATTTAAAGTTTAATCATGAATAGCCTAATCTAAAGCCCACTCTAAATCTTTTCTAGGACTCAATTAGCTTTTAATTAGTCTAATATGGTGTGAAAATGTTTTGTGAGGTCATATAAGTGCCCAGCGTCTGGCGCTGGAGGGCATGGATCATTTCCCGACTCTGGAAATTGAGTCAGAGTCAAACTGTGTCCTGCCCTGGCTTATTACTGGCTGAGAGGATCGCCCATCCCAGCAGCATAATTCCATCTGGGCTAAATATTTATACAGAGGGGGAACGACATCACTTATCCACAACACATTCATTCACGTAAGGGAGAGCTACTTCCAGAGTGGAGTCAGAGTGATCCGTTCGGCTTGGAACATCACTGCTTCTTGCTGATATTCGCTCAGACAAGCTTTTCAGAAAACACTTTTTGTACCAACTAGAGAACAACAATGAGCTTCTTCTTCTGTGTTTTTGGAGTGATCCTCACTTTGTTTCAGATTGGAAGGAATCCTGCCAGCGGTGAGTGGAAGATCTTTTTGTTTCAGTTTTGGTATTTTTGAAAAAGTTGGACCACGATGTAGCATGTTTTTAAAAATAACTCAATAAATTAATGATGATTTACTTTTATTTTTTTAACAGAATTCATATTTATATGTCATTGCCTCAGTCTTTTGGAAATATATTGGAACCCTCTGTTTTAAACAGATGTGTGTTTTCAAAAGTTTGTATATACCTATTAATAATGTATATATATAGACACAATTAATACAGGTAAAAACATCCTAGCAGACAAAGGCTATTTAATAGCGTTTTGTAAAGGAAAATCACAGCTATAAAGTCTCATAACTAGCCATTTATAAGTGGATCTTGACTAGAAGAAGTCCTTTTTTTAACCTTTTAGTTGATATTTCTTTGAGTGAACTTGTGTAGCTAGTGTAATATTTATATATATTATAATTTGTCATTGTCTCCAGCTGGGATGTGCTGGCTGCAGCAGAGTCAGGACCAAAGGTGCGACATGGTGCTGATGAGAGGGGTGACCAGAGACGAGTGCTGTGCCGGGGGCCGCCTGGACACAGCGTGGTCCAACACCAGCCTGCCCATGAATGAAGTCAGCCTGCTGGGCTTCCTGGGAATCGTCTCCTGTAAACCATGCAAAGGTAAACAAACAAACCGTTTAAAACAAAGTGGTTGAATCTGCACAGAAGATGGAATTCGTTACTCATGTATTTGTTTTGTTTATCACAGCGGGGCAATGATATTACTCACAGGCCTGACAGTCATATTGTGAATAAACATTGTAAATATATGTTGACTGAAGTTGCTACCGTCATTGGTAAGTACTTGGAGTTTTCAAACACTGCTTAGATATTACTCACAGAAGAGTTAACTCGGGTTTCAAGTATCACAGGGACATAAATTGGCTGTTCCGTCAGACAATATAACTCTCAGCGGGAGAGTTAGTGAAAGTTAATTGAAACCACGTCATTTGCAAATCAAGATATTTGCACAATGAGTTCCCGGCGTAGCTTTCTAACAAAATGCAGACGTGGATGGAAGAGAAGGCGTTCCACATAACTCCACCCAGCTGTCCTGAGAAGCTTCCCCTTGCTGGAATCGCAGCGAGGTTCATTCAGGTTCACTTGCAGATAAATTCTGTTTTCATAAGCAGCACAGACACTATGTGATCACGGGCCTAAAAAGTGAGAGATTCTCCAGGTTGTTAAGTTCCAGTAAAAATCTAGCTACTGGCATCTTTTCAGCGTCGGCCCCAGGTTTTTATCTGGCCTCGTTGTGAAACCGAGATGTGGATTGTATTTAGATAAACCTGAGAGAAGCACGGAGACCACGGCTAAAGGTAGCCTACAGCTTGATAAAAAAAAAAAAAAGCCTCCCACATAAAGGTAAACAGCTGCTTCACATGAAAATGAATGAAGTTGAAGAATAGACCCTCTCTCCTTGTTATGCCTTCACTTTTTCTCTAAAGCTTGTTAAAAAGAAGCCCTGTTTGCCTCCATGAACAAAATAAGAAAATGCATTCCTGCAGGATGGAATAAATGCCTGCCACATGCCCAGATGTCTGGGACTCATAATGTGCAATACTATCTTAATCATTTGGAATTCTGTGGGAGGAAAGCAAGAACATCGTCGAAGTTTAAAGGTAGCTTGAGACACCTACGCAGTCACGAGGCGTTTGTTGTTCTCAGACAGGCACAGAGGTGATAGTGAGAAAATGTACACACAGCAAGACACAGAGTGAAAGATGGAAATCAACCAAAAGAAGAAAAAAAAAACACTGCTCTGGAATAAAACAGGATATTGAAGTACTGGCAGGGGCAGGAAATAAGAAATAAGTTTCTCATTGTTTACAGGATCTTCAGGACTCAGAGCTGATCAGGCATCATCCCTAAAGACTCAGAAAGGTCCTGGGAAGAGACCTGTGTGCATTGTCTAATGTTTACTCTGCGCTGTGTAGGATTACAGTTCCTCCTGCGCTTTGACATTATGGGGTGTCAGAGGAGCCCGGGGCTTCCTCATTTCTCAGCCTGTAAACGTCTCTGACAGCTATTTGAACTCCATCTACCTCGGAGCCCCTCCGTCCCTCTGCAGGAGCTTAGCCCAGTCTGTGTGCAGCCGTACACATAGATCTGTTATGAAAACACGCCAGCCTCACATTCCATCAGGCGAGACACCCCTGTGTGTAATGGTCAATAAAGAGATGTGATTATTGTAAATATTGTGCAAGGTGAAAATTGTGTTATGGTCTGGGAAAACCCCAGATCTCGAGCTTGTTTTGTATGAAAATGCCTGTGGGTCACCTGATGTCTGCAGACTTGTTAATACAGTAACATTAAACTGACACTCACGCACATCTGAAACCACTGGCTGTGCTTTTGTAGAGACTTGCGAGGGAGTCAGATGCAGTCCTGGAAAGGTTTGCAAAATGAAGATGGGAAGGCCCCAGTGTGTGTGCTCTCCAGACTGCTCTCACATTACCCGGAAGCACGCTGTGTGCGGCAGCGACGGAAAGTCGTACAGGGATGAGTGCACTCTGCTGATGGCCCGCTGCATGGGACACCCGGACCTGGAGGTCATGTACCAAGGAGACTGCAAAAGTAAGCAAAATGAGTCTTGCTTATGCACAAAAGCGTCACACTTAATTTTGGCCAATATCACATCTTTCTTCTTCCCTGCACAGAGTCGTGCTCCAATGTGGTGTGTCCAGGCACCCACACCTGTGTGACTGACCAGACCAACAGCGCTCACTGCGTCATGTGCCGCACAACTCCCTGCCCAATATCCATGCTGTCTGAGCAGGCGATCTGTGGCAACGACAACATCACATACCCCAGCGCCTGCCACCTGCGCCGGGCCACCTGCTTCCTCGGCCGCTCCATAGGAGTCCGCCACTACGGCCATTGCAACAGTACGGCCAGAAATACAACTGTCACATTCTCTTTTTACCTGACGTACTTATCTTTGTAACAGCGAGGATCTTACAGCTTACAACTCTTTGTTTTTTGTGCAGGTCCCCCTCGGAAAGCTAACAGCTCAGATGGCAGCGAGGAAAACGCAGTCTAGACAGACAAGTCCCGACACAGCCCTGTTTCAAGAAGAGTTTCCAAGTGTCACACCACTAGCTTCCCATGATGACCTCTTTTTTTCACCTCCCCCCTCTTTTTTTTTTTACTCAGAATGACAATACATTTTATATGGAAGACCTCTGTTGGAAGACATTCATTAGTGTAACTGCCTCAAAAAGCACTACAAAAACCTTTGTGTAGAACAGAGGTAGGTGATCACATGTGTCTCGAGGTAGAAATATCTCTTTGACTCTTTGGAGGATGTGTGCATATTGTAAATAGAATACCACTGCTATTTATTGGAGAAGGTATCAAACTCTATTTATGTTTTTATCCTAGCAACAAATCCATATATCCTTGGGAAAGCTGATGCAAAAAAAAGTATATATTTATTGTGTTTTGTTTGTTGTGTATATACAATAGCGGTCACTGGCATTGGTGTTTTACAACCTTTTTAATAGTCTCCATTCCCCCGCAAACAAACAGTTTCCCCTCACGAGCTGATGGAAGGCAACGCTAATTTGTTTAGAAGATTCATACCACTTCACAGCCTACCAGTGTGGTTTCAGCTCACCACAAACAACAACAACAGGATAACTACAGTTGTACCGTACGTACTTTAGCTTATATCTGGAGGTGAGGAAGAGGTCCAGCCTAAACAAATCTGTATAGTCTGTCTGCCCCCACACATGTTTACTCTGGATCCTGATCCAAACCAACGGCCACCCGGTGATCAGTAAAAATTAACAGTTTGGAGTCTCAGAAAACTGTTGGTACAACCCCAAAACCTTAACAATACCTCCTCTGTTGAGTGTTTGGCTTTGTTTTCTCGGTGCATTTTTGTAGGTCATGCTCGTCTTTTTTCCGTTGCTGTTCTGCTGCTTTGATTCAATCGGGTATTTTTTTTTTAAAGAACCTCTGAACCGACAAATGTTAATAGCACCGTCGCTGAACGGAAAATTAAATTAGTCTCAGAACGGACCCAAATTTAGGCCTTACTTGATTATACTGACATCAGAGATGACAGGGCAAACCTGGCAGATATCATCACAAATGGCCAATTTCAAGTGGTCAAGTGATCCGTTGAATCTCAAAGCTCAAAGCAGATTTATGAATTACTTTCAATAATCTTTTGTAGTGTATTACGCATCTTTTCAACGACTCTTCTGTAAATAGCAGTCTCATGTGTACCTACCTGTGTACCTACTGTGAACTTTGAATGATGAATGCATCGACATATTTTTGTATTTTTGTACTGCCATTTCAAAAACAACATAAAGTTTATTATTTGCCACGCGGTGTCTTCTTTCTTTTACAATGTCCAAAAAGAATCAAATGTGTTTCAACCTCAATTTTTTCCTACTACATCTCAACTAAACTCATTTTGTCTGCAAACTATTCAATTTCAATACACACAGTACTCTACGTGAACGTGAAACTCTGACATATTTTATAATATTTGGATTCTTCTAAACTGTGTCACAGTCTTAATCATAGCCAGCTTTCAGTCAAATGAGATCACACTTGCACCCTAAGGGGGAACTGGACAGCTTCCCTCTCACACTGGAGTTACGGGCGGTGCGTGCAGACCTGCACTCCTGTGCGTGCAGTGGCTGACTCTCCTCTCTGACAGGCATCTTGAGGCCTCGTGAGAGGCGACAGAATCAAATCCAGGCTGGGTGGCTTTGCTCCTCAGGGATATCCCCCTGCTCTGGATTAGGTGGGAGGGCGAGGAGGGACAGAGGGTGAGGGAACCGAGGAATGAATGTTTCGAAGTGCCGAGGCCCGGGTACTGACTCACTTTCCTGTGTGAAGTACCTCCCTTGTTTTTCAGTCTTTCTCCCTTTCCTCTGAATCCTGCACTCCGCCATGCAGCAGCATCTGGTTCGACTTTAGGGAGATGTTTATATTCCTGTCCAAGTACCCTTTTATTACACTGGGAATGGAATTAGATGTTTTGTTAGCTCGAACGGGGCAAATAACAATGCCACACGAGGCTGTTATGTGTGCCCATACATAAAATGCACAAAAAATTGTGTTTTTCAGAAATGTATCTTTAAGGTACAGCTAACTCCAAAATCAAAAATACATACATTTCCTCTTACCTATGGGGCATCCATCCATCCATCCATCCATCCATCCATCTAGATTTGAGTGACTTCTCTCAGATATAAACGAAACTAGACGGCACTCGGCTTGCGGTGCTCAAGTAAAAAACAGCAGTGTCTCTATCCAGAAATCATGAGCCAACTACTCATCTTAATCCACAGATCTGGGTGAAGTTCTTGGTTGTCCCTAAGATTATCTGGTCATGTGAGGGGTCACCAGATCCAATCATAAACCTGATGAACTTCTCCGGACTCATCATGGCTATCCTGATAAATATAAAATGTGTTCGATATCGAGGATTCACAATCTAGACGACCACAATGGTCATCACGTAAGTACTTTCACAAAAGCCAATGAGAGATATCCCTGAGCCACGGATGGTGATGGCAAGTGAACAAGTAGTGCGAGCCCAGCATTAGTTATCTTAGATAGCTGGTAGCTCATCCAAGAGTAGTAAGAGGCCTGAAGATTATCTTGAGTAACCATGTCATGATTTCTGGAAAGAGACGTTGCTGTTTAGTTATTCGACTTTTGAGAGCCATCTGGTTGCATTATATTGGAGAGAAGGGAGGCATATTGAGGCTTGAACATCTAGATGGCTATACAGCACGACACGTGATAGAATATGCATTTTTGATTCTAGCATGAACTGACCCTTTAAATGTTGACTCAGTGTATGAATAAATGTTTTGAGCCACGCAAGCATTACTGTGCCGATTTAGTCATCAGGTGTGCAGACGTGACCTCAGTGTGGCAAAGTGGACCGAGGAAGACCTTCTTTCAACTCGCAACAGTTTGATTGTTTGTTTCTTCTTCTTTAACACAAGGAAACACATTCTGCATATTTCATCTAAACCTAAACTCCTCATTACATGGAAAATATAATGTTAAAGCCAGTCATTCCCATACCTTTATGAGTGAGCGTGAGTCGTCTATAAATTCTTGTGCGACCCACACAATAAACTCACCAAACCAGTGTTTCTCGCCATAGTTTAAAAAGTGGCAGCCCCACAGGAATTTCCAGTGAACACCCAATGAAATGAAGCGTTCACCTCACTCTGCGGTGCATATGTTGAAATGGCTGTGGTCTTCTAGTAAAATACACAACAGAAAAATAAAGTTGAGACAGCACTTTTGATACATGCGTCTGGACAAACCATCCTGATGGATACAAGGCGAAAAAAAACCCCAAAAAAACCCCAGTTGCTGTTGTCATTATGACTGCGTGATACCTTCTCCAGGAACAACCTGTATATCATCACAGCCCTCTGACTGATGGTGGATATGATGCACCAGTGTCACACCAGCGGTGGTAAGGACACAGCCGCAGAGTAAACATACGAGCCATTTCACAGCTATTCTAATTACACTCAACGTGAGACCTCAGGAATCCTCTGCCCACTTTACTCTGTGCTTCATCCTTTTTTTTCTACATGTTATGGTCCATGTGTGGCCAGCCAGGGTCAGCCTCACTGCCGCTGAGGCACAGCTTTGTGAGTGCGTGGGTGTGACTGCTGGCGCTCCTCTCCCGCTGGAGCTCACCTGTTGTGAGCACGGCATCAGTCACACACATTACATCACGACCTCTGGCTGGGTTGTTTATATCCCTGCAAACACATGGGGTTATAATGTGACGCCCACACTGACATTTCAAGGGATGCGTAATCATCCTCCTCTGACATGTCGAGCGTGCTCCTCAACGATGTCCACATGGTATCATTTCCGCCAAGTTGCCTTACTACTTCCAGTAAGTTAACAGCCAACATTTAGATCTGAAAGGATGTTATGATGAGACAAGGCGCTGCGGAGTGTTTCTTGGAGACCACCCACTCTCTGGATCGCGCCACTGGAGTGTAAACAGCTGAGTCCAACATCTGAAACTAATAGATATCAGATCCATCACTCCATCACAATATATCTGCCTCAGACACCATTTCCCACACTTGCTTTGTTTCACGGCAAGTCTTTTAATTTTTCCACATGTTGCCTGAAATTTACCATCTGACAGCTGATGATAGTACTGACACAACAGCCCGCGTTCCAGTCTTTACAGTTTATACTGCGGCAGATTATGTTTTATGGATTTCCCGGAAATCTGAGCTCATCTATATTTTACTGGGACATATTCGATGGCCTGTCAGCTAAACTGTCATCACTGTTTAAGACATATTTAACAGTTTTTAGTCATGATAAAATGAGAGCAGCATGAATCATCGATTCATACTTTCGGAGCCCCAGGACAAAAAGTTTTGCCAGGCTTGTGATTCACTGGCTCGGAGAAACTTCGAGGCCAAGGTTACTATCAGCACTTTAAGCAACAATTGAAACTCCAGGCAGGTTTACTGCAAATGAACAGTGCCTGTCAGCATTACATCCCCAACAACAAATCAGCAGAGTTAGGAAGTTGTGCAAATGCTAATTGTCCCCAATTATTCTTGCTGAATTGTTTCACTTCCTCGTCATGACCTCTGGGACGGCTTCTCTTCTGGCTCTGTGTGTGGTCTGGCCCATATGTACGAAGTCTAACAAGAGGACAATGTACTGTGTGGATACGTGATACTATAGTGCAAGCCTTTGAAAAATATGCTAAATGTAAGTACAATGTATGAATTCTTATCTGAGATAAAGCTATTTGATAAACAGTACAGTACTGTCTGGGAACACGTGTGCCTGAGACAGTGTCTTGGCACTGACAGGGTCATTGAATTAACTCTGGTTTGAGTTCATGTTGAAATATCAAGCCACATAACTGAAAAAAAGTAAAGGAAGTGTGATAATTGGGCTGCACTTAGCTTCCAAACTTGTCTCAAATTGTGTTCAATTTCGTAATTTGAGGCTTGGAAGATCACCAGGCCATGACCATAATTTCACATCAGCTCTGCAGGTGGCTCTCACACAGAAACACGCCAAAAATACCTTTTTTTATAAGCCTTGGCACAGATACCTGCTTGTTTATAATGGAAAGTTGGTTGGTTAGCATGGAAAGTCGGTTGAACATTTAATTTGCTGTCATGCGTAACGGTATACCGCAAAGACGAGAGTGGGAAAGTGGCGCAGGTTTGGACTTAATTCGATTTGGCCCCGCTCATTATCAACAGCTTCTTTCAGTTACACAGCTACAATGTCCACTAGAGGATAATCTGTTAAGAGATCCTCTGCTGGTTGAAATAGGACAGTGTACCACAAATGAACTTGCGAGGCTCATATGGTATCTATTCCCCCAGATGACAGAACTGCACATCGTGTAAACAGATTGATGGGCAGTTTTAGATAAGAGGAGCGACTTCACCCATGCATTGTGTTATCAGCCCCCAGTGTTGCTTGGTGTGGAGGCTGATGTGACATTCAACTATGTGAGCACACTCACATGATGTATATACCGAATGCACGCAAAACACTCTAACACACTCTCATACACACAGAATGCAAGGCAAAAACAAGACTCCATATACTCCTGTAAGGGATTATTCTACACAGTCCTCTTCTCATGCACAGCTTTTGTAATTGTCTTTTCTTTTGTCCTCATCTGGCACTAAACCGCTTGTCGGGGAATTTCTTGTTGAAATTAAATTTCTGTCTCCTGTGGATGACTGTGGTTGGTATTGCTCTGGAGGATGGGCTGAGTACAACACATATGCTCTCTTTTGTGTCTTGTTCTTAAGTGTCCAAGGTCAGTCTGATGTACTAAAAATGACATTCATACAACCAGTGGCTTAGCAACACTTAAAGCCTACAGCCGTGCTACTCTGTGAGTCTAGGTACAACAGTGTTGTTAACATGCCCACAAAAACAAAGCCAACACCCAGATCCAGTTTACCATGCTCCCTAGCTTCGTTAGCTTGTTTAGTTAGCATAGTAATAACTGCTTATTACCAGTAATCTTGAAGCAGGCCCACACCTGAGGCTGACGAGAATGTCATTAGCTGGTGTTTGGTCATAAACCAAAGTATTGGAATATAACGAAATTTGATGATGGGGCTAAATCAGAAGTTTAACACATGGTATGTCATTTCTGTTGCTAAGCAAAACAGAAGCCAAAACAAAAGTAATGTGGGATCATGGGACTTGTCTTCATTTTTAAACAACCACTGTAGAGCTTATTCACACAGTAGCCATTTTACTCGGATGACACGTTCAGGATGGTAACTTGAATGCTCCGATAATGTAATGCTGCTGTTGTTTTAGGTGGCAAGATGTATAAACGTAGATAGTTGTAAAATGACCACAAATAGTTATTATTTCACTGCTATTCAATTGATCGGCAACTGAAAAGATGATGGATTGTAAAAAATCTGCCGTATTTCAACTTTGAAACTTATAATATTGTTAGCTGGTGTTGGCATTCAACAACTTCCCAGCTAACATTACGGTTTGATTACATCTGGTTTCACCTCCAGGTTTAGACAAATGTCTCCAAGATTTACACTGATTTCTCTGAATCAATTTACACCTTCCCCAATAGTATCACATCAAAACAGAATCGCATTGAACAGCAGCGTTAGCTAGGATGTAGTTTCTACTGCTAATGGTAGCTTTTGTCTAAAATAAGCTAATCAGTCACCTGTGGTTTTACTTTGAAATATGGTTTGATTTACCTTCTAATAAAACAGTCAGTTATCTCTACAGTTGCTAATCAATCGGGAAGCAGTGAAAGGATAACAATCTGTCAGATTGCCTACATTTACATGATTTGCACCCTAGAAAAAAAAAGTAGTATGACATTGGAGCTTCCCAACTCCAGTGTGACGTTAGAGGAAAATGGCTGGCGTTTGGATGTGTATGTCTATTGCTGATGAAATTCTATTGTTGTGACTCGAGCAAAATGTTCATGGAAGAGGTAGATAACGTTACAGTTAGTCCCATTCACTGACTTCCTTCATCACCCTCTCAAGTTATAGTGACAGGCGACCAAACGAGAGTTACTGACTTCTCTGGGTTTGAACATTGTTGGAAGTGTTTAGGATAAAAAATATACAACTCCCCAAACTATATGAGAGATTTTTAGTAATTTTGGACATTTCAATGCAAAAATGTTATATTTTTAAGAGGATCTGTACCAAAATTCATGTCAATTTATCCAAAAAACTATAACTTTCAATCTGGTAGTAGCCCTCGATGAACTGTCACAGGACTGCAATGTTGGTAGGATTCATCCCTTAGGCACCGTGAATATTTGTGGAAAATGAAGCCATGTAGTGGTCGTTGAGATATTTCAGTCTGGACCAAAGTGGCGGACCAACCCAACAACTGACAAACCAATATTGTCATCCCCACCATGTTGCTAGCATTAAAAATTGCTTAAAACTACAAGTCACTTTGCCACAAGTAAATACAAGCAGACGATTACAGACTGAAAACAACAGTATTTCAAACAGAGTGTACTGCGCATGATTAAGACTGATTACTACAATCTCATGAAGCAACGGGTCAAGAAAGCAGATAAAGTTGAACACTGCCGAAACATCTGCGGTGAGGGACCACAAACACTCCACAACAACAAAGGCGGTTGAGCTAATTGTACACATCTGTTACTCTAGCAATATCTATATTTTGTTAGCTGCCCCGGTGATGTAATCCCAAACAGTCATGTACCAATGCAGTACCAAGAGACTTTGTTCTGGAACACAAGCAGAGCGGAAAAACACTGTACAGAACAGAAGGGATACCTGCTGTGATACTAATATGTGTATATACATGTAGAGGACGTGTTGGGTTTATTTTTTTTAATACAGCTTTGTCCCTTCTTGCTGTTTGTCCAGGAATCGTACAGTGTGTGTGTGTGTGTGTGTGTGTGTGTGTGTGTGTGTGTGTGTGTGTCTGATGCACAGCTCTTGTGACACATGGCCTCAAACAGATTGTGTCTGGAGAGAGAAAGAGTCTTCGATGGGTGGGACTGAAAACAAGTGACGCATGACTAAGAGGCCCAGGAAGTTCCAGCAGGCGGCTGTTATTGCTGAGTGTGTGGGTGTGTGTGTGTGTGTGTGTGTCTATGTGTCTGTTTGTGTGAGTGTGTGTGTGTGTGTGTGTGTGTGTGTGTGTGTGTGTGTGTGTGTGTGTGTGTGTGTGTGTGTCTGTGAGCGTGATTCGGGAGGCCCAGAGGGACTGTGTGGGGCAATCCCGGCTGGAGTGTCTGGAAAAACTCTATGGAGTGACAAAAGCAGCAGTGTCCCTTGCAGCATATCTGTCTGCTGCCTTGGCTGCAACGCTTTATTGCATTTAAGAGCGCCACAGAAAAACGAAACCGTAAAAAGTAGGTCGAGAAAGTGACAATCCTTCTGTTGTGTAAGTCAGTGTACATGCATGTACACATGCATACATCTGTAGTCTTACCTAATCACAGCGGCAGGAAGAAAAACAATTAGTTACTTCCACCCCTTGCAGTGTTTTACCGCATGTGTTCAGTGTTTTCATTCACGTCATAGCAAGAAAACATCTTATGTGGTTCCTGAAAAGAAGCGTGTTTCACCTGAACATTTTCATTATTAGCGACCTGAAGCTACGTGCTGTGGAAGGTCCGCCTGTCTGGCAGAGTTGTTTTCTGCCGCGCACATGACCTGTCTCTGACCCAAAGTCACTCACTCCCCAGATTGCATTGCTACAATGAGCACTCGCCTGGGATGGCGGTGACGCACTGGGCACAGAGAGACAATAGCTTACCTCAGCCAGGCAGACATAGCAAGCCTCAGTGCTATCAGACCCTCTCTAATCTCAGCCCATGGGACGGCTGTGTCTCTCCTGCTCCCACATGGCCAGATCAGACACAACGCGGACGCAGAGAGAGGACGTTAGTTCAAGTTCAGGTTCTTTTGTTGTCACGTAAACAACAATTGCAGCGAATAATATTCTCAGGCTTCCTCCAACCCTGCTTTTATATATACTGTATATATACAAAATATGTGTAAAGAAAGTGTAACATTACCAAATTTCAGTTGTGCAGTTTGTATGAGAAAAGATTCGATAAAGATATGAATACAATTATGGAATGTAACCAAGTAACTTTACTCAAGCACTGTACTGTAATTGTACCAGTACGATGCTTGAGTAGTTCCATTTTCTGTCACTCTGCTACAATTTTGAGGCATATGTTGTACTTTTAACTCACTACATGCATCTGACAGTTTGTAGTCACACACAACATAAAAAATACACTGATAATTGTGTGCTTGACGTTTACTTTTTCCAGAGTAATATTTTAACAAAATATCTATCTAATATTTTTTTTTTTACAACACTGTTAATGATAGATAGAGCTAATAGACAGCTGATAAACAGGTGCTAAAATAAACATACTGTAAATGTTGTGATGGTACAGGTATAAGTAACCACGTAAACAAGTGGTATCTGTACCAGTGCTGTAAATGTAGTACGAGTAGAGCAGCTGTATAAAGTAGATTCACAGCAGTGTGAGTAAAGTTTCCTAATAAGACCAAACTTAAAACAATCTTACGTTCAGTCATCATATGTATGTTCTGTGTGTCATGTTGGGAAATTAGGCAATTGTGGAACTGAAGTATTGCAGTTGTTCTACTGACAAAAGAACATGGCCTCACTTCTTATCTCTGCATAATACTGAGACTGAGAAACAGAATGTGTTATAGCTGATATGGATATGAGGCTGAATTTCATTCAGAACACAGCGGGAACCGGTTTCATCCAGGGCTACTCTCCTCAAGAGTATAAAACGGAACATTTGTAAATAAAAATCAGGCCAGATGGCTTGAGAGATGTGATTGGCTGATGGGCAGTCGCATGGGAACTCCTACTTACTCTCAACATGTGGTGCCAAGCACAAAAGAGATACTCCAGACTTGACTTGTGACATGTTTATCGCTGTCATTCTGCACTCCTGGTAATCCCATTATGGATATTATGCAGAAGATATTGGGGAAATTTTAATTTACAATTCCCAAAATGTAAACAGACCTGAAAACAAAATAAAATCAATCATTTCCCCCTCCAGTTCTTACGTAACTAAATGATCTCCGAGACCTTCACTGCTATCTCAGTGATGCCAGATAGCTGACAATATCTTGTTCACGAGAAAGGAGACAATGTCTTTCCCATGTGAGAGGCTACTTATTTATAGCTTTATGTCTCAGATTTGACAATTGACCAAATGGTTCCAGCAACTACTATCAAATAATCAAGGACAGCATACAAATCCACCTTAGATGAGATGAGTGTTTGCTGAAAAACAGATGCTGCACAACTTTTGAGCACGTAAAATATGCCTCTTGGGCTCCAGAGCTGGTTGACAGGAATCCAATGGAAAAGTAACATGTGTCAAAATAAATCCAGCGGATTGCCAGATTGCAAAAACACATCTCAGGTTTTAATGTGAACAGGGAGATCAGGGGGCCCTGAACCTGCAGGAATAAGACACAGAGTTCAGTGGAGACACAGCGTGCTGATACATGATACAGATTTGTCCGGGGTATTACATTAATCAGTCTTCCATTCTTTACTTCTCTGGGGCTTTTACATTGACACATGTGTATAACCTGGTTTTCCCAACATTCAACCTGACTCAAGGTCTCATCAGTCCCAGAGGAAACCTAACAAGAGTGTATTGAGTCCTCAGTCCCCGGCCACAATGTGAAACACAGGAACAGTCTTCAGCACTTCATGCACAAAAGCACCACCATGTGGCTGTTTTTTATAAGACACATAATTGTTACTGGCTTTCAAATGCAGATAAGTTAATAACACAAACCTTTGCTGTAAAATAAGATGTGCTTATCCCTCATGTTTACCCAATTAATTAATTTAGTCATTTTAAAATGTCACATTAATTTCACTATTTAATTCTAGAAAAGATATATATCCTATACAGTACATGTTCCGCTTCTTAAAGACAAATGTTCTTATAAGCAAGATAGACATCTTTTACTCGTAAATAAACAACAACAAAAAAAACAGTTTAATGTATATGTAAATGTATATTGCAGCGCAGTTATGTGAATCACATGGACGTCGTATATTCCAGCAGGTTAGAATTGACCTTTCCGGTGCTCCGTAGTCCTTCCCCCTCTCTACCTGTTTAGTGACTAAAGATGGCGGAAGCTCCTCCATGGCCCAGCCGGTTCTTCTGTCACAGATGCTCGGCAGAGATTAGTCCTCGGCTTCCCGTGAGTACCATAGACGGAAAGTGAATACGGAGACATTTGAGCAAATGAGAAACACTGTGCTGTTGTTGTCACTGTAGTAGAAACGGTTGTAGCGACGGGGCCAGCAGTTAGCATGCTAACAGTATTAGCTGGCTTGCTAAGAGGGGGTCGCGTTTATCTTGCTAACGCTCGCCTGTGTTAGTTTGTTATCTGATTAGCGCATCGGCCAGCATACACACAAGAGCTGCCTATAGAATAGTTCTGCTTTCTTGCAAACATTGTAGCAACGTTTGCTGGGATTATATTTTGATTACTGTGGTTTTTACGAGGCATATTAGCATACATGTTAGCTATATTGACAAGGAATAACGGTACGTGCCATCTGTAACAATGTGATCGCATCTAATGAGTGCGTTCAGGTGTTTATTTTCTCCTCCGAGAGTTTCTCACACTCGTCTTCCTCAAGACTATGTGCATTACTATATTGTCCGTCATTTCTGTGAATGATTCAGCGACAACAATGCCACTGCGTCCTTTTCTTGTTTTGCCATTCAGTAAGGCACACAAGTGTCATGTCTGTCCTAGGCTAGAATGATCTGTCATAGAGCTGCAAATGTGCCCCTCACAATGTAACACATCAGCCATAGGTTTCTGTAGGTTGCTGGTAATGACCTGTGGTCCCATTAACACCTCGTACTGATGTGTAAAGTGCTGTTTGATTGTGTAGAGTAGCATGTGTATTAGTTCAAATAGGACCTTTTCTTTTGTTATTTCGGCCGTAGGAATACAGCCGAATGGCATTCTGTTTCTCTCAGAATCAGACTGTATAAACTAAGTATATATATATATAATAAAAAATACAAGTCTTTGTACAGCTACATATACATTGTGAATATTTTATAACGTCACAACGTGTATGTGTTTATATTTATTAAGGAGTGTATCGAAAGTGGGGTTGCTGTGGCATGCCTGGAGGATGTAGCTGTTTCTCATGGTGTCAACAACCTGAAGGCTTGTCCTTGACAAAACGATCAGTTTGATCCTCTCAACTTTCTGCAGTATTGGCTGAAGTGGCTTGAAGGTCACAGTTTACATACCAGATAGTGACACAGCTGGTCAGGGCAGGTTCAGCTGCCCGTCTTTGCTGGGGTTGGATCCAGGATTAGTCACAAGAAAAGTATTATCATCATCTGTCTTCCTTATCTAAATGGCCAGCTGTCAGTGGAGTGTCTGACATATCAGATGCACTGTTTACACTTTTCACACACTGACACTGACAGGGCCTAGCTGTGAAGTCCATGCAAGTGATTAATCTGAATGTCAATGACTGTCTGCCAAACAGTTTAAGGTTTATATTATGAGTTGTGTTCGTTTTAACTATTTTTTGTTTGTTTACAGGAGTACACATGTCCAAGATGTGATTCAGGGTTTATTGAGGAACTGCTAGAGGAGAGAAGGTGTGTATATTAAATATGACTGTTTTAATCAAAGCATCATTTTCTTTCTTTTTTTAAATCTGGGTCTTATTTTTCTATGTTTGGCCATCATTCCTAACAGTTATGTTACTCACCAACATACATTAGCTGACATAAAGGATGAAGTGCTACAGCAGCACAGATAATTGTTGTTTCTGCAGCAAATTAAATCAGCGTGATCCTGTCTTCTCTAAACAATCATTTATCACATGAATGATTGTAATCAGATTTCCAGGTGAAGACTTTAAACATTAACTTTTAATGTGTTTCTCAAATGAATAATTTAGATTGTATGTGTTATGAAACGTTTTGCTTTTTGTGACAACATTAATTTATTTTTGGCGCTGCTTGACAATGATTGCATGGGTTTTTATGTTTTTTTTGGGGAGCTTTGTATTACTGTCCTTGATCCTTTTTTTTTTCAACTATTCTCACTGCACTACAAGGTGCTACAATTAAAGTTTGGACAACGATAGCTACATTTCACATTTGAAACATTGGACGAGCGAGGATAAGAGGAAGAAATTGCGCACAGAAAAAACACATCATATCTGTTAAGAATGATTGAAACTATGATGCATAGTCGAGACATAACTTTGTCAACTGTTTGTCCCCTGTTTAGTGCTGACAATGGTTCCATGTCTACCATCTCCAGTGGGCCTCCAAACGTGCAACCATTTGAGGTGTCTAACCTTTTCTACACAACCTCTCTCTGTCCTAACACTGCATAACATTGTCTGAAATCCCTAAAATAGATCCCTTTGATGTTTTTTGCTAATGTACTGATGAACATGACTGAAGTCATGCTGGAGTTTCCATTTCTGCTTTTGAGGCCGACCACAGTCTTGCCCTTTGTAGTGACATTCAGTTGAATGATGGGTCTGTTTTAATTTTTCCCAAAGATTAGAAACAGTCTTGGCTTAATATGTAGTTTATGTCAGTGTTCTGGGAAGACTTTTTACTGAAAAACACTAGGGCTTTGACAATACTGTTACCTCAGTAAACGGGAAACTTCTGTATGTCAGCCTACATTTATATTTGGCTGAAATTTGATCTGACTGTCAACTAATGTCTCAGTGCCTCGGGTGTCTTCTATTGACCATAAAAGGCTATGGTATGTAGAGGAATCCCTAACCCTAGCTTATTTCTACTATCAAGATTACAGTACAAGTTTTTCTGTGTGTGTTTATCTTACCAGAATCCAGACCAGCACTTGTTCACATTCCCCTCCGGCTATGGTCAGTTTGCTCTTGGTGTCTTCGATGACCGCTTTGACTTCGGGGCGGGGCTGGGAACTGAGGACAACAGGGATGCTGAAAACAGGAGGGAAAGGGAAAACGCATCACGGCAACGATATGGTGCCAGGCAACCAAGAAGTCGTCATGGTTCAAGACGACAAGCAGGGAGGCATGAGGGAGTTCCTACTTTAGAGGGGTAAGGAGCACAATGTTTAGCCTGGCCTGTGGGAATCAAGTTAATAGTGGCACATTTAAACACCTTCTTCACTGCTCAAGGGCCAGCCTGCTAAAAGCCAAAACGGGAAGTTGCACTGTGCTGCCCCCGGCAACTCCCGTTTTTTTTGAGCGGTGAAGAAGATGTTGGTTTTATATGAGTCAGACAGAGCTAGCAATATTTTACTCTGGATAACACCACTAGTAGAATGGCGACATATAGTCTTGATTTTTTTTCTTTTTTGTTTATGACAGATAATGCATGAATCTTGCATGGCAATCATTCTCTGCAAGGTTTTACCTGAGCCAGGCCATACAACAATGATAGCAGTCACATTACATCCATACAGGGTTACAGGAAAAAATATATCGGAACATCTCTATTGGAAACGAGTTTGGTTTCCACCTCAATACTGTATATATAACTGTGTGTTCTCTTTTGTAGAATTATTCAACAACTAGTGAATGGAATAATTGCACCCACTGCAATGCCAAATATTGGTGTTGGACCCTGGTAAGTCTGTACAGAGCTATATTTAACTACTATTCAAGCTGTATTTAAAGCTCTTTTTCTACAAAAGTGTGTCCTCACTGTATTACTGTTTGTTTTTAAAGGGGTGTTCTACATTCAAATCCTATGGATTATGCCTGGGGAGCTAATGGACTAGATGCAATTATAACTCAGGTAATTTGAAGAAATAATTTTAAATGTTTTTAAACTGATTACTGTACCTATTCATAAAGTTTTTTTCTTTCATGTGTCATGAAATAAGTAGTGATATGCATAAAACATGTATTTCATCTAATTTCTAAAAATCACATAAAAATATTTTTGTCTCTTTTCTAGTTGTTAAACCAGTTTGAGAACACAGGCCCTCCACCTGCTGATAGGGATAAAATAAAAACTCTTCCTACAGTACAAGTTACAGCAGAGCATGTCGGTGAGTTAAAACATTATGATGTTGGTGTAATTTACTGTTTTATGGCTGGTTTCCTTTTTTGAAAATATATGAGTTTCTGTTGTGATAGTTCCTGTCAGATAAAGCTCAGGATAGACTTACGCAGCCAGAACAACTCCATTCACCATTTTGTTGTTTACCAAGGTGACAGATGGCAAGTCACACCCCATCTAATACAGGTTAATTCCCTAAAGAAAAGCTAAAGTGACAACACCACTGTCTTTCTGAAAAGTTCAGATATTTTCAACTTGAAGCACTGCATACAAAAAGTCTGAAGTATTATTGAAAAATCCATCTAAAAATTGATAAATGGCATCCATTTCATATTTTGCATCAGAAATGCTAAATCTTTATCTGCTGGATTTATAAGTATTCTAGTTGCACTTGTTGTACAACTGTCTCTAAGGAAAGGTTTAAGCAAGCCAGACTAGTAGCATCTTAAGTACCTCTTCAATGAACGGCTTGACTCATCATAATTGTCTCTTTTTTTGACATGTCTTCTCGTCTTTCAGCTTCAGGACTTGAATGCCCAGTGTGTAAAGAAGATTACAGTGTCGGAGAAAATGTGAGACAGCTTCCGTGCAATCACATGTTCCACAATGATTGCATAGTCCCTTGGCTGGAACAGGTATTAGATAATAATTATCTTAGACTTGTCTCATTTAAATATTCCCCAATTGCTATCTCAAACAATTCGGTGACCATCCCAATTTTTCTCTCTTTTCCTTCAGCATGACACTTGTCCAGTGTGCAGGAAAAGCTTAAGTGGACAGAACACTGCAACAAACCCTCCAGAACTATCAGGGATGAACTTTACCTCCTCCTCCTCCTCTTCCTCCTCCTCCTCTTCATCTTCCTCTACCCCTCAGTCCTCAAGTTCGACCAGCAATGAGAACTCCACTGATAACTCATAGAGAATGATTTGTCCTTATCACCCGATGGAGCTGTTTATAGCTCCTGGACTGCTGTACTTCGGAGCGGTGACCTCCAGCTTCTCCCTGCTCTGGGGCAGAGACCTCAGTGCATCTCACCAGGAGCACTCGAGCCTGATTCAGGGGTAAGTGATGCCTGAGGTATTACTGTCCGTCCTGTTGCTCCCACCTTCATCAGGAATCTGAACAAAGGAAGGGGCAGAGGCCTGGAGTGCAGCTTCAGTCAGGGAGGATGTGGAGTAAAACAAAAGGCTCGATCCGCCTAAAACCACCTCATACTGGAAGAGTTCACAAAGGAATCCAAAGGTAGAAGACTCGGGACAACAACACAGTTCCTGTTTTTGTTTTGTTTTAATCACCGGACTTGTATGATTTAAAATTGATCCACTTTTGCCGATGGAGCAAAAGGAAATGTACAGTTATTCCTTTTTATAAGTAGCATTCATATCTCGCAGATAGAGTGACCCAAAGTGCACTGTAGTGCGCTGTTTAAGTGTGCGCTTAAGTTTCTTAATGGTTTGAAAGGATATTACATTTGATTCATTAGCTCTCAAAGCAAAATTACAGAAGTTTGTAAAATGATTTTATTGTCAAGATCCACTTGAAGTTTGAAGATTACCTGACAACACACAGGTACCGTTGTTTGCACTTGATGATGTGTCAAATTGCAGTAATTTCGTGCTGTTTGGATAATGATGTGGGTAAGTATTGCTAAATCCCACACACATAGGTTTATTATTTTGGCTCCAAGCCTACAATGTGGATCAGCTTTTCAAATGTAACTCTTAGAAACATTACAGTGCATTTTAACCTAAAGGTAAATGAGATATTTTCTAAAGTTTCCAGTTGACGAACTATTGATTTGCAGTATGATTGTGTCCAAAAAATATGAACTGATGTGAAAATAAAGATGTATGAGTGCTATCACTCAAAACCCATGTAAAGCATTCTTAGTGTGTGTATATAATATTCTTTAAAGGTCTAATCATGAACAACTGGACTTAACTACAGACAAATGTATTTTATTTGTATATGAACAACCACTGAGGCAGAGTCTGTTGTCTTTCCTGCACTCAGTGTGGTGCTGTGGTTAGACACTAAGTGGAATGCAGTAACACAAGCAGGACATTTTCAACATTTTTGTCATTCGTAGAGCAAATGAGCTGATATTCAACAAAAAAGTCACTTGTTTGCCCCTAAAACAAAATAAATAGAATGGTTAACAATTTTTGCAAACAGGAGAGTTCTCAGCTGTGCTGGCCTGTGTTTCATTCCATCTGAATTATATTGTCTGTTCATTGAAGTCTTGCGGGCTCAACCAGGGACAATAACATCATTAGAGAGCAGTGCTGGAAGTGATTTCAATACATAATATGCTCTTTTGAGATTGTTTTGTGCTTTCAAAGTAAAGCCTGATAGTAAACAGGGTCATATTGGGCCTAAATCTTTTAACAGGATGCTTGCCTGTTAAATTTTATCAATAAGCCAATAAATTCTACTTCCTTTTATTGTTTAGCCACATGGGTGTATTTCCTCTACATTGTAGCTCTCTTTTCCCCTGGGGGTGTAGTTTAAAGGCCTTTAATCTGAAGGGATTGTTGTTGTGGACAAAACATAGGCTTGTCCATGAGTCTGACTGTACAATAGGCATATGGAATTTTGTGTGAAATTGCCCATTCATAGTCATAATTTATAGTTACCTTTGTAGTTAACGAGGCACATAGTTCTACCTTAGTATGTACCTTGAAATATGATGTACAGTTTTGATATTAAATTACTTGATATTCAATAACTAGAGATACCATTTTAGCTCGTAATGTTGTGAATATTAAGTGGTGGCCAGCTTTATCCAGTATTGAATTTTAAGTGGATTTAGATTTTTTTGAAAACGCACAAAATATCTTGAGACAAAATGAGAATATTGAAATGGGTTAGATTTTTTTTCTTTGTGTATAACACAGTTACTTATCCTTCTTTAAGTTGATATTGTAACTTTAAACTGATAATAGCTGAGTATTAAGGAAATGCTGAAAGAAAGGAATTCCTCTTAACTTCAGGCCACTGATGGACTGTAAAGTCTCTTTTTTTTTTAGTTTCCTCTCCATCCTCAAGTCTTGATTTGACATCCATCTCCACAGCAAGATTCAAGGCATAACCACACTTTTAAAACTGATATTTGAATTGTGTCATCTGTCCTTAGGTGCCTTTCTGCAAAGTCATTTTGACACTGTGTGCTGAGTACAATGTCTGATTACTGCTGAATGAATATCTTTCCAAGTGGATTACCTAATCAAGAAAGGATAGTATATGCTGTTTTTGTCTGTGTTCTATAGATGAATCCTAGGCTCTTGTGAGCATGTGGTTTAGCCTCATATAGCCATTGAATGCATCATTTTTGGCAATATTTCACTCCCAACCTACACTGACATCTGAATGATTTTCCTAGAGGCACTATATGGAGATATCTGGCATGCATGCTTTGTCTTATGAATTTGCAGCACTGAATGTGGTTCTCAAATGAATTATACTAATATGCGGTTACATAATGATTATATTATGGCTTTATGATATTTTCATGAGCCAGAACATTTCCATTATGTGTGGCAAAAAAAATTAAAACAAAATCACATTGATAACGAGTGTATTTTCGGTCGTTATCAAACATTTTAAAATGTAACCTACATTTTGCTTAATTACATAAGATCATGATCACTAAACACGTTTAATAAGGCTTTAACTGAACAACCAGTGGAATTCATGTCACGTGACCACGCCCCCTGAATACTACGTCATTCGTACGTGCCAATTAGGGCGTGCGCGTGAGGTGCAACTAGAGGACGAGCAACTACATCGGAACATTCAGCGCCTACATCTCGGTGCCAGTTGACGGGAAAAAGGAGGAAGAGGGAGATTCGGCTCGTCGTAGAGAAACACCGCGCGTATTAGACGATTTAGTAAACGCTAAATCACAACCATGAAGTTACTGTGGGCTGTCAGTGCCCTTCTGTTGTGCTGTTGGCAAGCCAATGCGTCCACAGGTAAGAATTTTGGTGTCAGCCATGTTTTGTCGAAGATGTAGACTTTGCCCTGATTACGACCATTAAAAAATAAATGTCCATTCCGACTGCTGTTTTCTGAACGTGACGATAGACGAGCTTTTTACGACGTCGACTGCCTTTTTAAAGCTGCCATTAATTTAACATTTAAACCGCCTCATTCGTCTGTAACATTCACATACTGTCGTTAGCTTAGCTTCGTTTGGCGTTAGTGTTGTTGCTAGCGACACATTTGGCTAATTTGCTGTCGCAGGATCGTCGCGATCATCCGAGCGTTCTGTCACTAACCTGGATCATCGTTTAATGTATGTGTTTTGAGCCATCTTCGTCTGTCACTGTTTCAGAGAAAGTCATTTGATGCCAGACGTTAGCAGATGTACTGAATCACGTGAGCGCTCATGTTAATTGGAAATTGTATGTATGGCGGTTTGGGAATGTTTTCTAACATTCAGGTAAACTGAACCCGCAAACTTAAAGGAATGGCGTGCACTAGTAATAAACATTAGGTTGAATGTCCCTTTTAACCGACCCGGGCCACGTTTTGCCAGACCACCCCGGGGGTAAAATAATCCCCGTGCTGTCGTTGGTATTTCATCAAAGCCTTTTAGGAACCGCAGCCCTGGATTGTAACATTAGAAATGACACCCATTAGCATTTGCCATTGGATTCTTCTCATTAAATCAGTTGGCTGTGCTTCATTGAGCCAGTAGGCCCGGTCCACGTGATGTCTATCAGCTGTCACGAAACAGTACGTTGGGCTTTGTGTCGTATTCTGTCGTTTGCCATCAAAGGGTTGAGAGCCTAGTCGTGTTGGTGGCCATTAAATGATCTGTCACTAGCCTTTCTGCTTCCGTTCAGATGGTCTGCCCTGCACACCATTGACTAACATCAGTCGATAGGGAGCAGATTGTTATTAATAGACACTGTAGCTCTTTGCTCTGGTCACAGAGATCATAGTTATCTGTTGAATGTTTCAACATTGCATTGATGAGTGTTATGACAAATACAGACAATCAGGTGGCGATGTGCTTTATAGAATAACTTTATTTCTTTGTTTTTGCTGGAAAGACTTATGGCAGCAGTGAACCCTCAGCAAGGTTGTATGTGGTATTTATATGATGATAGTCCAAACGTTATACACAATGTACCTGTAAAGAGTATAGTAAATGGTTCAGCAGTCACTGTACTCGGTCCATGTCAAGTTAGTAATCTGTCAGTGTATTTATGACATTAATAGCCCTTCTATTATACTCTACCTAACATGCACTCGTTGCTGTTGAGTTTGACCACTTAGAGTTTCTAAAATGATGTACGTGCACAGAAAATACCCAGACTGAGTCATTTCCTCCTCTTTATTTCATCATGCTAATGAAGTGAAGAGAGATGAGCAAATACTGATGCTGACATCATTTGTTGTATAACTATGGACTTAAGTCAAGTGCACCCTTAAACCACTGGCACGGTTTTCCTATTTTGCAGAGCGTTGGTGCCAGCATCAACCAGACTGTTTATGCAAGTTTATGCGCATATACTTATCAGTCTAGTACATATAAGGAGCCTCTTGATGTCTCCTGCTCTGATGTAGTTCAGAAGTAAAATTAGATATCCCTAGAGTTTCTTCTTCTCCTTAAGCTTTACTTTTGCATGAGAAGTGGGTTACGAGGCAGACTCATAGGTAAGGCTACTTTATATGTGTAAAAAAAACTGGACAATCCAGTTTAATCACATGTTACTCTATGTTTAATCATAATTTGGGGAGTGGTGTTGAATTAGGACTCATTTTATTATTGACCACCATTTTGAGACTCTGGCTGCTTAACCAGCTCTCACTAAAATGATCACTTTAGGATAAGAGCCTACAGTCTAATCAGTTGTACTGACAGTGACGGGTTGTTTTTGGCAGTGGGGATTGACATCCTTCTGATAGTGGTGACAAATTTGTCCTGGTCCACGACGGCTGAATGATTACATAGAACAAAGCTGGATATGTGTTAACGGAACTCCTCATACACAGACTTGAAAGATCAGGTCACATCCAGTGTATTTATGTGGGCTGAAGGTGACGGGTAGCTGACCCTCACCAGAAGCTGTTGATTTCCAAACAATGACCTTGACCAATTTAATACAAGGCTGAAACAAAAACTTGAAATGGCCTCTTTAACAATGTGTCCATTTCCATGCATGCACTGCTTCCATCAGGTTGGAGCCATCAGCATCCATCTTCTACTGGAAAGGGCGTTGCATTGTACTAGCATTTCCTGTGCAGCATGAACATTTCAATATACTTTGTAGACTCTGTTCCGAGAGTGTTGAAAGTGGCCTCATGTTGTCATCACTGTTATACCCTTTGTGTTTTCAAAATGCTGAGTACATTTTAACTTGAGCTGTTAATTTTCAACCGGCTTGTTTGATGAGAAATTAACTTCTGTGTAGATAAAGCATGCCTCAATGTAGCTTGGCTTTATTTGCACCCCTCTATTTTTTTGTGCTCAACAAATCTCAGGGTTACTCTATTTGTCCTTTATGTTAAAATTAAAGATTGACAGGCTTCTTTTTGAACATTGTTCAGGTTGTCAGCTTGTTGTTGACCATATGTAAACATAGAATATCAACTATTGCATTTGTTATCTGAAAGGGCACTAAACACAGCTGGTGCTCATGTTCTTATGTTAAATAACAGAGGGCTATAGGCTGTAAAGGACACTGTCAAACTTCACGTGGTTACATCTAGTTATTGTTGGGACCGGGGGCCTAGACTATATTTAATTTTGAACTTTCATACAGCATGTTAGGAAGGTGGTGCTAGGAAGATGACCTTTGGAAGCCACCAAGCCAGAAAGGGTATATGATATAGTGTACATGCAGAGACTGAGGCTCTTGCAGACAAAGTTCACAAGTCTTTCTGTCACCTTTCCTCTTGAATTGATATTCTTTGAATGTTTTGATTGGTTATGTTCTGAAAATTTATCTTCTCCAATACAAAATTAAGCACATCTTCATGAGGGAATGTAGAAAAAGGGTGTGTGTGTTTTTTGTTTTCCTATTGGTACTTTGGGCCCAGCCCTGGTTTTGTTCTGCTTTTTGTTAGACTAGGATTTTTTTCTCAGAGAAGCGGGACAAGCGTGTTGTGCTTTGTCCCGTAGTGTGGGAATGTTATTCTTCCCTGGACCCACCTAAGTTTTTAACCCCCCGTGACCACCACTGAGTGGCCAAACAAAACCTCCCTGCCTGCCACGAATCTGGAGAGCTGTGATACTGCAATCAAAACACATATCAAATATCATACATGTATACATACTGTATATGGTTTATATTATAAAGATACTCAAATCATATGCCAATAGGGTTGTAAAAACACTTCAAAGTGTTTCAGTCTTATTCCCACGTGAATGCATCAGTGGCAGATGCTGAACTCAGTGGGGATTGACTGTGTCTTTCAAGTCATGCACATAGCCCACATTAAACCATCAGCAGAATGTTCTGAAAAAATAGGCTACGTGTTAACCTAGTTAACACCCTAACCGCTGTTGGGTAACATGAGGCACAGAACAAACAGTCTTTAGAGAAAACTGCTTAGTGCATGTACCAAGGCTCTCATGGATCATTAATTTAATTTTATTATGTGAAATGTTTTTCATTTCAGCCTCATCTGCTTTTCTCTTCATGTTCTTTTTCACTCATTGCACATTGTTTTGATTTCATAGGAATGCTATTGAATGCTTTTAATGTTCTTTTTTGTCTTTGCTTTATTTGCTTGAACTGCCTTTAGGGATGTCTCGACAACACTTATTGTTGAGTAATTGCTCATACTTGGCTTATAAAGCCTTTCGATGGAAAACACGCCCATATAAAGGAACTTCTTTTGGTAATTAAATTGACGTTTAAGTCCACTGACAACAGAGTCAGCCTATCACAGGGCTTCACCCAATCTTGTTGCCTGATTGATATAAATGGGGCAAATACAGTATAATGCAATACAGTTCAGCTGCATCAAAAATTACAGCCTTCAAAATTACTATAACATTGAACCAACATTTTTCTAAAACATAACAAAAATGAAACATTAATAACATTCACAAAGGTAGGGTTTATTTCAAGGTTTTTGTAAAAGATTAAAATGGCTTCAGATTATTGAACATTATTAGTTGCAAACTGAATTCATGTCTCTCTCTGATACACTCGGACCATCCCTAATTGCCTTTATGTTGCATTTCTTATTTTTGTCTTGCCTTTTCTGTTTGCTTTCTTTCACATTTTCATTTCATTTGTGTTTTTATTAACTTTGTTTCTTTTTCTTTCTTTCTTTCTCTCTTTTTTCTGTTCGCTTGTCGTTCTGCCATCACTGCCTTTTATCATCCATAAATCACCCGGCCTGCTTTAAAACCCACCACATTTAAACATTTCTCAAAATCTCTGCTTGCTGGGCGGACTGTAATCGGTGGTCAGCTGGCTTCATCAAGTCTCCCCTGTCTCAGATGAAAATGATGAATGACAGCGCAGAGCTGCATTGTGAGGTGATAGGGAACCCCATTCCTGAGGTGCAGTGGTGGTTTATAGAGGGTGAAGAGCCCAACGAGACCTTCACCCAGCTCTTTGATGGGGCACGGGATGACCGGGTGCAAATCAATGCCACATATATAGCACATGCAACAAGCACCATCCACCTCACTAGCCTCACCTTTGATGACTCGGGCACGTATGAGTGCCGTGCTTCCAACGACCCCGACCGCAATGAACTCAAGAAGACGCCCAAAATCAAGTGGATCCGCTCACAGGCAAACGTTATTGTGATCGAAAGTGAGTTGCAGAGGAAGCATGAGGAGAAATAGCTTGGCTGTTATCTCCTCATTAGTGAAGTCCTGGACGTTCAGCTCCTGTTACACTCAGCTCCCATGCTTCCCTGTCCAATACCCTCTCTACCCTGCTTCACCCAGTATACACTTACCCTCTCCTCTCTCCAAAAGCTCCAGTAGTAGAACATAGACCCTGTCATAAAACTCGATTGGGCCACTCCCAGATCCTGTATCACCTGACACACATTTCTTCAATCTGATGCCTTTTTTTCCCTGTTTAAAGGCGCGAGTGCAATATGATAGATTGTATTGAATATAATACTGGTCATAAGGTTGGAAACTTGCAAAGTGGTTCCTGCCGGAAAAAATCTTGTCTGCCAGGAAAATATTTGATAATTTTTAAAGAAAAAACGAAAAAGGGGTGTCAGATTACTTGATTAGTATCACTTCTTGGTATATATGTTTTGCTAGCTTTTTCCTTAATTGATACTAACACTGGACAGTGCCCCTTTTGTTTATGCTTGTAGACCATTCCTGTGGCTTATAGCCTACTGAATAGTAGGCACAGAAGATGGCAACTAGTTATTTTAAATAGATTTTCAGCCATAGGGCATCTTTCTGCCTTGTGGTCCAGTATTATTTTTTTATCACTTATCACTTTGGAAGAATTTGTCAGTTTCTTCAACCGATTGAAGCAAAAATAATTCATTAGTACATTGTACATTTTGATTGTCAGTTTCACTGACAATGATTTCACACCCCCCTCTTGTTGCGTCTTCTGCATGTATGAAGATCTTTCCCCATGTCCTTGTTGTAGACTGTCTACTAGATTTCCAGTACAACTCCTGTTCTACCCTCCATCCTTTTGTTGGTGGGACAGATCTCCCCGTTATGGAGAGCTCTGTCCACCTTTCCTGGAAACTTCTGTGCATTTGTTCAGAACATGTACATGTGTTACGACATTTCCATGTTTTCAATTTGTGAAAACTGATTTGTTTTCCTTCTCAAACTTGGGAAGTTGCATTTTCCTTAAAAGGACATTGTTGGTAATTCTTTGGTGATTTCTGTTTGACCACAAAACTCAACAATTGTCTCCAACAAAAAATTTAATTTTATATCCATTTCATATTTATTTTCATATTTACACTTCTGAGACAGTAAGTAGAATAATGGATAAACAATTCAGACCTATGATCCTCATAGTTGACCTCTTCCACCCTACCCCCCTTTTGTATCTTTGCTCATCCGTGAATGTGTGCATAGAGCTGCCATGTACATGGTATGCCCTATGGCACTTTGTACTGTCAAACCAATTATTTCTGTTTAGACAACTGTTGAGTGATGACACAAGAAGTCAGTTAAAAAATGATGATGCACACTCTGATAATGATACATTTCAAGTCAATAGTTTGGGGCCAGTAATGAAATATAAGGGTGTTGAGACATTTTTGCGAGGGATAATAAGTCATTTCTTTTTTCCATCTCTGTTCATCTAAAGTCCCAAGCATCATTACCGATCCCCCTGAGGTCAACAACCAGACCTCTGCTGTCCTGAGCTGCAACTTGACAGAGACCAGTCTCCCCTTCAAGGGCTCCCACTGGAAGTACAATGGCAAAATCATTGACAGTTCCGAGTCAGAACAGGCTGTTCCATTCACTGTCCACCGGTAAGTCGCTGCATCCACCAAAATGTGCCAAATGGGAAGCTATGACTTGCAGATACTATGGTAGAATGAAGCCCTCATATAACCGTCCTCTGTCTTGAATCTGGCAGGTGTTTCCTATTGATCCATATACCAGATAAATTCCCTTTTTTTCAAGTGGCCTGTTTTGTGTTTTCTGTGCAATTCACTAATTGGCAGTACTTAGTGAATGAATTGTATAAGAACATGGCAAACCCAGCAGGCTTTAAAATCCTTATTTGTCCTGTGGGCTGAAAGATTGAGCATCATTGATATTACATTGAACTGTTTCTCAGCCTAAAAGTGCGCTGCTAGTCTTGGTCTTTTATCCTTCTTTGTTCTGATTCTTATTCTGTCCCTTTCTAGTACTACGGTCAATAGCCATCTTTATCCTCTAATGTTCTCTCTCTCTCCCTTTTGCGTGTCTGTCGTCCCCCTCACTGTATCTGGCTGCCTCCATTAGCAGCAGAGCTAGGGGCGCCAGTCAGGCATTCACTGCTCTTGATTAGCAGAGAGATGGACCGTGCAGTCGTGCAGATTTGCCGGTAGTCTTGGCAGCATGGATAAGCGCCCATAGCAGTGTGCTCACTTGCCCTGACCTTAATTCCCCATTTGAGAGCGCAGGCAGGACTGTACGGGAGAGCAGAACCAAACAGAAGTGGGATTGTGATTACCGGGGGAAATTTGAAATATTTGTTGCCTGGACAAACAGCTTAATTTTTTTAGCCCCCCAGCTCTTGAGCATGAACAGGATTCTATTGTTAATGTTATACTTTGCTAAGTGGAAAACTGATCAGTTACTGATTCCCACCAGCTATATGCTAAATGTAAAGGGAAAAATGAAAGTGATTTCATTATGAGATTTGTTGCAGTTCTCAAATCCAGAATTTTTTTTCTTCCCATAGTTTAGATAAGATTACCCACAGTTCTGGTGGAAAGTATGAGTGTGTGTTCCTGACTGAGCCACCGCTGACCGGCACCATTGAAGTCAAAAGTAAGTTAATTTATTACAGATCAAAAGTTGCTTACATGGTGGAGTTTTACCTAACGTGTTATGCCAGTGTTATGATGTTTATAGTTACGGATTAAGTAGCCCCTATGTGAGGTTTGTACTTTGGATTCAGATTCACCACAAGATCTGAAGTAAGCAGCCATTTTCCAGAAAGCACCATGTGATGTTCTGTGTTGCAGTTAAAGATCCCATAAAGTTGAAAATGACACTTTCGGACACTTTGATTTTAGAGCAGGTGGAGGTGCTTAAAAAGTATTGTGAACAGCAGTAATGCTAATAAGCAAGTTATTACTGACAAGTTGGAGGAATTGAATTGGTATGAACATTGCTTTTTTTTTTTTTTTTAACTGGTTAGTTTAGAGACATAATGTAGATATTTACTTGTAGCGGATTTGAGTATTGTTCTCATCCGATTGTTTTGTATCTGTGTGTTTGTACAATTCAACATTAAATAAAATGATTCTATTTCTAATGATATCAGACATCTCTCAATTGGGTGTCACCTTCACATGCAGGAGATAAAGATAAGGGAACAATCTCATGGGTGAGGGTTTGATTATGAATTTAGATAAGTTCAACATCAAAGGAATGGTAACAAGAAAACAACTGGGACTGATCATAGGAATCAATAAACAAATGTATGGCTATGAAGGTTGTTTTGGAAACGTTCCAGCCAGTTCTTGGTCTCTCATGGGAAGGCACCTCTTGTTCTAGTATAAATAACTCGGGGTAGTTTGGATCATCAGTTCACAGTCACAAAAAGTGAAAATGTGTTTCTCTCCCTGCTGTAGCACTTCCCCATGTTGCTGCCTACAAGCACTCGGAGCATGGCAATGAGAAGGACAAAGGTGTGATGGTCTGTGTGAGTCACGGCTATCCACTGCCCACTGACTGGACCTGGTTCAAAGAGGAAGATGGCAGCCTAAAGGTATGTCTCTCAAGCTTTTAATTTGTAGTATCTCAGAATTATGATTCATGACAGTTATTTTTCTGCAGAACATGAACTTCACCAATCTTCAACAGTCACCTTTTAATATTCTAGCTGTGTATTTCCTGTACTTCAATTGTAAAATACAGGATGCATTACTAACTTGTCGCTTCAACATAACCCTCAGCCCATCTTCAATGGCACTTCCGAAAAATATGAGATCAAGAGCACCCCTAACAAGACTATTCTGACTGTTAATGATCTGAGCATCGAAAACGACATTGGTGACTACACCTGCTCTGGAACCAATGAGCTTGGTACAACCACCGACAAGATCCACCTGCGTGTCCGCAGCCGCTTGGCTGCCCTCTGGCCCTTCCTTGGCATTGTTGCCGAGGTCATCATCCTGGTGACCATCATCTTCATCTATGAGAAGAGGAGAAAGCCCGATGAGATCACCGATGGTACGTACACCACTCTTCTTTAAACAGTACACATTGCATCCATTCCTAGGTCGGGTTAGCACTGCAGAAAATGGAAAGGCATTAAAAACAAAGCTGTTGGAAATATATAAAGCATTTTCTTCAGATATATTATACCATTACAAAGAAAAACTCCATTTGACGAAAGAATCAAATATGCTCACTTACAATCTGCTGAAAAAATAACCTCCATGGCCTCTGCTTTCTGAAAACATTAGTAAACTTGTCACAACTTGTGATAATGCTAATCAAATACGTGCAGGGGTCACCTAACTTTAATGGTATTTAGTAAAATTTGTCTCATATTGCTTTAACGTGCTGTTGATGCAAAAACTGGGCCTCTTAGACCGTATTTAATTTTCTCATGATACCTGAAGCACAGCCCCGTGGCTCTAATCCTTTTTTAATGTGATGCTAGTTATGATCTGACCAGCCAATTAGAGCTGAGTATTGAATTCTTCAGTTGTCCCCAACGGTTGGTGAATTCCACAACTTACTGATCATTGTGCTGTTATCATTACTTGCATGGGCTTTGGTTTAAGTAAAATGCCCTCGTCATGAATATTTGGCTACCAAAGTGGCTGTGAAGATATCCTGCAGAAAGTGAATTAACGTAATGAGCATTTACACAAACTGCACTCAACTTCTCTGTCCTCTGTCACAATGTGTATATAAAACCTGTCAAACTGTAGGCCTCGTTTACTTTATTGTGAGTTAAGAAGATCTAGTGCCCCCAGTGTCTACTTGGAGACTATTAAGGCAAAGCATTGCTCTTTGGTTGGACATGTCCAGACTGTAGTTGCATGCATTCATTATGAACACTTATTGTCTTTGGTTTTGCTATCATTTACATTTTTAAAATGAAGGCCAGGGGTTAGCTTCGGCCTCTCTTTCAACAATCTGTGGTAGAAACTATTATTTTTTATTATTTACATTTTTACTTCTCTGTTCGCTGCTGATTTTGCATTTTGGTAAGTGAACAAAAAACTGCATGTCAGACTGAAGTGGTTGAGCTGGGATGACGGCGTGGACAAAGCTATGGGAGTCTGAATGATCTGCTTTCATAGTCGCCACTTCTAAGAGGAATGTGCTCAAAGATTTGGTCACTCTTTCACTGGCCCTGCAATATTTTCTTTCCACTTCATTTATTGGTCCTTTTTTGTTTAACAAAAAAAAAAATCCTGTGTTTGAGCCAATGAAAGAGTCAAATGAGACACGTAAGCTAGTGTAATGGTTTGACATGACATTGGATAGGTTGAAAAGTGCGAGGTTTCAGCGTTCTGTCTGCATGCCTTCTGCATCTTGTACTCTGTGCATGATAAATGACAGGCAACCCTCTTCTCAAGATCATTTACATTTATCTCATTCACCATTTGGCCACATAGGTAGCCTTACATTGTGAATACGTGCTCTTGCTCTGGTGTGAGTACTGTCACTCTACATGCCAGGTTGTGTGTTAGCTCTGCCAGTTTAAAGATGTTAACTGTTTTTCTATTTTACTTCAGCCACTGCAGTGTTCCTTTGGTGTCCTTTGCTTGTTTTGCATGAGCCTCTGTGATGCTAAGGCTAAAGTGATGCTAAAAATGTTCATAAATAGCATTTTTAAAACGTCATGACAGATCTCTTACAGAGACATACTGTAGACGATTTAACAGAGACTTTGTAACGTGTCTTAGATGAAACACCATCAACGTATGTGTGTGGATTTGTAAATGAAAGTCATTCATTGTCAGAAAAGCAACAGGAGGGCATGCTTCAGTTCATGTTAGATTTGATCATAACCTCATTGGAGTCGTGTTGCAGAGGATGTCATGTTCTAACATTTGCTACCGTCATTTGTGGGGGAGAGGGTTGGCATGTACTGCTCGCACCAATCACAGACATGTCCCCTGCTATTGACTGACTCTTGTTTTTGTTTGTCTTCTCTTCATTGATCATTTACCGCTATCCAGATGACGACTCAGGATCTGCTCCTCTGTAAGTACAGTCAGCTGCTTAGTACCTTGATTGCCTAAAGTTATTTTTCCACAGAACTCATGTGTGCTATGTTGTTTTTCAGGAAGAGCAATTCTAATGCAAACCACAAAGACAAGAATGTGAGGCAAAGGAATTCTAACTAGAAGCTGAAAGAGGTACGTGTCAGTATCTGTGTGGGAGGCAATTCTTTACCTGAAAATGAGCATCATATGCCTCTTTTTTAAATCAAAGTCAAACACTGGCCTGTCTCTTAGTCTGCATGTTTGATAGAGCCACAGGGTTAAATGGAATATAAATCCATTAGTCAAGCCATTGCTCATTGACTTTTTTTGCTTTCCTAGGTGGACATCCAGAAGGCAGTCCAGGATTCAGCTGTTGTGTTGCACACTGTACTGTGCACCCTGCAACTTTAAGTACCTTTTTGTGCTTGGGTGTTAATGTTTTAAGACTTGATTTCCTCTTGTTTTTCTTTCTTCTCCTCCACATTGTGCAGCCAGAGAACATAGTGTGAAATAATTTCTGCTTGAGGCCGTGGGGGCAAATATTGCATGAGTTTTAATGCCGTTCTAGAAAAAAGTGTGTGTTCGTTGTAAAATCATAGAAAGTTCATGTGAGGAATGCCTAGTTTGTGATAATTTTCTGTTAATGCTGACGCTTCCTACGCTGAGCTCACATCCGTCAGTCGTTTTGCTTTTTATATTCTGCGATCCGGAATGGTTCCCTGTAAAGCAGCACAAATCACTGCCATTCTTTTTATAGCAACGACTGGAGTGTGTTTGAATACGCACGTTTGATCTGTCCCTACATTAGCAGAGTTTCATACTTTGCCTTAAGAATCAAGCACCATTTCAGTTTTTGTCTTTTTGCATTTTGTTATCGGTTACAAGATTTAAATGTGACACTATAAGATTAAATGCAGAAATGATTTCTGATTTATGTCTGCTAGGTTTTTGTTGCCGTAAGAAATTACAGTTTGAGCTTTTTTCCCTTTAAATCGTGTTTTTAATTCCTTTACTCTTCACATACTTTAAATTAAGTTTTAGTCGCCAATGTTTTAGTTGCTGATGTCACAACCACATAAAAATATATTCTTGAGGACCAAGTGCAAGAGCTGTAACATCTGTTGATTCTGACGAATGCAATTTGAATACTACTCACTGATGTTTCAATCTAATAAAATAGATAAATGGTGATCCGAGATGAAAACGTTTGTGTGCGGTTGTTGGACCGTCGTCTCTTTCCGTTCCCTTCACTGTGTAGATGATTCAGAAGCCATATGTTTCATTTAACCTCAGTAGTGTTGTGATTGGATGTTACCATTTCAGAGTTACACAAATTAAAATGACCTAGCCAGACTTGTGTAAATTGTTGTACCTTCCAACTACATGGAACACCATCGTATGTACAACTTGCACAACCTGAATAAAGATATTGGATTTTACATGTCTGTGTGTACTTACTCAACTTTTTGGTTTAAATAAATGGTGAAAGGGTTCCTTTTTGAAAAGTGGGTGAAAGAGCCGTGCCAAGACCGATACTCGACACGAGCCGCTAGAAGGCACCGCCTGTGACCCTGGTTTTATCAGTAGAACTGTGGATATGTCTGATTGTCTTGTGTGCTTCCTTTTCTAGACTTATCTTGGTTTCTGACAACCCTCAACGGTTACCTCACTAGAATAGGTTCATGCCCCAATGGTAAGCTGCAGCAGAATAGAGAGTGTACAGCACAGTAGTGTGAGTTACGGTGCACTTGCTGTAGTAAAAGAATGAATACATGCATCTTTTAGGAGCTGATATTTACTGAGTACTGTACAAACCTTAATATTTTGAGATACTTGTAATTACTTGAGTATTCCCATTCCGCTTTATTATACTTCCACTTCACTACATTTTGGAGGAAATATTGCACTTTTTTACCTCCACTATTCTTTTTGATAACTTGGGTCAGGTTCTTTGCATCAGAGACAAAGTTAAGCATTTTAATTTATGACCTTGGCCAACGACGTTATGTTTTTTTCGCAAGTGTTCATTTGTTTGACTGGTTGTTTGTTGGTTGCAGGGTTGACGTGACACACAGAAACATTTCTAAAGAGACAAAGAGACTCACTCTCACTTTCTTTAAAGGGGCACAGTGTAGTTTTGCAGAAGAAATTCAGACTTGGAATTTTGTATATGTACAATATAAATGAGGTCATAAAAAGTCAGAAATATACATTTTTGTTCTCAGAGGAAAATAAGGTTGCCAGAAAACTGTTTCAAGCTAGAAAGGTGGCAGGGTCTGCCAAATATAAACAAAGTAAAACAATATTAAATTGTGTGGTCCTTTAAGGTCACTTTGTTTATTCAGTTTACTCTACTGCATACCGTCACAGCTGAACTGCAATCAGTTTAGAAATCAGATCAGAAAATTACTTTTAAAACCGAAGTCACAACAGATTATTTCTTTTTCTTAAGTGCTACTGGTGTGGGCTGGTGCTCTCGTATACCAAAATAATATTTTAACACGATATTTGTATGACTTTTGGGTACTTTTTCTTTGTCTTGAACACAAGAAACCAGCTGTGTACACCGCATGTATGAAGTCATGAAAAATAAAAGGCCTTATGATCGCTCAGCAGGTTTGACAGCATGTAAGATGCACGTCTGTCCAGAAGATGGAGCCATTTCACCATGAATTGGAGACGCTGACCTTGTAAACCTAAAGCAACAGGCAGACGCTGTGTCTACAGTCTCTCAGTGTAGTCGAGAGGAATCTTGTACTGGAGTGGCTTCAGATCACATGGTAGAAGTGTGAGTGTTGATGACTGGTTGATGTTGTTAGTCAACCTGAGATCAGGTGCGGAGGACAAAGGATGGAGACCTGGGTGGTTTCCCTTCATCTGTCTCCCTTTTTTTTTTGCCCTGCGAGCTGAGTTCATTCATGCATTTCATATTTATGTATTATCTAAAAGAGCACACTGTGGGGTTATTGGGTGTTTTTTTTTTCTGCTTTGATCAAATCCCTTTTTTTTGTTGACTTTTTTTAATCAATATAATCTACCTGTAGGTGGTAACAGCCCTGGGGAAACACACACACACACACACACACACACACACACACACACACACACACACACACACACACACACACACAGACAACAACAGGAGCCAGGTTGCAGCCATGGCAACGCCAACGGTGCGCTGTTATCCTTGAGGTGTTGTGTGGATGGAGCGCAGAGGGCTGCTGCCGCTCTGAACTCTCCACTCTCCTCTCCTCCGCCGCCGCCCAGTCTCGCCGGGTTCCAGGTGCGCGTCCGTCTTTTGTCCGCCCGTCTTTGTCTCAGCCTGTGATGGACGAGGCGGAGGACGGCGAGGAGGAGCCCAAATTCCAGCAGCCTCGACCACCTCAGCTTGGCACCCTGTCCGGACGCGAGGAGGACCGTGGGAGCGGCGGAGGAGCCACGTTGAAGAGATTGACGCCAGGAGGTGGAGCCGCGTCCGCTGCGCGCAAAAACTCCAACAACAACGAGCTGTGGCTGCTGCCAGACGAGGACTCCGCACCTGTCAGCGCCAGTGGCGGCGCAGCCTCTGCTCCGGTGTGTCAGAGGGATGCTGCCGGCGGCTCAGAGGCGCAGCGCACAGGTGGAGGGGACACAGTGTCAGAGGCAGGCGTGAGAGCAGAGGGGGCCATCGGCATGATATGCAACAAAAACGGAGACTGTAGAAGGGACCCGACCAGTTCAGGGAGCCTCTCTTCTCTCATCTCCAAGCAGGAGAAGCTGGCAGATGGAGTAGCAGCAGCAGCAGCAGCAGCAGCAGCAGCTGAAGACGGTAAGGCTGCGACCATGGACGGCTCCATCACCTCAGCGGGGTACCTGACACAGGGGCCCGGGGCCGAGGTCAAGAGCGTGTCAGCGATGGAGAAAAAGGACTCCAGAGTTTCCTTCTCCAACGCCCCGACCAGTAAAGGACAGACCCCGAGTCAGCAGTCGAGGAACTCCGTCACGTTCAGCAAAGCGGAGGACGGCTCTCAGATAGTGCCGGACGATGGAGACCCCAGGGGGAACCAGACCTACATGCAGCGGCAGTTCAGTTCCATGCTTCAGCCCGGAGTTAACAAGTTCTCCCTGCGCATGTTCGGCAGCCAGAAGGCGGTGGAGAAGGAGCAGGAGCGCGTAAAGTCAGCGGGTAACTGGATTATCCACCCATACAGCGACTTCAGGTACGGGTCAGACTGAGTTCGGTTCATGAACAGAGCGTGGATGTTGTAGTGACATCATCTGGTGCACTTTCTCCTTACCAAACTTCACACCAGACATGATAAAATATTCAGATATTAAAGGCGCATGTATTGTCATCCATTAAAACTATTTTGGTTGAAAATGAAAACAAGATGACCTCATATCTGAGTAAATATTCTTCTGATCTCAGCAGTACACACCTAAAAATCATAGTCCCCTCTTTTCAACAGGGTCATATGTAACATTAACCATTTTAAATCAGAGATAAAGACTTTTTATGTCTTATTTCAGCGGGTTGAACTGATGCATTTGGGTCTGCGGACACCTCTTGCTCACAGTGGCAAAACATGAAGATATCTGCTTTTTTAACACATGTTTTCATCAAACAAGTGTCCTCAGAAAGCCTTTGTTTAATGAGCTTAACCCCAACCTGAGCCTGAAGCTGCAAAAAAAAAGTTACGTCATTGAGTCGAAATGTGTGTAAACATCTGTTTTCAGCACCAAGGACAGCTCCTCCAATTATCTCAAGTGTGAAAACAGCAGGAGGGCTGAAGATAAAAACACACTGTTTGACCTCTTGACTGGCTTCTGACTCGGATTTTGCTCTCAAAGTATTATTTAACAGAGCACTGCTTAGCTGCTTTTATGGGGGAATCATGCGAGGGCGCATTAAACACTGAACAATGCTCTGAAGCAGAGAGGATTCAAGTCATGACTCAGCAGAGCTCTCCCATCAGTTCCTCCCTTTGCATCGCAGGCTCTCACTTACTCTCAGCTGATCACAGAGCACTCCTGACAAACTCATAGAAGGACCGTTTCTGTTATAGATCAAAGTGTAGCACTGTGTAGTTTTGGAAAAGAAATAAATATAGAAAGGTTGTATTTACAACATTAAAAAAAGGAAATAACACAAACTCAGAAATATTGATTTATTTCCACAACTGAGTTAACAAGCTGTCTGCAGCAGTGAAGAAGGACCAAGAGCATCTTTTGGTAACTCAGAAGGCAACTGCAAGTGTATTCAGTCTTGAGCAATGAAGATTCTTTAGAAATAGTGCCCCGAAACTACATAATTCACCTTTTAATATGCACTTAGTTTAGTCGTTTAGTCTTTAAAGGAGCAATATGTAGTTTTGGGGGAAAATTTTCATCACAGGATTTTTTTTTATAAGCCTGAATAAACAAACTCAATTTGTTCTCATGACTGAATAAACTGAATAAACAAACTCACTTTAAAGGACGACACAATTTCACACTGTTTTACTTTGTTTATATGTGGCGGACCCCGCCACCTTTCTAGCTTCCTCTGAGAACAGCTCGTTTAATTGTTTTAATGTTTCGATAATTATTCCTGAATTTGTATTATTACCTCATTGACATTTCAAATATTGAACGAGTATGAATTTAAAATGTCGGCAAAAGGGCGAAAAATCCGTTTGTTGAGGTGACGTCTACAAAAGCTCTGCTAAAGGAGTGCAGTAACTCTTCAGGCTATGAAAGGCTGTTTGGCATTTGAACATTGACTGATCGATCGCCAAAACAGTTGCTAATCAATTCTCTGTTATGCAATAATCAATGAATCAACAAAGAGTCTCAGCTCTTGAATCAAAGTGCCTAAACCTCTGAACTACCCTGGTGGGCATCTGTGGCGTCATTGAGCCTTGTGTAACGGTTGTTTCGGTCCGAATGCTAACAAATGCGACCCGGATGTGCAACACAGAACTGTCGCCGTTGTCTGCTGAGACGGCCTCGGTTGGCGGCTTTCCTTCCTGCCGATCACCCTGCGTATCTTTCCTGTCATATCTCTGTCTGTCTCTGTGCTTCTTGTCCTTGCATCGACCTTGTCTTGGACAGGTGGTGTAGGTTACCTCACCAGGACAAGATACAGCTGCACTTAGTGAAAAGGCAGGCATTTCATAAAACAGGGTCATTTGTCACTGTGTTTAGGGGTGGCGCTGTTCTCTGAGAGAGGATTGCTTGATGAAGGCGAGAAAAATCACCTGTCACAGATCAAGTGGCATCAGCATATTTGCCGGCTTGTGGTATTTATAGCAAATGACAGTGTGCGCACCGAGACGCCAGTATTTCTGTCTTCATCCACAGTTCTTTTGGGCAACATGTCAGAGCAGTTTTCAGAATATTTCCTGTTTCTCCCCTCTCTGGTTTACCCCCCGTCAGGTTCTACTGGGACTTCACCATGCTCATGTTCATGGTGGGCAACCTGATCATCATCCCCGTGGGCATCACCTTCTTTAAGGACGAGACCACCACGCCCTGGATCATCTTCAACGTGGTGTCAGACACCTTCTTCCTCATGGACCTGGTGCTGAACTTCAGGACTGGCATCGTGTTCGAGGACAACACCGAGATCATCCTCGACCCTGACAAGATCAAGAAGAAGTACCTGAAGACCTGGTTCGTGGTGGACTTTGTCTCCTCCATACCTGTGGATTATATCTTCCTCATCGTGGAGAAAGGGATCGACTCGGAGGTGTACAAGACGGCCCGGGCGCTCCGCATCGTCCGCTTCACCAAGATCCTCAGTCTGCTGCGGCTGCTGAGGCTGTCCAGACTCATCCGGTACATCCACCAATGGGAGGAGGTATGCTGACATTCATCATTTCTGATTCAATGATGGGGGGGGATGAGGGTCTGGTTGTTTTCTCTGACCACTAGAGAAACCAAGAGTTCAGCCGGAGAATTAATCTCTATGGTAACATTTAAATGGAGTACGCAGGGAGTACATGAGCCTAGAACACATGCTGATAAAAGGGGTACGATTGTGCGGAAGTAGCTGTTACACTGATGTGAGCCGTCTGTGCAGCTGAAACTTGACTGACATGGGATGAATTATCAGCCTATATCCCATGAAGACATTTCCCAAGAAATTGTTGGTGATAATCCACCAAATCAAATTGTTTCAAGAACAGTCAACACGCAGTAGCAACAGAAATCTGTCAGTTTCACTGTCGTACATAATGACCGTCATTAAAAACATTAATGCACTTTAAATATTGAGGTTCAATAATGCAAAAAAAAACCAACTAAATGGTTCATTTACAGTAAAATAAACTGTAGTTAATAGTTATTAAACTGTTAACAATGACATGCTTTATAAACCCTTTATTAAGCAATTCTAAACATCAGTTGCAGTTTTATGATAAACAATTTCTTAATTAATGGTGATTAACGGTGCATTAAACAATTAACTTAATGTTACCAAATGCACAGTTTAAAACCCTAATGTACTGCAGTAATATCATATACACTGATGCCACTATGTCTGAACTATATACAGTATCTACCTGATAAGCCGATGATATCAGCTTGCTCACATATTGACCTGCTGTCGTGTTTTTTCTGCCTTGCATGGCATCTCTCTATTCGTCAGTGAAGGTGAGGTTATCCTGGTCTGTCATGTCTGAGAAATATCTAATAAGGACTATTTTCCTAATGTAAAACAGCACAAATATAATGACGCAAAAAACTGATGCCAACACTTTTTGTATCCTCTTGTTCCTTTATGGTTGAAATACACCATATCTAGGCAGATGCATCCTGATATATCGAGTAGCTTTTAGATGATTTTAAAACAGTGTGTCTCCATCAGAGTCTTTCATTAGTTTTTCATTCATCATTAGCTTTCCCATCAGAGGGCGCAGCCAAGGGGACTTTTCAACTGTAAAATGTCCCGGTCTGTATGTTAGTTTCCCACAATTCTCTGAGGGGATTTGTGATAATATTATTATTATTGCAACGTGGAAAAAAATGTGAAATGTGAAAACTACTATCGGCCAACATACTGTATCATTATCTGATAACCGGTAACTGCCTCATAATCCAGTGCTTAAGTATCTTATATAGGCTATATGAGATCATGTCTGTTGATCTAAGCTTCATGAACCATCCTACGTTACCTTGAAGACAGTGCAGTGATACAGGATTGCCTACATCTCCCAAGGAATGTGAAGATTGTTAGAAACCCTTCCCAAAGGAGTGTGTTTACTAAGATGGATTTCCAGATCAAACTATCAAAGCTGTATTAACCATCACTAACATGCCAGCACAGGAGCTGTTTAAATATAATGACAAAGTGTTTCCCCACCCGAAAAAACTAGTCCGACTGTGCCCTGATTAATAATACAACACTGGCTTCCAGTGCAGTGTCTTTCTGTTTGTATATCAAAACAATCCTCTTCTGTATAATTACCTCCTGACACACAAAATTGAGGTTTCGCCGTGTTGTATAACAATAAGCTGAATAATAGCTTGTCGTAAGTGTGCTGATGCAGTTAAGAATTCATGAAAAATTAATTTGTGCTTATCAGAGGGAAAGTGAAAAGGGGATTTTCCGAGGAGAGAACCGCCGGCGACGCTAATTAACTTTTTTTTTTCTTCTCAGAGCAAGAGCCGCCTTTTTTTTCTGATTTTGACGTGGAATTTCAACCAATCAGTGCAGTAACCTGTTGTAAGTGGATCCTGGCGTGACAGGAAGTAATGTTCGCCCGCAGATAGATGCATTATCCTCCACCATCCTCCGCTTTGTGCAAGTGCTTTTTTTAGGCGCACAAACCGAGGAGCCCCCTTTTCAGACTAACCGAGCATCTATAAATCAAACGCCTGTGTTCCCTCGCCCTGAAAATAACCGCTGCTCTTCTGATTACAGAGTGGTAATTTGAGTTTGACGAGAACCCTAATTACTGATTCGAACGCTCACAACTGAACGCTCTTATGCTTCGACTCAGCCCTGGCCCCTCCATCAGCTCAGTTCAGCTCAGCTCAGCCACCAATCCAAAACCCGGCTGGCTGCAGTTCCCCTCTAGCCCAGCGCGGCTCAGCTTGGCTCGGCTCAGCTTAGCTCAGCTCTGGGAGGGGGTTTCCTAAAAAGATCATCCTCGTGTGATGATGTGACCATTTCGCTCGGCTGCGGCCCGACCGAGCGGAGGATCCTGGTGGACAATCATGCCCATAGTTTTTTTAAGAAAAAAAGCGAGTTAACAATTTTGTGTCTTTGCCTTGATTCCTGAATAGATTGCTGTGTCTGTTGAGGCAGAGATAAGCACCGTCAGGACTAACCAGAACAATTTCCTGAGGCAGAAAGGCTTGTGTCAAGGCTCCAGAGGATGCCTTTTCTCACGAGCGAGACAAATAGGAGGCAGTGGGAGTAATATTAATCAGGCTCGGTAGTTTCCCTTCAAATGCTTTCGTCTGGATCACTGTGTGTCTGCTCGGGTGCAGCAGAGAGGAGCAGAAAGTAGTTTATCCGTGTTTTGTTGGACTGGGAGTTGTGGTCACAGTAATGTGCCTTGACCCAGATTGTGGTCTGACAGTGACACATGGCCAGGTGCTGTTCTGGTGTCGGGGGGAACATTAGTCCTGGAGCCTCATTAATCATGATGGGAGCACTTCCTAATCACAGGGCAAGTCCTCACAGTATGCTTCCCTCTCTCCCGCTCCAAATTAGCTAAGGTCATTAGCTGTTAAAGGAAGAAGTCCAAAACAAGTATAGAAAGTTGTGTCTTCTGCATTTAGTCTGGACTTAAAAGAAGTCGAAGAATAAAGAAGGAACGGATGCAATCCACAAAGGAGAAACAGTATCTTGATGCTGAACACACATAGATGTTCTTTCAAATACTTGTATATGTAGTGCTCAGACAGCTAATGTACACAGCAGTGGCGGACTCAGGATGTTTGAGGGGCAGTGGGGCACCAGCAGGCAAAAATACATATTTACAGTGAAGAGAGGATTGTCATGTTTTCTCCACTAGAAGGGCACTACATAGTGCACTGTGTCATGTTTTTTTTCACTTGAAGGGCACTACAGAGGCTACTTCATTATATTTTCTCCAATGGAAGGGCACTACAAAGGGCACATTATCATGTTTTCCCACTGCAAGGGCACCTCAGAGGGCACTTCATCATGTTTTCTCCACTGGAAGTGCACTACAGAGGGTACTTTATCATGTTTTCTCCACAGGAAGTGTGCACTACAGAGGGTACTTTATCATGTTTTCTGCACTGGAAGTGCACTAGAGAGGACACTTTATCATGTTTTGTCCACTGGAGGGGCACAACAGAGGGCACTTTACCATGTTTCATGTACCATAGGGGCATCCAAGAAGGCATTTTTGCAGCGTTTTATTGCATGGCCCCCCACGAGCAGGCACTAGGCGGGGTGACCCCACTCCATATACATTTGCATTCCAAAGCTTTTAGAGGAAAGCCAGTTTTGAAATGCAAGTGAGCTACAGGTTTAGGGCAACATGGCCTCTGAGGTTACGGGATGAGTCACCGACTGTCCCTTCCTGGCTGCGCCCAAACTGTAAATGTACAACAGCGTGTATGTGTCTTACATCTCCACACAAACACACCCAGCATCTGGCCTAGTTCACATGTAGGACGATTCTCTCGTCTCAAGTAAGAAACAAGCCTTTTCTTTTAGATATAAGAAACTGTCAGTTTGGCCCACAGAGCAGTGTTTTCCAAGATGCATGAATACACACACATATATATGTGTGAAATTCAGACATACATACAGCATCTGACCTACTTCCCTTGTAGGACAATCTTCTCTGTCCCTTGTGGGGAATATGCTTTGCTTACAATTTAACCAAGCAGCCAGTTGGCCCAGCTATGCGAGGATTACACACCAGTGCACACATGCATGTAAATCTACCCTCACACAAACACACACACGCATTGGGAAAAAGGCCCTGGCCGGTCGCCAGCAGAGCCACAGTGAGTGGTGTTTACAAGGCTGCGACCACAACACCAGCGCCACATAAATGAGCCCCTCACCTGTCAGGAGTAAATGTTAGAAGCAACAGAGAGCGTCTGGCCCGGGCTGCTGATCAAAGCTTCAACAGAGACTGATGAGTTTATTTATTTTTTTAATTCATATCATGAGTGAGTACAGGCCACAGACTCTGTGCTTGTTCATTTTCCCCACATGGTTATTACGTAGAGCCTAAGCCTGACACTTTTTTGCAGCTAGCAATCCCCTCCCTCCTCTCTAAATCAGCAAACAGGCGGATCCTGCTCTCTATGGGGTCATGAGCCTACAGGACCGCCTCTTTATAGAGTTCTCTGTCCTGATTGGATAAAGTGGGCAGGGATATGAGGGAAATGAGTCTATTTAACAGAGATTACTGTTGGACTATAGAGCTATTTAACATTTATTTTAATAAAAAATACATCACTTACAGCAGCTTTGAAGCTGACATATACTTTTATATATTGTCAGTATGTCAAACGACTGCCTGTAATATGGAAGGGGGTTGCTTTTTGTGTTGTACTCACAAAGAGTTATCCTTGATCAGTGTAGTGATCTGAAATAACGCAACTACAGCCATAGCAACCGTGTGTGTGTATATTTTAAAATAAAACGGTTGTTCCAGTTTGACATAGATGGATTCTTTTTCACTCCTCTCTCAAAGCATCTGTCTTCTCTGGCCGAGATGTTTACATTGTTGTCCTCAAAGGAATGATTTTTCTTTTCTCCTTCAGATGTAAGTGGACAGCAGAGTCTTAACCTGAGGAGTCAGCCCTCCTGTGTTTTGCCATTCGTTTATGGAGGAGTTGTTTTGTGTGCCCATTGTGCAAATCTGTGCAGTTCTGGCTGCACTGAACAGCATAAATGACATTACCCTGCTTGTGCCTGGGTGTTTTTGTCCTTAGGAGGGACAATGCTCTGCCTCAGTGTGAGGCAACTCTTTACAGTAGCCTCCATAGTATAATATATATATATACTGTGTATATATACATATATATATATTATATATGCTGCAGACTGTTGGTGAAAACAGATTCAACAGTTTCAGATTTTACCTCAGTCTGAATAAACATACTTTTCATTCCTCTCACACATCGATCCCTGTCTTCCCTTTCTCTCTCCACTTTTCTAACTCTCTGTCGCCCCGTCTCCTCGCCTCCTGACAGATCTTCCACATGACCTATGACCTGGCCAGTGCTGTGATGCGAATATTCAACCTGATTGGTATGATGCTGCTGCTGTGCCACTGGGACGGCTGTCTGCAGTTCCTGGTTCCCATGCTGCAGGACTTCCCGTCCGACTGCTGGGTCTCCCTCAACAAGATGGTGGTAAGCAAAACTCGCGTGTGTACGTTTTTTTGTGTGTATGTGTGTGTTGTCGGAGGGGGGGTGG
>CAEMYA010000052.1:1162948-1244631 GCA_903131615.1 Diplodus sargus
TTCAATTTCTCTCTTCCCCTCTGTGGCAGCTTACATTGACAGCCATGCATCATGCTCGCAAGCCACAACCAGGGGCTTTATGTCCCATAAAAAGCCTCTGTGCCGCCTCGCCCCCCCTCCCCTTTAACTAAGTCCACGAGCTGAGAGGAACGGATTGGATTCAAGAAATGTAATGTGTTTGTTAATTATATACAAGAACTGCAGTTCTTGTCTGCAAGTCCCGTCTTATTTTCAACCCCCGAGCCAAAAAGTTTGATGTCATAAGATCAAGAAAGAGACAGACGAAAGAGTCTGAGTCCGGGTTGGTTGGGGGAATTATGGGGGGGTGGGTCATATGCAGGAGATAGGGCTTTACGTCCCATGTGCCAGCACCAAATTGTTTTTAAATTACGTTGCAAGTTAACAATACTAACTTACGTAAGTGATATGACACAAAGCAGTTTTCCGAAACCTCACCAGGTAGTTTTGTTGCCTAAACCTGATCGGATAGTTTTGTTTCCTCAACCTAACCTGATTGTTTTGTTGCCTAAGCTTAACCACACCGCAACCTCGTGACAATAATAACAGTCCAAACTTCATTATATGTGAAACGTTTGTTAGATAAGCTTTATTTTGAAAGTGTAACAGGATGTGCAAGTAGTTTTTGTAAGTGAAGCATCATACTTCGAACTGACTAAACTGTTGGAGTGGAAGCGAGAATGTGTTACTAGAACCAGGGATTTGTTTATAGGCTCTACTTTAGGTATGTTTGCGGCCACATGACCACATGGTAACACACCATGCATCGTGTATTTCCAAAACACATTTCCCTTCACAGCAACCGTGTCTCACTTCAAATTATGTGATCAAGTAAGAGAGCAGATTTATTTTGAGGCCATTTCAGTCACACTTCACATCCCCCTGACTTTGAGTGACATGGTCACTAAAAATCAGAAAGTCAATAAAACTTGACAAGCACATTTAAAGAAGAGAGGGAATGAGGGAGGGAAAGATGTCGTTTTGGTTTAATTGAGATGGCGAAAAGCTGAATGCTGAGGCAGGAAACACTTAATCGTGGCAGCGCAGTTTATCCCCACGCTTGAGTGAATGATCCGGATTCTCTGCAAGTCGACTGCATCTTCGTTGTTACCGACACGCGGCAAACGGGGAGGCCTTGATCAAGTTTAAGTCTCAAGTAAAACAACATGAAAAAAACATTCATATTGTTGTTTGTCTGGATGATGTGTTTAAGGTCGAGATACCCAAGAAATCTGTAAGTATGGCTGACGATGACAACCCATGAGGTATTCATTTAGTGCCTCCACGGCTCTTCATGCTAAATGAACCATGGCCCAAGGCAATTAGTTAAAACTGAATGAGACTGAGATTAAAATTTGACATAAGAAAGAAGAGGGTGCAGTTAATTGTATTGGCGGGTGTAATCTCATTATATGTTTCATTAAAGTAAGTGATCTGCTGGTCATGCTGTACTGAATGTGTGTAGTATTTATCTGTATATATACAGTACATCACACTGGAGTACAGAAATAGGACAAAAAATTTAAAAAACAGGGCAAATGACATTGCAATTCTTACATAAACCCAAGTTTTTCTCTTTCGCAAAAAACCTCTCACTGCTGTCTATTATGAGAGAATATCCTCCAGTAGAGAAACACGATTAATGATGTCCACCCATGACAGCCAGTATGTGCTGTATTAAGGACGCTGTGATTTGCCGTGTCACCCAATCCACCGAGGTCAAGCCTCCATTTTCTTCTCTAACCCATATGTCACCTTACAGTGTGACAAAATGTAATTTCCTGGACAGCGAGCCATCCTATTCCATGCATGTGTCATCGACCGTTACAAGCAAGGTCATTGCCAGTGGCCTCGCCGGTCCTCCATACGTGGCGCGTCCTTATAAATCGTTACTGTCTGGTCCAGACTCACGGGCGGGAAGGTATCGGCACTCTGGATGACGAAAGAATTGGATTCCTATTGTTACAGACATCAACAGCTCATCTTCTAGATATCTACTGCACTGTTTCTACACCTCAGTCAACACACTTCTATTGGTATGAACAAGTGCATCGCAGTGGTGTTTTTACTAACTGGTGTTGGTTCAGATGTTGTGACTGTGATGGCCATAAAGAAGGCTGGTTATCTTATTATTTTGTATTTAAAACACATAGAAGTAGAAAACACGTGTTTACCCACCACAGACTAGCTTAGCGTTAGCCTCAGTGCGTGCAGCTCTTCAGTCCTCACAGTGCAGCTGCATCATCACAGACTCTAAACTTCCTGGATGTTGGCTTTGCAGCTAGCCGCTCTCTCCTCTTCTTTAGTGGAAGATAAATACATTTTATGTCAGCTGGTGAGTGATACACAAGTTTTCTACCAGGAATTACTGGGAAAAAAACACATTGGTGATTTGTTGCATGCTGCAAGACAAAGGAAATGTCAACCAGCAGTATACAATTTATCATCAGTGTGGTGAAAAGGTCTTCAGGCAATTTATTCAATTAGTACAAAACATACTTTTGATCTCAACTTATCAATTCATTTTTCAGAAAATCCACCATATACTGTATAGCTCTATATGTATGTGGGCTATTGATATACTCATAAAGTCATTAATGAACCCCTTGTGGACTGTATGGAAGTGTCTGCATTGTATTTCTCCTCTCATGCATTCAGGTTGTCCTTTAATCTGTCAATGACATGATCAATGTCCGATGATCATGTTGTGTCAGTCACTTTTCAGGGGCGATGGTTTCGCTAACGGCTAATGGGAAAGATTTCATCAGCAGGTTTATTTAAGTAACACTGACCATTATCAACAACTGGTAAATTTATAATTAATTAGAGATAAATTCCTCACTGGACACATTATCATGTCATCCATTGTGCTCAATACGTTTCTCAACCTTAAGCATGAAGTAGAACATAATCAAATCATTTAAATGAGACACAAAATTATGTTTAGATGAACCACACCGTCTTTATTAATCATTTACATAGTATTTTAAACATTAGCTGCAAACGAACAATAAACGGTTGTTGAATTAATGGTTTTTAAAAGCATTTGATTGGAAATGTTCAATTAACCACCTACTAAACTTAAATCAACTAGAAAAGTGTTACGATTTCTTATTTTGTCATGTTCAGTTTTTTTTGTCATTCTTCACTTGAGGTTAAAACAATGAAACCTGACGGCCGTGACAGCTCTCACATCAAAGGTTCAAGGCAGAAGAATTATAACTCTGCTGATTAATACGGACGTCACAGAACCACAGGTACGCTTGTAAACAACGGCGGCTTTGCTTGACAGGGTGCAATCAATTTCTTTTCCACTGCCGGTAAGTGGCCCGGTAAGAATTCTACGTGTCATTACCTGAGGCCGTCTGAGCAGTACTTACCTAACAATCACAGTGGAGCCACGTGTTTGTTGCCGCGTCTTGTGGTCTGTGGCGTTGGACGGGGGGGAGGTCCTCCCTTGAGCCCCTGTTGGAAATCTACTACTCATCCAATTGACAGTGTATTCCACAGTGGGGTGACTCACATTGCTTAACACACACAAACACACAGGCTTGGGAGGCCTTATGTAACATTTTCAAGGCGCCTCAACAACAGCACCTCATGGATTCGTTGCACCTCGCACAGTATTGACTGATTGATTGATTGATTGATTGATCGATTGAGTCTTATAACAGCTTTTTCTTTCTGTCTTTGTCATGAAAAGCTGATTCATTCATGTTTGTGTACCAGCTCCTACATCTGTTTTTGATCTCTCCGCTGCTGATACAACAGGAAGTGCACAGCTCTCCGCTAAATGCAGGGGCATCTGTTGTTGTGGCCACTTTTCCACCCTCAGGATGTTGTTGCGTGTATAAGTAAGGGTGTATTTTTCTGTTTACCGGAAGCTGTTGATGCGTGAAACCACATACAATGTCCCGTCTTCACGATATAAATAAGACAAACCCAAAAGGCATTTGTGTACAGTGTATGTGCAATAATAGCCAGAGCTATTCCCAGATTGACACAGTGCCGTGCATTTGCACCTTACAGGGGATGCTGTACAGTAGATCGAGCTGCTGCTATTTCCACAAGGGAATCCAGGCATGAAATGTGTTATGGAGTGTCATAATGAGTTGAGAGCAGTAGACGCTCGGGCGGCATTTGATGTAGATAAACATAACAGTGGTGATTATGTGACGTTCTTCAAAGATCTGTATTTTTTTATGTATAATTTTTCTAATTAAAAATGAAATGCTGAACAGTAACAGGCGTGCTTTCCTCAAGCCTACAGCAATTTGAACGCCAAGCGTGAAAGAGAGACAATGAGAGAGAACAACTGCACGTTTGGTGAAGGTTTTATGAAGCCTTTTCTGCTAAATTGCATTGTGGGTAGTGCAGTTGCCAGGTTTTTAAAAGGAAGAAGGATGCCTGGAATAAGAAATGTGATGTTTCTGGTTCTGCTGTTATCAATTTTGACGGTGGACTGCTTTTCAAAACCTGGTGCCTTCATTACCCACAATGCATCTTAGCCACTGAGTGACATCACTGGAGGCTATTCATAAGATCACATGCAGCTTCCTCTGTAGCCACAAAAAGCTTCAAAATTTCTTCTTCATTTTTTTTTTTTTACGTATGCAGTCCCCAAGACCTGTAAACACACTTTAATGTGGAAAATTGGTGGAGCTGCCCTTTAAGATTTGCAGGAGCATCATCTTTCTTCTCTAACACAGTGGTTCTCAAACTGTGGTGAGTGGACAACCAGAGGAAACCTCTGGCGGACAAAACAAACAAACAGGAGTCTGCTGATGCTTTTTGTGCTGACCTTTATTTCATTTGTTATTTGTTGCTTCCCCACATCATCGTTAATAACTGATCATGCCTTTTGATGGGGACGTGCCAGAAAAGGTTTGAGAAACGCTTCTTTGAACCTCAGTAAAGCGTGATGACTCCCCATGGGCTCAACACAGCTGTCATGTTTCCTTTAACAGCTTGATCACGGCTCTTTCTCCCATAGCTACAAGGTACAACTGGGTCACAGGATCTCCATGTTTGCAGAGCTGCGTTACGTCTTGGCAGCGGCGCACATAGCCGACGATTAGACAGATTGAGAAGACGTTTAAAAAAAAATGCGTGACCAGCTGCTGTAACTTGTGTTGTACGGTCGCCGTGATGCTGCGGCTTAAGACAAACTTCTCAAACTTCCTGCTGTCACAATTAACAAAAGAGCTGCTGTTTTCTTTCTTATCGATGCTTCTGCTTCTCTCCACCCTCCAGTACAAACAAGTGGAGCAGTACATGTCGTTCCACAAGCTGCCGGCCGACTTCCGACAGAAAATCCATGACTACTACGAGCACAGATACCAGGGCAAGATGTTTGATGAAGAGAGCATCCTGGAGGAGCTTAATGAGCCTCTGCGCGAGGTATGAGAACACACATGCATCCGATCCTATTGTGTTCGCTCACCCGCACATATACGCAGTCCTCCACTCTCCATCGAGTGGAAGTGGACTGGAATAAATTCATTATAATGCTCAGCCATTGTCTCTTTTTATGAGCAACAACAACAAAAAAAGACATACTCACCTTTTAGGCAGTGTAGTCACCAGTTTGCCCCAGTTTCTACTCAGAAATCACTTGATTTTACGCAGAACAGATGTGTTTAGAGTGATTTTCACATAGTCATTATGTTCCCACGCTAGAAAGAAGTTGTTTTTGTTGCTGCCAGCAGAAACTGTTTACTTCAGTTTACAGTAAACAAGGTTCTCTTGCTTCAAGGACAGCTCCAGGTAACAGAAAATGAAGAGAAAAGATAGGGAGAATATCCAGTGGAGCTGTGCCAAGGTAACTGAACAAAAGGAAAAAAAAATGGCTGTTTGATCTGGAATCCGATTTTTAGAGTACACACTTTTTTTTTCCCTCGCTTGTGTTTACCATGAATCGATCATGGAATCACTAGTTTTAGTATTTGTTGCGTGGAACACACAGACTGACACGTTTCTAGTGTTTGACGTGCATGCCCGACTGTCTAAAAAATGCTCAGTATAACATCACGATCCCACGCTTGTCTGCTGTAACCGTTCAGGAAATCGTCAACTTCAACTGCCGTAAGCTGGTGGCCTCCATGCCGCTGTTTGCCAACGCTGATCCCAACTTTGTGACGGCCATGCTGACCAAACTGAGATTCGAAGTCTTCCAGCCCAGAGACTATATCGTCAGAGAGGGCACCATCGGCAAGAAGATGTACTTCATCCAGCACGGGGTGGTGAGCGTCCTGACCAAAGGGAACATGGGCATGAAGCTGTTGGACGGCTCCTACTTTGGCGGTATGTCCTAGTCACCCTCACACCGTGTCCTATAATAGATAGATACGATCATAAAGGATTGGTTCCATTCTGTTCTGTTCTATGCCTGAAGCATACTGTATGTCTTTCGCCCTTCCCAGTAGGTTCCACCACTGTGATATCACAGATGTGTGTTCACTGTTTAAACAAGAATTACAGCAACAAGCAGGAAACAGCAGCCTGACATTTCGCTCGGACTTCTTGTGCAGTCCTGCCTCACAGCCACTTCCTCTCTGTGGCTGTTTAAAAAAACACACACATTGCCCCTGCTGCTATTGCCAACCAATAGTGTGTACACACACACACTCACTTCGCTCGTGCAGTGATGGTTCGGGCTGCATTTTTAATACGCGGTGGGCCCTCGCAGCGGACCGAGAGTTCAGGGGGGCAGTAATGTTGATGTGCCGGCAGCCGTGGGTGCTGCTGGAGTGGCACGGACACACATGCGCATACGCGACACACACGCATGCAATTAATAACAGCTAATTAGCACAGCCCAATGGTGACGATGGGGCCATTTGTAATGTCAAGCGGGGAGCGTTCAGACGTCTGTGCTGACAGCTCCGTCCTCCCACACAGATCCAGCTGTGGGACAACACGGTTTAAACACGACAGTGCGGAGTATGTGTGGTAAAATCTCTCAATTAATAAGTAGCAGGAAGTCGATGGTTATGTCAGGCGACTTTGCTCCATCCATTACTGTATTTCCTGCCTTTTGCATGTCATGGCCTGTACTGTTTGCAGTGGAACGCGTCTCTTATCAGTAAACTCCGGCTGGATCGGCTCCACTATTGTATTAAGACGTTTAGGGAAAAGACAGATCTTTGTAAACAATTTTCCCCGGCTGTAAAAAGCAGCTAAGTCTGCAGCTTAGCCTTTGGCCATGTTTTTGCTGTCTGGCAGAACAATGCGGCCACAAACTTAACATTACTCAGCATTGGTTCATTAAATAACTTTTTTGAGCCTAAATTGAGTTTGATGAAAATACTGGAGACTGAGTTTTGTACAGTCGAGCGCTGCATGGGTTTGTGTCACTGGTGTGACCGCCAACGCTTTGACAATATGTTGCCTCACACTGACTTTTGTGGTTTTGTAATTAAAATAATTTAGATTGAGCACAGATGGAGGGGATTATGTAGTTCACTGATGATCTGAGAGGTGGCAAGCATTTTCAGAATCTAGAGGCTGAGTCTGAGGAAAAGAACGTGTTATATGAGTTTCCATGTGAACAGATCAGGCAGTAAACCCTAAAAAGAGAAATTTGGACATTCTGTTTTCCACTAATGAGAACAGGAAACTCAAACTGACACAGTGCATCTCAGGGTAAAGGAAATTACAGCAAAAAATCACTTCAGCCAGCCTGGATTTCTCTGTATATTTGATAATATTTGAGGATGACAGTTGCCCTATCTACAAGCTCCGAGTGGATGCCCAGTGGTTTGAGCAGCTTTTTAAGGCGGCCCCGGTGGTTTCATTAGTTACCCTCTCCCAGCACTTCCCACTAATGATGCTTGGAATATGCAAACGGATAGTGTTCTGTAAAACACGGAAAAGATCCCGCGTGAGCATTTATGAAAAGACGTCTGGGGCAGCTTATGGATTCTGAGGGGATTTTTCCACAACTTCACAAAATAAGGTTAATTTCTCAGATGTGACCGGACAAAACTTAGAAACAATTAACTAAAGTATTTCTTTCTATGGACTGTGCTTTATATTAAGAATCATCAAATTATTAGAGTCTTAGCAAAGGTAATCAAATCTAGCCTTGAATGTAACAGACAGAGAGTGGAGAGTGGAATCACGTGGAGGTCTGAAACTGACGGAATACAAAAAATAAAATAAATGGCTCAATAAATATGTTAATATGCCAAAAAAAGAAGTGAAATACATGAAGCAATTAATTAATGTATAACATGTGACATAAAAATTCATTTCAGCTATAATTTAATGCAAAGGGAGAATATTACAGAGACAGATACATTCATGTAAAATGAATAAATGAATAAATACAATGGAAAATGAAATGGGAAAGTAAATAAATAATGGAATTAACATGAAGACCAACAAATATTAAAAGGTAAATTAAAGCAGATATATATATATTTATCTCACATTGCCTTAACTTATTTTCATTGCAGATGTTGCCTCATTTAATGACGTATTAATGTATTCATTGAGCCATTTATTCATTCATTCGTTATTCTGATTTTAGCCGTTTTAGTCTTCCATCGAATCAGTCTTCTCATCCAGCTATCACAAGCGATAACAATCCTGTTTCCCAAGATGTCGAACACTGCACAGTTACTTGTGCTTGCAACATGTTTGTGCTTTTTAATGACACGTGAAGGGTTGTGTGTCTGCTATTTTGTCTGGAAGCCCTCCTGGTGCGTTTTGCTGCTGGAGAGTCATGAGCAGACGGATCCAGTCGATTCCAGTACGCTGCCCCTATGCATGCACTTAATGGAGTCTTCTCGCCTTTTCGCTATTTTTCTCCCTTTTCCCACAGAGAGTCAGGGGAGGTCGACCTTTAGGCAGGGGAAAAGGAGGGCATATGGTTGTCAAGACAACAGTCAGCCCCAGCCTGTAGAAGAAGAGGATACCAGGGGAGGGGAAGGGGAACAACGGAATATAATGAAGCCTTAGTTGCACATGTCCAAATATAGTGTCCTTCTCTCACACAGCTGTCAGTGCTGTGCCAATGCTGGAGGAAATACTCAGTTTTACTGTCAGTGGGTCATACTGACTACACACAACAAGTCCACGCATAAACCACTTTCATTTTGATCACACGTCTGCTCAAGGAAGATGTGCTGTACAGAATAAAATACACTGAGTGAAAAATAAATACACTGAAAACATTTTGCAGTTACACATTCAGTTTCCTAAAACGATTTTCAGAGTGAACTCTTGAGCTAATCTGGTATGAATTCCTCCCGGCTAGCGTTGATGCATATGGAACAGCTGAGGGCGAAAGAGTATGATCTTCCCGACAAGACTGAAAAGAAGCAAACAGGAGCAGGCTAAGAGTTCAAGCCACATTTTTTGTTTTTTTATCTGTCTTCAACAGAAGATCCTTCGAGTAGATTGTTTTGTGTAATGCCTTTATTTTTACTCTCGCCGTCTGACACCCTGATATCTGTCTGGTCCATCTTTCACCCCATCAGAAATCTGTCTGCTGACCCGCGGCAGACGGACGGCCAGTGTGCGAGCGGACACCTACTGTCGCCTGTACTCTCTCTCTGTGGACAATTTCAACGAGGTGCTGGAGGAGTATCCCATGATGAGGAGGGCCTTTGAGACGGTTGCCATAGACAGACTGGACAGGATAGGTAAGACGGCCATCTGGTTCAACTACAACAACAACACCGGTTGCCTTCATTTGATGTTATTTAACTATGTTCATTCATTTATTCAACTTCTGTTTCTACTTGAGGGAGCTTTGAGGTCAATTTGAAAAACAGAGTAAAGCAAAAACAACAACATAGAGATATGCTCACAAAGAAAGGCAAAACCAAAGACTTTGCAATTATGGTACATCATTTGCTGGATAAATTAAAAATAATTCAAATTTCTAATGAAAATATAATGTATTGCAATATAATGTGAAAGTGTTGACTGGTTATTAAAAGAGCTCAAACCTTTGCAAAATCATTCAGAATGCTAAATAATTGGGAATTAGGGCACTAATATGTAAGGTGAGGTTTATTTTTCATTCATTTTCAACAGAGAGGGTAAGTTATAGTGTGTTCCACCTGAGATAGGTGGCGCAGCTTCACAAGCATTAAGCAGCAAACAGTGAAGATACCCTCTTGCATAGGTTATATTTTTATGCAGGACTGATGAAAAAAAACAAATATAGATGTGATGTAGATGCCTCTATCTGCCGGAATAACTTGCCTCACTCCGGTGACTGACACATCTGGGTGATGCCGTTTAATGCGTGTTGGCATGTTTCAACACATTTCCACTTGCACGTCGTCCTCCTCCAATCCACCACTCGCTTTCCCAAATTTTTCCACACAGTTTATGTATTCTTCAGGCTTATTCTTCATATGACTGCGTTCACCAAACCATGACGTTGGTACCGCGAGGGTTCAGGACAAATCCGCTTCCTGTTACACCTCAAATCATTGCACTCCACTGATAATTGGCACAGGTACGGTGTCTTCGTATGAGTCATTGACAAGATGAAATGAAGCAAAAAGGAAAATGTGTTTTTTTCATTAACGTGATGTCTCTGTCAAAACACTATCTGACAGCCGTGATGTACTGTATGAATGATCCTAAAAGCGACAATGTGTTTGATGAAAGGAAACAGTCGAGGCTGAAAATGTATTCATGGCTGTGGATCATTTATTATGTAGTTTCTCAAGTGTAAATCTGTCACTCCAACGGATTACTTCCTCTGGATATTTGCCATTTCGGAGAGCAGTTATTTAACAAAAGTGACACTTTTGAATATCATGACAGAAACTGCTGAGGGTTTGAAATGTTTTTGTGCCCCCGTCGTCTCTCCAGATGAATTGAGTGATTTGTTTAAATGATTGCTCACCAGCGACTGTGTCTGAACACCTTCGATTTGACTACAGAACACACACACACACATACACACACACACTCACACACTTTTTTCTTAGCAGGGTGGCGGGATCCCCTTCTTAGCAACATAGAGAAACATATTTCCGCTGATGTCACACCCCTGTCACATGACCACACTTCATGTGTTTACAAAAGCCCTCGCTCCGCCACCTGCCAGCTGTTGCCATAGCAGCCAGATTGCACACATGAGCAGCCTTCAGTCAGTCAGCTCACATATTAGGAGGGAGACTGACATGTCTGCTTTAGGACATAACCAAAATATTCCAAGTGGGCTCAGTGTGCATTTGATGAATATGTATCACTAATAATGTGTTGTTTTGTTTAGCTGTGTCGACAGTGTTTCTGTCAGAAGTTGTGTAAAGAGTATAAAATCTAAGTACAGACTCAGGCTTTGTTCCTTTTGAGTGTTAACAGTTTTTATTATGTTTCCATAAGATGGGGACGTTAAAATCAAGTGCAATGCAATGCATTAAGTATCAATCTTTAGGAAGAAAAAAAAAACATCACTTAATACATTTTTGTTGAGCTCTTGTGGCCAGGAGTGCTTATTGAAGACCAGTTCAGCCTGACAGACCATTTTTTGATGGAACCAGGTTTGCTCCTGCACCAATCCATACATTTTCATGAAAACAGTCTCTGACCTGTGAGCCATTCCAGCATTGAGAGGGGCTAATCCCTCGTCTATTGTCTACATACCCCAAATGCGTCAAATTGTAAACAGTGTCACATAAGACCAGTGGAAAAAATTACTCTGATTGAAAATGAGAAAGCTTAATCTTTCCAAACACTTTAATTTAAAAAAGGTTGTCACTTCTAAAGGGCTCCATAACCTCCGCTGAAGCTCTGTATTGGGACCTCCCTGTCAGGTTGTGCTTACCAGGTTTCCTTTCAGCTCACCCTGAAGTACCATCAGTAAGTTATTTTCACCCTTGAGTGTCACCTGTTAGAATTTGTTTGCCATTCATGAGTGCCCAAAATGGCCACTCAGCTGGTGCCACCAGGCAGAGGCAGACACTCTTGCTCTACCACTTTCCAGCCTCTTCAGGAGGGAGTGTACTCAGAACGTACTTTTGCATTTTCTTTGAGGAAAACCCTGTGGTACTCCTTCAGGAGAATGTATAAGACTTTTTCTCCCTCAACTTCCTGATGTAGGCCCTCGTCACCAAGCCTTGTCTTCCAAAGTGTGTGTCCACAGATGGAACCAATGCAACATGCTAGGGGTTCACAAGTGGTTGAAACCTGCTCTGCCTCCTCCCATCCTTCTCCGTCTGGCCACACAGCTGATAGTGTTAGAGAGGAACAAGTTTGTCACCAGCCTTCCTTGTTTCGTGGGTATCACTCAGGCTGTCGCGCTGACTAACAGCCGAGCTCTTTAAACCGCCTGCTGCATTGGAGAACAAAGCTTAGTGCCAGAGACAGCAGTTCAGGAGAGCTATATGTGCTACACAGACACATGCCCATCTCCTGAGTTCATGATTGTTCCCACGGTATAGCAGATGGTGAATCATCTGGGTGCAGCTAAGAAGGTGAGCAAGAAGCTGAAATCTTGTCTTTGGTCCCAGCCTTACTGATCAGGGTTTGTCAAGCAAAGACCTGTCATATCATCATCATCATCGGCTGGCTGGTCTAGGTATTCAAACATTTCAGCCCCGTCATCAGCTTGGTACAAGCCTGGGTAGGCTCAGAGTGCCAATCCCCATGGAGTTTCAACCAAGCACTCGTTTATTTCACTGGCACAGTCTTGACTAGCGATGAAAAATCTAATATCATTTAATTTTTTTCTGCTGTGGCGTCTCTATCCCCCTCTATAAGAAATGATTTAGACAGTCAAGGGTCGGTGTTATAGTATGCCAACACAAGGAGGTCACTCTGGAAAGTGTGACCTTCTGCTCAAATGCACATCTGCTTTCAGGCACAATCCACAACCCCCCGTAAGCTAGTGGATCAGAAAGTCAACAAGGAAGCTGTGATTTATTACTGTCTAAAGTGTGCTCTTCCAAGAGGCCCCCAAGTTTTGGATGATGCGCTTAAACTCCCTTACATCCTGTCCATTGTTCTCAGAGTAGGGCAATATAGTACCAGGAGAGAGACTGATCTAGTACTTTGTCGGACTCAACAGACTTTCGACTTTGATGAAGACGCACAAAGCATCAAAGTGTGTCCTTTAATTAGTTTGTTGCCTAAATCCATGTGCCCCAGTATATATTTCTGGAGTCTCCCCTGATAATAGCTCCAAAGACTGACATGCTGGTAAGATGTCACAAATGCAAACTATCTGTGAATCATGCATTGCTTGATGATATGATGTGTTGTTGAGGTTCCAACGATTTGTTAGAGGGCAACTTTTCCACGTTTTATGTGGACGTGCAACAAGTGTGAAGCCATAAATCCCATTGCGTCCTATATTGAGCAAAGTCGTCGAGTTCACCTGCTGCAAAACCTATTCTTCTATTCTTAAGACACCGCCGCTGTCGTTTGACTCATACGCAGTTGGTGTCAAGGAAGTTCTACAGGCTAATTCAGTGTAGATTTAATCTACACTGATGAGAAACCAGGGAAACTCACTTTCTCTTTGCTTGTAACCATGTTTCCAGCAGCAAAAATGCCATCCAAAAATACAAGCGCCCGGTGTAAGACCAAAGAAATGTAGCGGAGAGAGGCCGAGACTGTGGCTGCATTTGCCATTTGAGAGGATATGGCTAGTGGGGATGAGCCAGAACCTGAGCTGCCCTGATCAAACAACGACTGGTCAGAGTGAATATTGTGATTAACGACCACTCACTGTGGCTCCCTCCTCCTATAGTACGTAGCTTATCCTTTGTTTGAGGGCAGAGCTGGGAACTTGAATTGCGCCATCTAATTCTGCGGCCTGAGCATCAGTTGTCTCTCATTATTCATACTTGTGGTTGGTTCCGCAGTGGTGAGGCATGTTAGATACTATACTTAAATCCAGATAACTATTATTTTCTCCCGGAAGGCCAATACATGCCAAGCACAAGCCATTCACAAGTGCACACACACAGACACATGTATGATGTAATCACATACAGGTAAGTACATCCGTAGATGTAGGAGTACAATAAACAAACCATTTGGCAACATGGACAAGCTTTCTCTCCCATTGTCAGCACTGTGGTGACTCTGCAAAAGCACTGCCGGGTAAAAACACTGGCATGTCTTTTTGATAGAGAATTAGTACAAAAGATAAGAAGCTCTCTACTCCTCTCTATTTGTGTGTTTTCGGTGATGGATTTTGTGTGTAGAGAAAACATCAGATAGTGCCATAAACAGGATACTCTAGGAAACTCTATCCACCGTGGCCAGGAGTAGAATGAGGGATTAAGATAAATGATAAAGCTGTTGTTTCCTGCTTTGTCGAACTTCACTTAAAATAAGAGAGGGTAGGATAATGCTATGGGAACAAACTTTACATCTAAGGCTTGTTTTCTTTTGTTGCATCTAATAGCATCTAATTCAACAACAATGCTTCTCTCTGTCTCCATCTCATTGCAGGCAAGAAGAACTCAATCCTGATGCACAAAGTTCAGCATGATCTGAACTCGGGTGTTTTCAACAACCGTGAGAATGAGATGATCCAGGAGATCGTTAAATATGATCGGGAGATGGTTCAGCAAGTTGAGGTACCGCGACCACGGGCCATGTCCATGACACCTCCTCTGCATGGTGGGCTCTTTCCTCATCCAGGTTCCTCCAACCAGCCCCAGAATTCAGCAATTGCCACTCTGCAGCAGGCTGTAGCCATGAACTTTTGTCCCCCCATGCAAGGGAACTCAGCTGGAGCAGGAAACCTGCAGTCCCCCAGGATGGTGAGGAGATTCCAGGTGATTGAAGGTGTGCCCACCCCTGTGTCAGCCTCTCCACTTCAGTCTCAATTCCTTGCTTCTGGTGCCTTTGCTCCTCTCTTGACCAGCCCCCCTGTCCAGAGCCCACTGGCAGTTGGAGGACGATCCTTCCAGTATGGATCCAGTGCCCTAGCCGGTCCCACCTCAGGCTCCCAGCTCTCTCTAGCCCAGCAGCACATAGCCAGCCCTGCACACCGGCCTAGCACACATAAGAGTACCCATTCCTTGCAAATGGGCAGTCTGAGCCAAGACGCCAGGGCACTTTCAGCCTCTCAGCTCTCACTGCCTCATGAGTTGGTGCAGCCAGGTGCCCCCAGCCCGCCCCAGTCTACACGAGTCTCCTCCACCTCCATTGGACCCCCTCAGATCCCAGCAGGTCTCACAGGCGTCCGGAGTGCAATACCACATAGGGTGGTATTGCCCCACCAGATGTCTGTGGGCGCCTTCCCTGTAGCATCTCTGCCTGGTTCTATGCAGGGCTTTGGGGCTGGTGCAGGGCTGGCAGTAGGGGGTGTGGGGGACTCGGGATTGCCCAAGAAGGACTCTGTAGCGAGCATTCCTGAGACAGACCACGTCAGAGTCAGATCCAGGCTATCCTCAAACTTGTGATCTTAATTAAATCATATGGAGGAGTGACTCAATGAGGGACCTGACTGCAAGAACACAGTGGGGGATTTTCTGCTCTTTCTCATACACTTCCTCTTCTCTCTACCCACTCCAGTTTGACTATCCGAATGTATGAATGTTGAGTGAGTGGCAACCAGGAGAATCTGCGAGGAGACTGTTCTAACATACAAAGTCTGCCTGGTGACTTTTTAATCTGTGAGATGTTTCTACTCATAGACCGTAATAGTTGCACAGATCAGTAGTGGTAAAGTAGCATCTTCCCATCTCCCAATTCCTTTATTTACTGTATTTCACAACATAGTGAGCAACATACGGGCATATCTGCTTTACTCTCCTTTCATTCACCTCATTAAATGGCGTCAGATGGGACTAAAAGAGAATTAGGGACCTGCTTCAGACATCAGAAGTTGGCACTTTAATGCGGTTTGATCACTGTATCTACCACATTTTGTCAGTTGGCTGGCTGTAAAAGACAACGCAAAGGCATAATATTTGTGGTTTCATAAAGGGTTTTAACATTAAAAGTGTGTTTTCTTGTTTTTCTTAAATAACTTTATAGACCAAATTTGCACAAAATTGGATAATAATCAATAAGCGATACTATTAATTATTTTCAATCCAATTTATTCCAGTATTTAAAGCCATATTTTCCCCCAGATTATTGATATGTGGATGAATGAGAATATTTATAAATATAACTGGCATTTTCAGAATCTAGATGGCCTCTTTTATAAGTCTTCCTTGCCTCTGACAGTCCCCACAGTTAAATGTGCTCTCCCCAGACAATGAATATCCTTCATACTGAAATTACAGCTGCGGGACAAATTGTCTGGTTCCAGCCAAGCCATTGATTTCTACAGGAAATGTCTGACTGTTTAATTTAAAGCTGCATTAATCTTTTTTTAATATATATTAACAGCGAATCAAATGACTGCCTCAAATGAGGGTAATGTAAAGGGACGTTTTTGTAGTGATCAACCCAGAGAGAATGATTTATTCAAATGGAGCTATTTAGCCTCTTTTAGCAAACTATTTTGGCTTTAACTTTCTCTTTGCACATCAACTCGCTTTTGCAACAGTTTTCAGCGATGAAATATCCCTAAAACCAAGTTTCATAGTCCACAGAACATTTCTAGAGCCGCACAGCAGAAGAGCGTTACAGCATTGTCCTAAAACAACTGAAGAAGACGGGGACTTAAAATATAATAAGTATCTCAAAAAAGGAAAACATAGAATCGCTCAGTACAACTTGTTTTCCTTCACAACTTCTTAACCCCTAACTCAACAAAATTTCATAATGTTGCTCTGTTGCTCATACCAGTTTTGTTTTTTTTTTAGTTTGAACTCTTTAGTGTTCTCTCTTCTCTATGCATCCAGGAAACAGGTGAACGTGGTGCTTGAAATCCCTACTCCACTTGTACGGGACTAAAGCTGATCTAAAGGACAGGTAAATATCAGAAATATATCTGTCAAGTGGCCAGAAAGAGGACTGCAGTAGTATTATATTGCTTATGTTTGCTGGATATGTAAGTAGCCAATTGTTTCAAATTTCATGGGGTAATAACATGTCAGGGCTGCATGTCTTTCAGCCTTTTTTGTTGTTTGTCTGCCCCCAAAAATTGATTAATGCAGCTTTAAGATTAGTGAATCAACTAGGTCTAATAACAAACTATACCTGATGATGAGACACTGTCTTTCTCCAGCAGATTAGACTTCTGAAGTAAAAATTGGTGTATGGAGTGTAGTCATGTGAGTAGCAACGTGTTGAAAGTGTTCCTTGGTATCTTAGAAATTATAATTCACTGCCAGTTGATAAGAAAGAATTTTATACGACTCAAAATGTAGATCCATTAAAACTCACATAATCAAAACGATCAATCCATTTCTTTTTTCTAACCCTGAATCTCACAGTTCTTGTAGCAGCAGTTTGGGCAATGTGTCACTATGCCAAAGTCAGTTCATACAAATAATGAAACTCCTGCAAAGCTCGACCCTACAGTAAACACTACTGTTTTCACCAAAAGCCAAGGACAGTGCAGATATTTTGCAGGATGTATATTGCAGTGTGCCTCTGTCATTAATGCCTCAATAAGAATTCATCGGATGCCGCTGATTTGTGTCCAAAAGCATTAAGAGGGGAGACCTTTTCTCCCGGACCTGCCATTCTCTTCACCTCATCTCACTAATGCCTGAACCATTACTGGGTAATGAGAGTGGAAATTGGAATCCCTCGGGTCTGTTTGGGACTTTTATTATTCTCCTTCCATTCGATTCCATTATACAGTGCCAATGATGAGTTCCTCCCCTCTGATCATTTTTCTGCATTTTCATTTTGTTTAGCTTCAGTTCCCCGCATTGTTATCCACCTTGAGAATTCTGAATGGGACAAAGTTGAAGGTTTGTGTGTATTTTTATACAGCGTTTTTTGAGGTCTGTTGTGTTTATGTTTTATGCCCAAATTATGCCCTGTGGAACCTATTTGGATGCTCAAAAAATAATTGATAAAGAGGCTTGTTATGAGACTAGTGTTTCACTGCACTTCACATTGTGGACATCCTGGAGGCGGGGTCTTAGGGACAGGGGACGCATCGAGTGACAAAATACGTTTATGTACATTTTGTACTTCTTTGGGTAGCACACAGTAAAGAGAGGACGGAATAAAGCAAAGAGAAAGGATGGAGATAGTGACTGGATGGATACTGAAATCACAAGCAGATATTAGTGTATATATAATTTTTAAGGGGTAGCTTTGATGTTCAACCTGGACCAGGGCCCCACAATATGTTGTTTTAGCATCAACATCACAAAAGACAAATGAACTCTGCTTGTTCACAGTGTAGATTTGTTTTTTGTTTTTTAATGATTTCACAGCATTCAAACATAACATTAAAGAAACATTATGTAACTTTTGAACCTAAAAATCACAGCTGGAAAATCATGTGCATAGCATCTATTGAGCTAATCAAGTTATCTGGTGGAAATTGGAAAGTCGCTGTATACAGTACATCACAGAAAAGCATAATATTGCAATGTCACTTTTTTTCCCAATACTGTGCAGGCCTTTCCTGATCTCTATTTCCCCCGTGTTTTTGTGTCTAAGTGGCTAATGGGGACCACAATTTTTAAAATTGGTCCACTATTGAGTGAGGCAGCAGCACCCGGCAGCTGCAAAACTGTCCTCAGTGTCCTCCTGGGCAATTACGCCCTGCAAAGAACAGCCACTAAAAGAGCTCGAGAGTTTTACAATGATAAAATTACTGATTCCGCAAATGGAGTCTGGGGGTTTTGGTGAGAGCAATAAAGCAGCGTTTTTTGATTCTTTAACAAAAAGGTCCATCTCTGTGGGAACCCTTGCATAATATTGTTAGACACTTAAAATAACAATCTGAGCTTGTTAGTGGCACTTTTAGTGGACTTCACCTGACCCTGTGCTATTGCTCACAGAGATTATGTTGCCGCTCGTTTCTCAGCTGTCAGCTGCAGTGGCCTTCCTCCACACTGGACCAATTTTAAAAATTGTTGCCTCCATTAGTCACTTTCACGGCAAAACATGGGAAAACTGGGGTCCAGGATGAAAAAATATCAAATTTACCCCTTAATAACAACTGAAGAAAGAACAGAGTGAAACCAAAGTTTCATGGCTGTACATTTTTTGGATGCAATGTTTTCAAAACGTTAAGTTATAAGAACATTTCACAGACTGAGTCATTCGCACTGATTTAACATACAATTTGGAGAATATTGAACTAAACTCGTTCGATCATGTTGTGTGAAAATGACGTTAATCACACAAAGCAATAACTGTTTGAAAAAAGGTGATTTTAGGCAGATGATGTTCCGTTGTATCCTCAAGGTGATCATGGAGATGCAATATATTCCCTTTTGGACTGATTATTCCAAAACTCTGAAGAGAATTTCTGTTTTTTTTGGAAGAACTTGATTTGAACTTGATTGGCATGGTAGTTTTTTCTATGCGTAAACATAGTGTTCATCGTGTAAACCAGACTATTTATTGATTTAGCCTAGTTTACTGTAACTGTAGACATTATAAAAAAGACAGTGTGTGAATACTGAAGATCTTTTTAAATCTATGACAAAATGCATATTATCATCTGATATGAACTGATATTACTTGAGCATATAATTAAAGCAGAACAAAACTGTTTGCATTACAGAAGATGTATCACTTCTTTTTCTACAGGCGCTCACAGTACCACCCACAGATTGTACATAATCCTGTGCCAGTTGCTGTGAGGTCTGCATGGTTTTATATTGTGTTTGTTTTATTAGTTTTATTTATTTTTCTAATCTTACACCCCGGTCCGTTTGCAACGCCTGGCTGTTCCCTTTGACTTTTTTTCCCCGTCTGTGCCGTGGACTCTGCCGTCTGATCAGCATGTTGCCCAGAACTCTGAACTGTAAACGCACTATTCCCTCTTTTTGCAACTTTACAAACATATTTAATGTTATGTAAATGCTACAACTCAGCTGTTTAGTTGAATCAGTACAGCCTTCAGGCTTTGTGGGGGCTGGCATCTGCCACGCACGCGCAGCAGCAGCAGCAGCAGCAGCAGCAGCAGCAGCAGCAGCAGCAGCAGCAGCAGCAGCAGCAGCAGCAGCAACAGCAGCAGCAACATCTGTATTTGCCAAGTTGTGCGCTCTCAAAATGCTTTTTCCCCTTTTGCTTCATTTCTACTCCAGAGTTAAAACCATCGTCCATTCCAGTTTCCAGTTTATATTCTGATGTGTCTTTGGGTTTATCAGTGAGAGTAAAGCAAGGTGTTAAAAATGTTTACCTACAAGGGCTGTTCATGTGGGCGATGATGTGATTTTGTGTAGAACTTTTTGTCACACATTCATGCTAAAGAGTTCAAATTATTTCTCATTTTTTTGGCCGATAATGACCAAAACAACACTGAAAAATTACCTAATGCACTTTTTTTATACTCGTTTCTGTATTTTACAGGATACAATATGATTTGTTATTAAATCACAACTATTCGTTTGTTAATTACTTTACATCCCTGCTTTTTGTTGGCTTAACTCTTAACTTGCTTTTTTTCCTCAGATCCCAGACCTGTTAGTTTGTGTAATGCATTCAGTAATACAGTGATTGAGTACTGTACAGCCAACACTAACACTAAAACCCATCCATATCTTGGCATAACATACACTGAGATCTCTGCCGGTACCTGTATTGAAGCAAACAGGTGATCTCTGTAAAATCAGACACTAATAGTGCAGAACAGGCTTTGTCTGTGTCAGGGACCTGCTTTTCTTTTTATTCAGCCAATCTACATCCCAGAACATGTACTGTGCATACCTAGTGCCTAGCATATACTGTAGTCTCTGGATACGTATTCTCTATTCTTTCTGTGCGTGGCTGTAAAAAAAAATATTAATGCAAGCTCCTCACAATGCACCTCTGTCAGTTCTGTCCCACTGCAATACATGTAAAAAGGAAAACAAATAAATTGTATTTGAATACAGTATGATTCCACTGCTTCATGTTGAGGTCAATGATTTGGGTTAGCATATATTGGTAAAAGCACAAACAGGATTTCTAGTTTTGCATACTCTTAATATAAACAGAACTTCTTGATGCAATAAAGGCATGTGATGGTGACGGCCTCTGCTTTCTGTTAGTTGTGATGTTGTTGTTCACGTGTCAAAGGTATGGCGGCCTCCGAGTCTCTGTTATTGACTGTTTACATTCTTACTGGTTTGATAACAACCTTATCATCTGCCTCGTTATCAAGAGATATAAAAACAACCTTTAAACTGAAAGATTGCTTTGTTTCTTGTGTGCAATAGTGGACATTTCTTTCAAGGCTCCATATTGTAGACGGTGAGGTTTTCATCCTGAAGCAGGATTAGGTGCTATGGAAATAAGGTACAAGTGTCAAAATGTCAGAGCTGATGTGGAAACACCAAGGGGTGGTGCCTGCTCGAGCCTGTGAGAACTGACCAATCAGGGCAGACCGGACTCAGGAGTGGGGCCTCAAAGCCTGCCGTAGCAACGGACAAGCAGCTGAAATATTAGCATGGCTAGTGATAGCTATCACTCAAATAGACTGTATTTTTTTTGCTAGTCACCATTATTAGCTTAAGCCTATGACATTTTACATTGCATGAATTAACATAGCAGCTAGCATAATTTCACTCCGCTAATAGCTTAGCAAATGACACGTGTTATTTAAATTCTCACCTCTGCTTTAAGTCACTGCAGTTTCTGACAGAACATGGTTTAATTTCCACCGGTATTCACGTTTTCTAACATTGCCAAAACAGAGCAGCTAATATCGCTGTACCAAGAGCAACAAGTTCGCTTACTGCTGAGCGAGATGTTCTGTTGGTCTGCTGACCCGTCTTTTCACTAAAGTCAAAAATATTTCCACGCTGCTGATTTATTTCTGAGAGGGGAGTTAATATCCTCAGCTTATTGTTCTTTGCTGCTTGCCATTAACAGGCGCTCACACTTTTTCATGTTTAGGAAAAAGGTGTGCTTGGGGAATTTCAAAATAAAGCCAAGCCTGAGTTTTTAAATACGTGACAGTTTTGGTTTTTGAAAAACACACAGGAGAATACTTTGTATCACGGACAGGAAGAACAACACTTTTTGATTCCTGATGAGGCATTTCGGGAGTGCCGTTTCATCTACGTTGCTGTTCAGGCAGCCAGAGTTTTTCCTGCTCAGCTGGGACAGATGGTCTCCGGAAGGATATTGAAAAGACTTCAGACACTTACTGTGTGAGTTCGCCGTCGACAGTTTAAATGCAGATGATTAAAGAAAGACTTAAAGAAGATTTAGTACCTTCTGTCTATAACTTACTAGTGTTGTACCACCGTAGAAGTCCATACATCCTAAAAATCTCCTGAAAAAAACATCTCAAGATAAAATGGGATTTAAACATCTGAAAGAAGGCATCCATTGAACACATGTGTACTGTATGTCTTTGATGGCTGTTAATCAACCAGTCACAGCCTGTCAGTCAAAAGAAAGGTCAGATGAATGAATCTCACACTGACGCCTGACACACACACACACACACCTGCCACACTGCCCGTCTCCCTCTCTCGGCTGTGCTGCCCCCATCACTGGCTCCATACAGGACCGTCTGCATACTCTGCCCCTCTGCTAGTGCCGCTGAGTGCTGGCCGCTCGTGACGCCGCGGGGTAGTAGATAGGCCGGGAGAGCCCAGGAGCCTGGCACGGAAATCAAAGTGCTCTCAGGGCGGTGAGTGGTCCGGCTATCAGAGAGGGGCTTCCAGCTACGGCATGCCCGGCAGATAGCGCGTACACTTTCTGATGAACCCGTGGCTGCAATGAAGAGCTCGCTAAAAGCCCCACGCCAGTGTCTGTGCTGGATGTGACACTCTTACCTCAGGTGTGGCGTCCTTGTAATGTAAAACAGGTCATATTCCTTACTAATGTGCCTTTGGCGACAGAAATTGGTCACGTTTTGGGTTCAAAGGAACATTTTCTATCAACAAATGTCTGTACGTCTGTTCATGGTCATAGTGACCTGAAAGCCTATCCCAGCATGCTTTGAGTGTGAGACAGGGAAGCACCCGCCAGCAGGTCCCTGCTTAATCACTAGGCTAACACAGATAAGAGGGACAATCAAGTTCACACTTATGAGCGACTTCAAGCCAACACTTGTCTCACATGGAGTTGGACTGTGGGCAGAAAGCAGAAAACACATTCATCTGAATGCCGGCTTTGTTTAAAAAGCACCTCGATCAACCAATCTTAAGGTCCACTTTTTTTTCATTCTCATCATCTTCTTCAGCAGACGAAGGAAGAGATGCTCCACGACTACTAGCCAGTGCTTTCAGCCGGGTTGATAATACAGTAAGATGCAGTCGATTTTCTGCATATTGCACACTTGCCGCATATACTGCATATCAGCTAACAGGGCTGAACAAAATCAAAAGGCAAAAAAAGCTGAATACGTGGGTGCAGATGTTTTTAAAAGGGAGTGAATAATTGCATTTTCTTCTCTTGAGGAATACCCAAACTCCATCACCTTTGCGCTACATATTTCCCTTATACAGAATCATCACCAACAAGAAGTGTTTATCTCTGGAGAGGGCTCGTAATGGAAGCTGTCTGACGATTTCCTGCTACAAGCTGTGCTCCATTAACGCGGGCCGGACCGGTGCAGCTCTCTGATCTAACGGCAGACATCCTTGGAATCACCCCAGAGAAACTGAGACAGGCCCATCAGGCTACGCGGCAACTGCAATTTGCAGTAAGGACATCTTCAATATCCTGTTTACTCCCTCCGCCAAAGTCAACAGTAAGTTACGCCCCATATCTAAAAATCCTCTCAACAAAAACACACGCTGAATGCGTATGCTCCCTGACCTGCCCCCTTTGCACTGACCCCGCCACATGTTATGCCACCTTAAGCATTGTAATGACAGCTTTTCAAAGCTAATTCGTAACCCACGGTCTCTCTGGCATCAGTCACAGCTATTGATTGAGCTACTTATGCCCTCAGCATCCACCAATCCATCCAACCATCCTTCATGGTCTCTCTGCGGTGTTGAGCTCAGGTTGTGCAGCGCAGTGCAGCTGTGTGTCAGAGGCTAAGTTGCGAAAGGCAATATGTGTTAAGTATGTGAGATCCTGAGAGCACTTTGCAGGAGGTTGCTCTGCCCTTGACAGCTGGCCTCAAGGAGACAACAGAGAGAGGGAGGCATGCTGCAAAGTGAATGGGATGGTTTAGAGGTTAAATTTGACCGAGTGTAAGGGCCGAAATTATTACTCCAGGAGGTGTTTAGGAACCGTTTGGAGTCCACTGGTACATAATTGTGGTGACATTTTTTTAAAAGTTACACATAGCTTGGCCTAGGGTTTGGGGTTGGGCCTGCAAAGTGAATGGGATGGATCAGAGGTGAAATTTGCTGCAGTGAAATGTAACCAAATGTGTACCTGTGATAGAGTAATGCGTCAGGAAGAGGATGCAAAGACAATGATGAACAAACCCATGAAGGAATTGATGTGACGTCAGGTAAAAGGTCAGGATGCTGTATATGCTGTATCCTCCAGGAGGTGTTTAGGAGTGTTTCAGGTCATTTGGAGTCCACTTGTACTTACTTGTAGTGAAACTTATTCGAAATTTTCACATAGGTGGAACTAGGGCTAGGGTCAGGTCAGGGGCAGGCCTGCAAAGTGAATGGGATGGATCACAGGAGAAATTTGCACCATGCTGGCAGTAGCTTTGTTTGCTTTTGCATTTACACAAAAAATTATAATTGGCACACTCCAACTTTTTATAGTTCACGCAATCAAATGATTTCTCCCAGATTTTGGCGTTAAAACATGTGATTGTGACCACCTCTCTCTTTGGTCAAGGTGTGGGTGTTGTGAAGTTTCCCATGAAGGTGTCAGGGACAAGAAACATGGGTGCATTTCATTGTTGGCAATGTCAATGGACAGGCATACTGTGACGAGATCCTGAGGCCCATTCATCCACCACCACCACCACCACCACCACCCCTTGTTGTAGTATGATAATTCATGGCTTCATGTTGCAATGTCCTAGAAGCTGCCTCTGCTTTTATTTGAAACGTCCGTAAACACGGCTGAAAAATCGGCTTGCATTATCACTTCTAATTCAATAAAAGTAAAACATAAACTCTTCATAAATATTCATAACAGTGTCTGAACATACCTGTCATTTTGCAATATCACCTGTCGGCCCTCACAGAGAGCACAATGAGACTGAGAAACGGTTCAAAGAAGACTCTTGAAAAACACTTTAAAATCAAGCCATTAGGTCATAGCTCATTTCCCCCCAAAACAATTATATAACAGATCAAAGTCGCGGGTCTCATCTCAAATACATCAGAAAATATGAGGGGCATCTCCGACTGCAAATCATCTGAAAACCTACAGTTTGATCAGCGCAATATTTATGCCCCCCTGAGATTATTTCCATTTCATTACATTGTCGCTGGGCCAGCTTTGTTTGTCTGAGCCTACGTTTGCCTTCTAACATCAACGGCACCTTTTGTCTGAAACTGCTGTAACGTTTCCAGCAATGATCAGATAGCACTTCAGCTATTTTTACTTCTAGATGCGGCACTGGCCCAGAAAAATAAGATCTGAGTTGATTAGCGAAGCCTGCAAAGCCTTTGTGGGTGCATCTAAAAGGCGGCCTTCATCTCTTGATACACAATAGGATTGAAATATGCAGATATAACTAAATAACAGGCTGTCTCATTCATCCCGTTTAAGCACACTAAGAATACCAGCTTCTCCTTTGAATCATCGAATGAATAAGGAGACATTTAAAAAAAAAAAAACAACACATTTATTTTAGGGCAATTGTCAAGTGCTTAGTCACTCGAAGAAGGTAACATTCAAGCTGCGTAAGAGCCCCTTCAGCTAATCCTTCCACATGTCTCTCTTCTCTCAGAATCCTGTGTTCCCCATTTGAGTAAAGTACATCTTACTTTTCCTCCTTCAAACTTCTTCAGTGATGTTTTAAATGTCTGAGCAGTGTGTCAGAGAGCATCCTGCCATCCATGGGATCGATGATTAGGTGAGATATGCGCAGGGGCCGGTCAGCGCTCTGTGGAGGTCCTCACAGCATGAAAATGCTCACGCACCACAAGTCAGTACCGATTACAGTCTGTAGGTGAAAAAGTTTTTGCTCAGTCTTAGCGTAGCTTAGAGTAGAGTAGCTTATCATCAAGTGCTGCTGGGTGATGACGAGGCAGACAGTTAGTATGGCTCAGGTACGCACACTCACACATATATGTTCCTGAATATATCCATTATGAGAGCTACTTTTCACTGATTGAAGACTTTACATTCCCATCCGCCACTGATTCCCTCATCTTTCGCCTGGATGAGTATCCCCACCCCCCCACCTCCCATCAGCCCACTAGTCAGTTAATCAGGCGAGTTCGCTGTATGTGAACGCCTCCAGTAACTCCAGCAGCTCCAGTCAGTCTGTGGACAAGGAGGCAGGCAGGGCGCGGCTCGATCAATGTCCTGATGTCTGAGGGAGACAAAGCCAGTGTAGACCCAGGGGGCCGCAGCCTCCCTGCTGCACAGTGTCGATTCCACTCATCTCCCTCCGCTGGCTCGACCTAACGAGCCTCTCAGCTGAAGAAATAAGTGGATTCTTTCACCCGCTGGAGATCAAAATCACCTGGAGAGGCGAGAGGCAAAGTGTCAGAGCACGTTAAAGTCTAGAAAGTAAATGACTACAACTGTAGCACAACTTTAATTGTAGCAAATATGAAAAATAGGTTTTGTGGAACGAGCTTCCATCCTCCCAATTATCTGCTTTAACTTTAATACTCACACTTATTTATCAGTGTAATAATTCAGTGGTGATACCAAAGAATTTGGTCAGTCAAGGATTATGTACACAAACAACTCTGTGGAGGCTCTATTTAGCAACAACACTGCTTCAGGCTAAAGGGCTAGCAATAGCATGCTAACATACTCAGAATGACAATGGTAGCATGCTGATGTCTGGCAGGTATAATACTTTATTTACCATGTTTATGATTTTAGCTCAAATCACACAGTTCTTGGTGATAAACCAATATTTTGGACACGTTGAGTTTTTGACGCGATGATAGCGTTTGCTGATGGTTGGCACCAAATTTCACAACAAATCATTTCACTCTGTATATCTGTAAAACATTTTCATTGTTGAGATGGTCAGAAGGTGTGGAAAGACCAACAGACCAGCACTGACACGTGATTATAATTATTTAAAAACGGTGGTCTCTTTGTATTTGTAAGCTTTACAATTTTGAACCCCTTGAAAATAACATACTTACATACGTACTTGTCAATTTGCACACTGATTAATCTTTCTATTTATTCTTGATAAGATTAATGACCAATTAAGGAAACACCTTGGAATTTTAGGATGTAGGTTAGATGCAGCTGGCATCCTGAGCTTGTTGAAAGGACAGAGTTAAGATCTTTAGTTAAGTGGGTCAAGTTCTGTCATTTTTAAACAAGGTAAAACTTTTCAGTTTCTCTTGGCACCGGTACATTTTCTATAAACTTTAATACACCACTTGAAACCTAATTTTAGCTCTGGAAGAGGCCCTGTCCTGCACTCCTTGCTCTTTGCCTCTGACAGCTGCAGCTTGAATTATTGAGGAAAGGCCTTAAAATACGTAAGAACTGCAATAACTTAATGCAGCCTAAAAAATTATGCTGACATGAATGCTTAAGCTTAAATACAATGCGTAGATATTCCAGTACTTGTCGAAACATTTACTTGAAGGTAGAACAGATTGAATCTCTGTCTTAAAACAGTTTCAACTAGGCCTAGTTCCATCCATGCACTTTCCAACTTGTATATTTCTTAAAATACTGTGCATTGTGTAAAAACATTATGTAATAATAATGGCAGCAGACAGACTGTTACAATGGCGACATAATGTACAGCATAGTACACCAAAGTGAAGGTGCATAACACTGAAAAGACGCGGGTCTTGACGTGTTTGTCTTGCGCACTTGCTGCCTTTCATCGTTTGGCTTTCCCAATTTTGGTGACAGTTTTTTTTGTTTTTGTTTTCTTGATTTTTATGCTACACCCATGGGTGGGTGGGCTACGTTGTTTTTCAAAATGGGTCTGTTCTGATGTGATATACAGTCAGGAACCTGCACATAGCGTTTTATATTTCCCTTTTCCGTGTTTGACTTCCTGCCTGGCTGGCATCTTCCATCAAAAATGGATAATGCAGCATATTTAAAGGTGACACAGAGTGAAAAGATGCTTCTGGGATGCTTATGAAACGCATCAGGTACTATCGAGAATAGCCACAATGCAACAATGGTGTGCCCGGTGAAATCAAGCAGTCACTGGTGTCAAATGATACCAAATTAATAATGTCAGAGTTTAAAAGACAAAAGACGTGAAAACGCTGAATAACTTAAATCCTAAAGCAGCTACTGTATTGCCATCAAAGTCTGACTCTAGCTATTGAAGTGCTGTCTTCGTATATTAATGGCTCCAAGTGATTCAGTGTGCTGTCCGGCCTTTTATGTCCACGTCTCTGCTGTCATGGATGCACCTGAATCATCTGATCTCCTGCTGGATTATACACAGTGAAAGTAGATTCACCTTAATAATAATGAGTTCAGGATCGGTCATGGTGAAGATTATAATGGATTTTAGTCCAGATCCATTGAATCTCATATTGAACATTGAACACTGACACACACGCACACACACACGCACTGACACACAACCCTCAGGAGCACACCTGACTGGTCTCAGCCCCATAAGCTGATTATGCAGAGGAGGGACACAATTAACAGTAATCAATTTATACAACCCAGCTGTCGGTGCCAAGCACACGGTAAGAGTACAGATGGAGATGGAGCGAGAGTTACATAACAGCAAAGCCTCCGTCCACCTGACAGAGAGAGACGCCGCCTCTGTAGCTCCACTCTGGACAACAATAGACAGACGCTCACAGCAGCGACAAATGGATAACGGGGGAATGTGGAGCTGCTAGTGGCAAAAAAGGCAGGCATGGATCCACCATTCAAGAGGACATACGCTATAAACTGAGTTTTAGCCAAACTCGGTGGCTTTTCTTGTTGGAATCAGCAGGCAGTGTACCATGTCTTAAAAACACAGACAGCTGGACAACTGATGACAGGCATTGGGATTACAATACGAACAATAGGCAACAACAATTAGCAATTATAGGACAGGATAGAAAATACAGGATTGCATTGGAACCCAATTTAAGAACATTCCTATCATTCCTGTTAACCTCAAAAAGAACTTAAGGATACGAAAGCCCTTTTCTATCCAATTTTTAAAAAAAAGAAAAAACTGCTCCCTGTATGTTGGCCCCTCAAATAATAAGTGAGCCTGGGTGAGGCCAGACGTTGGGAAGTCAGGCAGCTGCATACAAACTGACCTGTCTGGGGCACTTTGGCCAGCAGCTGCATCAGCCTCTGGTACTCCTTGTGCTTCTTGTTCGTGCCCTCAGCCCTGCCACAGAGGAGGAGAATAAAGCAAGCGTTAAGACTTTAGTAACTCCAAGAAGATTCAATCTGTGTTGGTCAAAGGCAACTGGAGCGGTCTCTGGAACTCATTCAAGTGACGTATGTAAACTGCTGAAGGCTGCACAAACCTGGATGTGACATTGTGGTTTATCAGAGCAAAAAGGCCAGTCCAGCGAATCAGTGCCTTTAAAAGGTGATAACGTAAGTTCTCAGTCATCCAGGTCATGGTAAATCTAAGTGCTGTATCGTAGGCAACTGGACTTTCAGTTTCTTGAAGAAGTTTCACCTCTCATCCAAGAGGCTTCTTCGGTTCTAACTAACCAGATGGGAGTTGCAGGCTTTTAAACTTCGTGTGGGAGTGTCCGTACAGAGTCTGAGTTTCAGAGTCGTTAGGGCCACTCGTGGGTCATTGACCCAACCGGCCGGTGAGCCCGCCCAGCTCACCTAGGCCTAGGTCTTCAAGAATCTTAAACGAGTCTGGTTGACTACGACACAGCACTTTGCCTTGAAATTAGCACATAATTAGTGCCTCTAATTTGATTTGCTAGAGGTGACACAACACACCTAATGTGTGAGATGTGACTGGTACATTCAAAAGGTCCATGTAAGTCTATTATATCACACATTGTTCTGCCAGACATGAGCATGAGTATGAAAAACGTTTTTGTTTATAAATAGATTAGACTCTCATCTTTTCAGTAATAGCAATAGCAGTCATTCTGAGAGAGAATGCCCTTATTTTTAAAATATCACGGACAGCAGAGTATACAATCAAAGCCTTCGCAACATTCATAGCTCTTTGAATCTATTTTGAATGGGGGCCTTTAAGCTAAATGCTAACCAGCTCAAAATGATGATGCAAACATTGATGATGTCAGTGTCTTTACCAAGGACACTGTCTTACTTCAGTGTATTAGCATTGCTAACATATGCTCATTCACTAAACACAATGTACAGCTCTGACTGATTGGGCCATTTTTAGCTTGACGATGGTGCTACAAGAAAAATTGAGGGAACGGGTTCAAGTTATCAAGTTATCATAATTCATCCTAAAAGGGGACGCAAGTGTTTTATGGAAATTTGGTAAAGACACAGTATGCAATTCTGCCATTAGGGGGCCTCACAATCAAATCAGTGAAACAACTTATAGTGATATCACGAACTACCATGGGATCATGGGAGTTCTTGTTATTAAACAACTACCATGGCTGACAGAAGTTTCTCTGATGTGACTCAGGCAGAAATGTTCAAGAAAGAGGTGAAGTTCTATAGCCTTGTTCACGTCTAGCTACAGTCGTCTTCCTTGACTATCCTTCTGACTTTCTGACGTATCATCTGATGGTTTCCCACTGAAATTATGCTGACAGACGATGAAATTAAACACGCTTTTACCTTGAATAAAATTACAGACTTTTCTGGGTAGTGCTCAACCCAACACAATACTGAACACAGGTCTAATTATTTTTTGTCATTTAAATCTTCAAAATTTCCTCCTAATGGTAGCACTACAGGAAACATCAGGGGATCATTTAAATCAGTGGGATTAATACTCTGGAGACAATTGCCAGTCCTCCAGCCATAACCCTAACATGGCTGTAACAATGAAATATATGCTTCAAATTTTAAAAACTAAATACAATGTAAAGGCCTAATTCCACTTTCTTTAACCTAGACAGGACATTCCATTATCATTATATATGCACATACAACAACTTTAGGCCTAAACTGTATGGATTGATGGTTAAAAATAGACCAAAAAGTCTTCCTATTCCCGCGTGTCTTTCTCAATTTATTTCTCTCTACAAGAATGAATAATGTGTTTGCGAGGCTCAGGGAACAGTGATGTTTCTGTGTGAGACAGAGAGGGAGGGAGAAAGACAAGAGGACAAGGGCTGCTGTGGAGTAAAGGCTATAGAGAAGGTGTCCAATTATCCCAAAAGAGAAAAAAAAAACACAGTCAGATGATGAGAATAACCCAGCCTGAGGCCGGTGAGACTGATACAGAGACAGAAAGAGAGAGTGGGGAAATCATTTTGTATCTAGTGTCACAGGGAGTTGAGGAAAAACTCTGGCAAATTGTTCACAATTCTATGCATGTACCTTCTGATTTGTAAGAATGTGTGTACATGTAGAAGCTGCATGTTCGGAGTATGATGACAGAATTTATAATATAATAAACAGCATTACATAAACACAGAAAGAGAGACTGATGGCAGCGATGGTTGTTGTAAGAACAATTATAAGAAAATTAGGCAAAAATTACAAACGGGAGTAAATAAGTGTTAAAAATCTGACCTTGTAACTACAAAATGAATAGTTACAAATGAATACTATTTATTATCATTATAAAACTGATCAATTCATTGTGTTCCTTCATGCTGGTGTGTAAACTCACAGGGGCCCTTCGCAGTATTTCTCCAGAAGGAACTTGGACAGCTCCTTAAGGATCGGCTGGCTGTGCAGGTTGACGAACTGTTCCCGACAGACCTGACAGGAGGAGGAAGAGGCAGAGCAGAGTGTGTTTAGAGTTAATCAGGTCAAAACACTTGAAGGACAAGCTCCCCAGACTCTCCTGCCCGTTGACCAGATACGAGATTGAAAGAAAAGAATGACAACAAACAAGGGAACAAGCATCAGTCCATCACCAAACGGAACATCTCCTCTGCTGCATTTCTTCTCCATTCCGGCTTGACTTTGGCTATTTTTGTCAAATGTGAATGGAGAGAACTAGCGACAAAGACATAAAGGTAGCTTGTTAAATGGAGTGTGGAACTGATTTACATTGTTTTTGACACGCAACAGTTGTGCGTACATTACAAGTTGGGCACATCAACATAAACAGCAACTGGTGGTGCTGATTCTCCAAGCGGGTGCCATAGAAAAGGTTGGTTTGGATTGTTTGAAGTGGGGATGTATAAGGCACTTATTCATATTCAGTGCATTATCTACAGTGGATCATGGTGACCCTGCCCCCAGTTTGGAGAAGCAGACAGGAGTACTTATACAGAAGCTAAGCTAATGTACTGCTGAGGACAGGAGGGCAGCAGCAAAATGTATTTTAGTCTGGTCCGGCTTAAAAAAAATCAATATCAGTACACTATATTTAGAATATTTTCACTGCTTTTATCCTGCTGTCAGACAGCCCTTTCTAGCAGGGAACTGAATGAAGCCGGTATGTTGCTCTCCTCACAGCCAACAAACGCCTGTGACAAAAACAGTGATTTTACCTTGCAGAACAGGTGAGCTGCTGGCCTAATGTTTAGCTTGTGTGTGTTATTGTGGGAACTAGGTGTTTTATCATGTGAGTTTGGATATGAACTAACCCCAAGCATAGAACAGGTGGATGCATAATTCTGGAATATTTATCATTTTCCAGGCATTGCATTTTGTGGTTTGTGCAGTTTAAAAAAAAACAAAAAAAAAAACACCTTATTTTGATCTTGTCAGAAGCTCAAAGTCACTCTCCAGTCGCTTTTTTCCCCCCTATCCTCACACGTGCACGCATCACACACCAACGTCACCAGAAATCCCATGTATACTAGCAGCCTGGCAGTTCAGAAAATGAGTGGATGATGAATGGAGGAAGGGTTGGTTGCCATTAAAATAAGGAAGTTCTTTTATGTGCTTGGATGTTGACTAAGATATTTAACACCCCTCCTCCTGCGCAGTGTTCAATCACCTGTGTAATGAGGAAGGCGTACTCTCACAGATCAAGAAAATAGATGTACTGACAGGGAACGGCTTCACTGGTTCTAACTCTTCTGAGATACGGAGAAGACATAAAGCTGCGACTGTGCTCTGAAGCTACTCCTTCCACAGAAAAAAATAGGACTTTATGGTAATGTGATCCCTTTTATTCTTTGCCGTTTCTCAGTCTGGGCTTATTGACAAGCTAGTTTTAGCAGGCTGTGGCAGCCAGACATTTATTCAGCACGCCAGGCTCTGTCTAATGGTGCTACCTGCAGCCAGCAGCCTGCAAAAGTATAAAACTGAAAATGTTACATTTCACTTCACAAAGCCAATGCATCTAATCTAACAGAAGCACTTCTGATGCTACAAAGATTATTTCTGTCACCAGCATCCACTACAAAAGCACTTAAGAGAGCCCAGTTCTCAAAAATACCCAATCACTCTTTTCTTCCATTCAGCAGAAATAAGCTATAAAGACGCCTGGATGTAAAGGGAAGAGAGAGCTAGAATAATTGTACCACATGTGCTACCTTAAGCTTCAATTAATCAGCAAAGAAAGGAGACATGGAAACCCTGATGATACAAGATCAGACAGGTTGTAAACAGCTCTGACAGGATGATAATGACGAAGAATGGTGAAACAATCTGGATAGGTGGAAGAAAAGGAAAAAAGATGAAAAAAGGTTGTACTGTGATTTGATACCTTGTTCATGGTGTCCACAGTGAGAGCGTGGGTCCAGAAACAGTCGTGAACCGAGACAAATGTCAGGCCGGCGCTGAGAGGAGAGGAAAGGGAACAAAGGGGTGAAGGTAGTCCATCAGCGGGGAATGAAATCAGAGAAGAAAATAAAATAAAAGGGTAGACCTATCCATTAAAAACTGGCAGACTGTGACAAAAAAGAACATTATAGCGATAATAATAGCTAAAAATACAGCGGAGCTTCATTCAAAGCCCGAGTGAGTTGAGGATTAAATTATCACATCTGTCAAGAGGCTAATTGGTGAAAAAAGCTTATAATACAAGGCATATAATAGAATGCTTATGTGAGGTGAACTGCAGTCAAAAGGAGAGGGTACGCAGATGGAGAGTGAAAACATCAGGAGAATATTACAGGCTGCCTTTAGAAAACCTAACTCCACATGTATGCAACAGGCGATACAAGGTATGTATTTCTGCTTTATCCGAGGCGTTCATGCTCAAATGACAGTTTGTGAAATGATACCTAAAGCAGTGGAGAGCCGTCAGCATCATGTGTGTGGAGTCCAGAGAGTGGATGAAGTTCGGGGGGAAGGCATTCTTCTGTTTAACTGTGTCTGGCCTCCTGAGAACGGGACAGAAAAGCCAAACAAAGACATATAAACACTTCTTAACGGTACCTGTGCTCTGATGCCTTCTGATGTAAAAAGGGGTTGTTTAAGTCAAGTCGTCTCCACAAGTCTGCGTTGGCCTCATTAAGAACCGTGCTGATAACTCCCGGGGAGACTGTTAGCAAACCTATGTTTTCATTCCCGTTTCAAGTTTGTGTACTGCTTAGAAGACAGTTCATGTGAGTAACATAAAAAGCACTGTGCCCTTGAGGATGCTGTTTAGATTATGTTTGGAGATAAAATAAAGCACCAAGAGCAGACAAACATTGTTTTATGAGGGCTGTTTAAAGTCGAGATAAAATAAAAAAGCGTCTTATCACATCCGGGCCTGACGAGCCTGGTTAGCTATCCGTCTCAAATTATACCTGACTTACACATTTTGAACATGTGCCTAGCTTTTTAGATGAGTCAACAAAAATAAGAAAAAACATTTTAACATACAACACACACAAAAAAGCATTAGAGGTGCTGGTAGATGTGAGAAAGATATCAACATTGTCATGTAACTCACAAATACAAAGGGATTAATAAAATGCTGAAGTATTCCTTTAACAGAGGGGTATTGTGTTGTTGTAAATAGGTGTGCATGGACATTCAACATCAATATTTGTTGTCTACTATGCGACCCCTGGGTGACTCTGTGCTTTCTAAACAACAGTCAATATGAGAGCCTACAAATATAGTACAAGGTAATATAAATGCAATGCCGCTTCCGCTACTGATGATGGAAGTGGCAGTGAAAAAAGCATCCTGCCAATCTGTGTCCCTGTGTTCCCATTACCCTGAGCCTGTGCCATTCAAATCCTCTGGGCTGCCACAGACCAGAACGATCTTCTAATGGGAATGGAGACAGAGCGGAGAAAGCTCGAGCCAAACCCGGAGCTGCACACAGGCACACACGATGCCGCCTTGTCTGTCAGTCTCGTTTTTCCTCCCGTCCGCTTTATTTTTGGCTTGGAAATGTTACACTTCTATCTTTGTGCTTTTTAGCTCTGCCGTTCTCGAGCTTCTGCTGAGCAGGAAAAAAAACAAACCACAAGATTCCTGGAAATGTGTTTGCAGACACGCGTGCTTTGAACAAGGCCGCCTTTCTCCTTTTCCCCTTTCCCTTTGTCTCACCTCACATGCTGCACAAACACGCCACCTTTATATCCCAGAGGCCTGACAAGACTGGAAAGGTGCACGGTCAGTCCTCTAAGGGTTAGCAACCACAGCTCCCCACAGAGCTGATGGCTCATTCATATCACAGGAGGTACTGAGAGCTGTCATAGGGCTTAGCATTTCATGTCTTTTTTTTTTTTCCCGCTGAATAATCAGAACAAGAAGGACGGATGATGAAGCAAGAAAGGCGAGGGCTTGAAGGCGGCCACTACTCCATCTGTGACCCCATTTACATATTAAGCCTGGACGAGCTTTATTATTAAGAACCAAGTGCAATTGTATGTGCACCCGTTTGTGTGTGTTTGTGTGGAAGAGGAGAAGCCGAGGAGAATCAGCTGGGAATAGTGTCAAGTTTAGCTCAGAATGTCAGCCTCTGATACACTGATGCTTTCTCTGACAGCAAATTTCAAGTTTCAGGCCAGACGACCTTTCAGAGCGGCGTCTTTTCCTCCCCGACTTGAACTTCCTCCATCCCTCCCTCTGCACTGGCTGGTGTTTCAGTATTCACGCTGCTGGATCCGTGCTGTACTGCAGATGTCAGATTGAGGAGGACGGCTGTCAGTCTTTGTCATCTTCGTCTCCAGCACTCTCGCTCCGTCTTTCCATGACCCCTCGGCCGCTGTCTCTCATTCTGTCTTTTTGTCCCCCTTCTCACCTCCACCACCCTTCCTCCGTTCCTCTGTTCCATCTTTTAAACTCAAACTATGCAATTTTTTCTTTTGCCTGCCCACCTTAGCAGTAATTCACACATGCCGAACTGTCACTTATTCAGAGAGGACTGCAAATGATTTTGTCTTCTTTATCCCAAAAGGTCAAATATCGTATATTGAAGTGGACTGCCACTCAAGAAACCACAGGAGCAAAAAGGAGGCATAAAAATGTTTATGCGCTGTATGTAACTTCTGCTACTACAAGTCTCTCAATCTAAACAATGAAGACAAAGACGCAGTTTGTCGACGTCTTGAAGTAGCTTTAGATCATGGAAGGAACATATTGTATTTTGACAGTCATGGACCCATTTTGTTGTATAATCCCCCTTTCTCCTGATTAATGGTGTATTTTGGCAGTAATATGATTTTGCAGTACATGATATGATGAAGCTTCTGGACAAAAGGAGTATGAGCTACTTTTAAAAACAAATTTCTATAAGAAAAAGTTCAACTTCTTCCTGAAACTTGGGAGTCTAAAACTATGCTTTCAAAGCACTCTGAAAACACATCTGATGGCATTTCCCACTTTATGCCTAATGCAAAGCTATGTCCAATTCTGAGTAGGCAATTACTGAAAATCTCCACTGGAGACTTTGTGCTTTTGTGCAGCTGAAGGTATTGAAAATGTAAGCTAATTGCCTCAAGAGAGTTCTGCTTTCTACTCAAAATGCACTCACTGTAGCAAAAGGCTGAACATAAAGTAAAGTAAAGTCAAATCAAGTTGTCAAGTATGAAGCTACATTTTGAAAACGTGTGACTGCAAACTTATAAAAGAAAAAGAAATAATACAAAAGTATGAACTGCTGGACACACATTTTCTCCCAGCAGCTGTCCTTCGTCTTCTTTCCAGGTCACTAATATGACATTTCAGCACAAAATGTCAATGAATGCCATGTGAGAATAAAGTAGAAACGCTACATCTGCTACGGGTCAGTTTAAGTGTGAGTGTGGAGAAAGAGACAGAAAGCGGTGATAGCTGAGGGAAGACTTACTCTTTGATGTCATGGCTGATCTTGAGGTTGATATGTTGTATTAAACTCTTCACCTGGGGAGGCAGAACAGAACAAAGAAGTGAGATGTTTAATGATAATGGTTTGAAATACAAGTGCAAGTGTTAACTCATCACTGCCCAGCCACAAACACATTGAACTTTCACACATGTCAGGTTGAAGGACAACTAATACAACAATGTACAAGACATCTACATATTTCATAATGCGTTTTTTTATGTTGCTGGTCTTATTGATTTATTGAATATTTCATCCATACGTGATTCAAAAGTGAAAGCATCATATAGTGTGGAAACATTTTTTCTTCTAACCCTGAAGCAACATAACATTCAAATATATCAAGGCCTTGAGATAAAAAAGTTAGGAGGATGAAAAGCAGAATGCTAGACAAAAAAATAATAAATCTTTTGAGCACAAGAAACTAAAAATGAGCTTTAAATGTGTTATGTCCACAAGAGGCTTTAAATGCAATGCAAAAAAACCCCAAATCGTCCAGTTCATTACTTGAGAGGCGCTTGACATTTTGCAGATTACAAATTTAACGCAGCGAAGCCGCAGTTGACATGAGTCACTTCACTTGATGGACATTTCCAGAAAGTGGTCAGAGTTTAATCCATTTTCATTTCATTGTTTCGAGCTGACCTGTAATTGGTCAACGCAGATTTTCGACCTATCAGACAAAACATCAAGGGTACTACATATGTATTAAATATCAAACACATGCTTGATCACCATTCTTCCATGTATCTACTGTCCAGCTGCTTATCTAGGTCAGAGACTGTTTTGGCAACTAAGGTTGCAAGACTTATAGATATTTTTTTGATAATGACAATACATATAATAGTGAAAAAATGTGTATTTTCAACCCAAGGCTGCACATACTTTATGATCCATGTGCAATAATAACAAAAAGAAAGAAAAATTGATTGCCTAGAACTTTTTTATTTTCTTTATGCCATTGTATATTTTCTGTGTTGCTGCTCCCGGTGGATCTCAGCTAAAAAAACTGATAAAAGTGAGCCGTATTGTTTCTCTGGGTGGTTAAGTGCTCATCAGGCATTATATAGTGGGCTGTTCTATGGTAAACAGTCTGCTGAGTAGGTGAAGCTTTAGGATTAGAGACTTAGTGGTTTTCACTAAAAACAAAGACCTTGTTTGTAGGAATACAATCACTGGTAAGCTGGAAACCAGTGAGTCTGTAATGGCCACCTGCTCTCCAAAAGGAAGCGTAAACAAAACCCCAAACAATACTAATTTACAATTAGTATGTAAACAGACACAAACATGCATCCACACCCAGACAGGGCAATACAATCTCCTCTATTCAGTTACTACTACTGGACTCTTATGAATACGAGCCTAATTACATAAAGTCAGGGGAAATGAAGGATTAATCAAGCACAGCGAGGTATTCTGCAGTCGATGCACCCTCAGAGGGCATCGGGCAAACACCTCTTTTTGATCTCTGCAGTCTTCTTTATTCCATTTTTTTTTTTTTTTTACACGCTCTCTCAGATCAACACTTAAGCCTTTGGTTCCTAGAGGATGGAAGATTTAGCACTCTAATCTCCCGAGCCTCGAGGGTCCGTCCAGTTGTCCGTGCCAAGGCATCTGTGGGACAGCAGTCTTTCCCTGACCCCTGGAAATGTGCCTAGGTGAGAACGACTGGCTACTATCAGGAAAGAGATACGCCTGGCAACAGGCAGCCAGCTCCTAGTCGACGTGAGCACTTTGCATTCAGCCTACACTAATGTATCTGAGAATCTTCATGTCTGTCGCTCTCCATATCACATCTACCTGATGGAAAGCAGCTTAGATGTCCTTTAAATTCAAAGAAGTACAAACACTTAGTTTCAATTAGATCAGTGCTCAAACTGCTTTTATTGTTAAAAAAAAAAAAAAAAGTCATTAGAGATCATTATCATCCGTTACTGTTCTTAAAAAAAAGATTTAGCCACAATAATATGAATGAACAGAAGCTTTATGAGGAGTGTTTGAGTTTGTTTCTAATTATTAATTGTTAATGGCAAGAAATTTGCATCCAGTTTCTTGTTTTTTGGGTCAAATACATGAAACTGCATCTTAAACAGGCAAATTAAAGAAACAACTCAATTCATACTGGGCAGCACGGCGGCTCAGTGAATAGATCTGAGCCCGTGGACCGACACCTCGTGTGTGTGTGTGTTGATTAGTACAGGCAGAAAGAAAAAAAGGATGGTTCAATCAATATAATTTGTTGGTTTTCAACGAATATGAATTCTGACAAAAAACATTTCTGGCTGGGGGTCTCTGAATTCTCCTTCATCATCATAATACAAAACAACCCCTCTGAAGAGGAGCGCCAGGGACCACAGCATGACCACTGACATTCTGACACACTTGGGAGACTTTAATAGCCACGTGTTTGGTGCTAATGGACAGCTCTTTTATTTGATCTTGCTTCTCTGTGGGACGAACACTGAGGACACACCGGCCCTTTGAAGTGCATGTCCTTCAATCCCTTCGATTTAAAACTATTCTTCATTCAGCTTTATGCTCTTCCAAGTCTTTAATGACCGAGTATAAAGATGGAAACCAGACATTTCCTGTGGGACTCTTGGGTACTTCAACAGTGTTTCCCCTATGCTTTCGCCCGAGCACCACTGCTATACAAAACTCTCCAAATGCAATAAACTCGCCATCTCTACTTAAAGCAGTCCAATTTTGGGGACGAGTGAGGATTTTGAAGCACATATCGGCAGACATAACCACAGATTTAGCAGTTTTTTTTTGGTAATTGGTCATTGAAGGCAGCGACAAAGACTCTGCTACCCATCTAAATTCAGTGAAGACATAGTGACAATGCACAGCGAAAAGTAGGCCACTCCACTTTATCAAAAGGGATACCCTCTTTGTCTTTACAGAAAGTCAATAATTTAGCTACCTGGATGGTCACAAAGACAGAACATACTCTGCAGTATATATCAAAAGGATTGGATGACTTAAGGACCATTAAGCTCTATTATATGTAAAATGTAAAACTCTACAACATGCCAGCTCATACTGAAAAATGGATGAGTTCTCCATAACTTTCCATCCAATTGTTGCTAAGATTTGGCAATAATCTTACTTTGTTGCTTCAATCATGACATGTCAACAGACGGTTCAGTAAACCAGCTGTCCGGGTGGGCTTTGAAGGATTTTTTAAAATGCAACTCTCCATCTCTAACTTTATATAAATATGTGTCCAAGGCCCTTCTCGTGTCAATAAAACTCACACACACTCTAGAATTATAATGTGCTATATTAATCATTCTGGTCAATTACTTATGTTGAAGAAGCATTAACAAAAAGACTGAGCTGGCAAGGGAGGCATCAGGATCTCCGTTTATAACAACATCAGGTGACACGAACATACTAATTTCAATGAGTGTGTGCTCCAAATGTCAGTTGTTTAGGAAATAATATCCAGATGAGATTTCATTGTATGTGAGACTTACAGACACAAATGAATATCACCAATCCTAGTGAAATCCCCATGGGTGCTGTCAGGTGCTGTAACGTTTGTTCCATTATTCAGGACCTATGGAGCAGCTCCAGGATGTCTCTCTGATCACAACACTTCAATCCATGTCTCTGTTCTATTGAAAGAAACTTTTTCAAATTCAACAATACCAAGAGTCTAAATAAACCAAAGTACTGGACAAGCAAAAAATTCCATGGCGATCTCTCCAATAGTTTTCAAAAAACACTAACGTCAGCCTTGTAGTGGCTTACTAAAAACATTGAAATATATTGTAAGGGAACAAAGAATTTCCAAAGATTTGTGTCGCTCCATGTCTCTCTGGTAGCGCTAGTGGGAAAGACATGGAATCACCAAAACCAGTAGCATTCAGTCTCCTGGAACCATTGATATCTGCATCAGAGGTGTTTTGTTGATAATGAGGCTCCAGTGATTTATACAGTACTTCTGTGTAATCAATATTTCTATATGACAGCCCTGTTGTAGAAAGCAAATGTGTGCATAAATACAAGGATCAAAGTGACAGGTGATCACATGGATCAAAGTACATTAAAGCCGGTCGCAGACAGCCGGCGAGCTGCTCAGTTTGGTGACTCCAGTCATATGCTTGAAGGTCGCTTTTGATGGATGACAGAATCACACAGTTTATGGAGAAATGGTTTTAAAATAGAAGCGTAGCATCGTAAAACCCCATTAGTTCATGCCATGGCTGCTATCTCATCCATCACTGCTCTAGGAGAACTTGTGGGGGAATCTGTCCATCACTCCCCTCTTAACCTCCCCTTATTGCGTCCTTACAGATATGTTAGAATGAGGGGAATCTGTGATGTAAAAGGGTTTGGGGGTGAAAGAAATGGAGCTTACCCCTGGCCTGAGTAATGGACTGCCAGGCTGTAAATGAGGTCACTACCGCGCACCCGACTTCAGTTCATTATAATGCATATGTGCATGATTTGTGTACAATACCTGACTCATAAACCCAAGGCTGTCAGGAATGAGACCTTGACTATCCCTGCTGCGTGTCAGTAGGGAACAAGCTCTTGCAGTCTAAATCACCCGAGAATGCATCATAAATGTTCGTGGTGGATCCACCAGCCATCAGTAACCATAAAGAAGCCATGCTGCCAAGAAGGGAATCCCCATTGATCACGCACTGGTTAATAGCAGTCCCATCAATTTAAGAGGAGACAGTTTTGCGTTGTAACTCATATATTTCCTTTCTTTGCTGATTCCACGTCACCTGGCCTTCCACATCGCCTTCTCCCCCTGAAGTCAGATGACGACAGCTGCAGGCTTACAGTCACACACATCCCTGTGTCTCACCATACTTCCACTGACCTTTTCCAGACCTTCTCTCTTCCAAACTTTTCCTTTTTCTACCACTTTCTGAGGTGTCCTTGGAACTCAAACTGCATTTATTATTCACGCCAAAATGCCATAAGATTCTGCAAGATCAACGAAACACCATGCTACTCCTGGGAATGGCTTGCTTCTGTTCTGAGGCAAAACAAGGCATGGAGGGCATCGTGCCGACATTTAGAGATACGTAGTTCCCCAGAATTAGAATGAATAGCTGGCTCGCTCTGAATGTACTGGGCCTGAGTATGTCTCCAAGTCTGCTTAAAAGGAAAGGTTAGCCAGAGACCCAGCATATCATTCGTTTCATTCATATCCTCTTATATGGATTTGTCATTAGTAACATGGATGGATTAAATGGAAGAAAAAGAGGCACAAAATGAACCCTTTGTCTTATAATCCATCCGTGATCAGTATGATAATCTATTTTTGCTTTATTTAAATTAAAAATTTTATGACACGTTATATTTGACTATTTATTAAAGTTGACACACTGATATTTGTGTTGCCGTAGACCCCAAGTAACCTCCTGTACTTTGTATTTTGACTCCACTCAAAATTAATTATGCACGATGTCCACTGAAATCACCAGTTGCCACCAACTGAACTGCTTTCATCACACTATAAACTCACAAATCCAGCCAAATCCAGCCAATGCAACGGACGACTCCTTCATGTCACCATCCCCTGAGAGTGAGATCTCTCTGTAACCTTGCCTGGGAGGGGCAATGAAAAATAAACAAGGAATCTGAGCCAGAGTGACCTCTGATCCGATTAGTATCTCCCAATCCTGTTAAGCAGCCTCCCTGATGTATGTTCATGCTCCATTCAGCTACTCCATCCTGCTCTAATTACCTCACCTCCCATCAGCCATGGAAAATACTTGATTACACAGGTCGGCATTTGTGCTCATCACTCTATGCACAGTGAAAAGGAACCAACTAAAAAAAAAATGCAAAGACGCACACACACTCCTTTCTGATTATGTGATGCTATTATACCTACTTTCTCTCCACTTACTGGTTTTTCAACACTTCATCTTCCCCCTCTATCTAGAGTCTAATTACTAACGACCCCAGAAACGCTGTGGCCTTGGATTTAAGAGGCAGCGAGGAGAGTGGGAGATTGAATTTAATCCAGCTATGCAGGGAAAAGGTGACCTTTCTGCAAGTTAGTTTCATTTTTGTTGTCTAGTGATGCAACTGGATTATAGAATTATTGCAGGCGGATAAAGAAAAGTTATCTGTGAAATTTAAGCTAAAACCTCATTCATCTGTGAAGTCATTGCATCACTCATTCACGCATTTATTCATCCTAAGGGCTTGGAAAAAAGTACAGGCTGATCAGCTTCCTACTCCCCGCTGGACATTAAACGAAGCAGATCAAATCAAAAGGAACTCACCCTACCACTACGACAGAGAGAGATGCACCCTCAGGGGACCCACCATCTGTCACCCTCGCTCTCTTGCACCTGCCTGTGAGGTGTCACTGCCCCTCTAAGCCAACCTCCTGCTTGATGTCGTACTAAAAGAGCAGGCGTCATGCTGAGCCAGCCTATGAACTAGCTGCCTGCCTGTGCTTGGCATACGCTATACGTCTGTTTCCTCCTTTGACTTAGTTAATGAGCTTAAGAATATAAAAAGGTCAACATTGATTTCATAAACACATATATTCAGGCTTTTGCTTTTCTTGCACACACACACAAACCCCTCCACACACAAACATGTTATCTGGAAATGTGCTGGCACACAGACACGTTATCTCCAAGACGTGCTACTCTCAGGATCTCCATAGTGACGGACAACTCCAGCGATGTTGTTGAGCTCCATTAAAGTTGGGCCACTCACAGTAATCACAATACACCATCAGTGCTGCACTCCTACACCAAACCTATCGAGACTTGGAAAGCTCAGCTGGGACATTCCACCGGCAAAGCATCTGGTACTTAAAGCTTTCAGATAGGTTTGGTGTTCTGCATATATAGGAAGACTGAGACAGGATTATTTTTGGGAGTTTGATTTCTTGTGAAGGGAGAAGGAAAGGAAAGAACAGAGTGAGGGAGGGGGCAGTGAATTATAAGACACTAAATCCAAATCCAGACTACAGTATAGTCTAGTCCAGTCTCATAAGCTCACTGTTCACTTTGAGATATTGGTGTAAAAGAAGATAAAAAAAACCCACCTCGCCTTGTCAGGTTGTCAGCCTATCATTAGGCTACAAATTGAAGAGTCATCATGTTTTACCAGGTAGAAATCCTGAATCACTGTTTTAAAAACCCGACGGCCCAGAGAGTGGTGACCAGTGCATCCAGTCATGTTCATATTTGAGCAAAGAAGAGCACAAGTTCAAAATCTAAAGCAACATAGTTTTGGTATATGCACATTGGCAGTGTCCCATATGTGATCATTAAGCCTTGCCAGAACACAATGGTGAAGTGCAATTTGTGGGCTGGCTGTGTGAGGACAACAGCTTGTTCTTGGAAAACAAAAACTGTTTAACAAGATTTATAGCATGTTAAAAACTGACAGCTATTTGAAGACCTGCGGTTCTTAGTCTTTTTATATTTTTGTGTAAATACTCATTCGACTCATGAGTGTACCTCTGACTTAGACACAAACCAATCGACTCACATCTAACTGGCCGCCCTCGTTTATTATCAGCTTCATCAGAAAATCCATCAAAGTCCAATGAAACAGAATGAATGGAAATTACACTGTGAAATCATGTATAGTGGAAGTAATGCACCTCATGGAAATATTGGAAGAAAAGGACAATGATGGGTCACCACACATATTAGAATATAACAGCTCTTAGCTGCTAGACACAAGGGTTTCTATTATTAGTCAGTGTGTCGAGAGAAATTGATGACTACTGTATATACCAATACTTACGCAAGTTTAAAACTTCATACATTGTTTGCTATGAAAAGGTCAGTTGTGGGAGTGCTGTGAATGCTGTGAAAGGCCGGAGAAAGAGCGAAGAGGAGCGAGACAAACCGGTGAAGATACAAGAGGAGAGGTTTTCTAAAGGCCAGCCAACGAATTTCTGAAAATACAGAGAAGTGAACCAGGACTGTAATTGGCTAAGCTGTCTGTCAGTAGGTGTATGAAACTATGGTCAACATACAGAGAGTGGGTGAGTCGCTTGGCATTAAATTAACAAGTCAGCCTGGACACAACTGCCATGAATTCAAATACATATTCTGTACACTTATAATTGTACAAAAGTAGCTACAGAAAGAGCATAAATCATTAAAGGTCTTGAAAATGCTTGTGAGGTTTGGCCTTTTCTGCACACATGCAAATGGCTAGACTTGGTTTTGAGCAAGCCAGCGCAGTGTGGGACAGATTTGCATCTCCATTACACTGGGGCTACATTCTGAAGGTTTGTTTTTCACTAATGATGATCTTCTCTTGAGTTGATGACGTTTAAAAGCCACAGGCTGATGAATTACTGTGACTAGTGGTCAAATCAGTGGCTGAAAATACTTTGTGTTCTGTGCTATTATCCAACAATAGCTGCTAACAAAGCTCTGCTAATTCACTGATAAACATGTTTTACTTATCTTCACCATAGAGGTTTTGTGTTCCTTTATTTTCAGAAAGCTTTTATCATGAAGCAACAACAAGAAGTGTTGGGTTTTCATCAACACAACAACCTGCTTAACCTTGCTTAGGCGGTTCAGGCACTGGGTGCCAATGGAAAAGCCCCATATTTGTGAAGTCATGCAAAAGATCTGCAGTGTAATGTGACAGAAAGTGAAGCATGTCCAAACAGTTGATCCTGCACTGAGATAACTACCAATAGGATGAGACTTACCACTTGGTGGCGTGTGCGGCGGTATGGCTGAACGACGGGTAAACCCAGGGGTGTCAACCACTCCACAGTGTGGCCAGACTTAGAGATGAGCCTGGCGCTCTCTGTCAGCCAATCCTGTAACACATGAATGCACACAGAGGTAAAGTGAGCATACACAGAAAGAGTCTCATCATTCATGAGTGGCATTCCTGCTTATTTATTACGTTTGTAGATGTGTCTATATGCACAATGGAGCAATCAAGTTCAAATCAGTGAGTCTGGACAGTTGGGCAATGAAGTTTTCATGTTCTCCCGGGTCAATAATTTAATAAAATCGAAACACAAACTAAAACAGAAACTCTCTCTCCGCAGCATTGACTGATGATTTATGCATTTAGGTCTGCTCCTCTATATCTAGGAGAGCCAAAACAATTGTTGCGGACTTGCTGAGGAACAGGTGGGGAGTTGTTGCTTACTCAAAAAATTTCAAGTGCAACAGTGATTTTTCTGTGTCTGGCACAGTTTATAAGAATAGAAGCCCTGCTGATGTCCCACAAGTGCCTCCTCACACATGTGAACACACAAGGAGGTGTAGAAAAGATAAATATGTCTGAGCAACTCCAGGTTGCAGACTGGCCGAAAGAGCAGCAGGAGAACAGTTTGAGGAAAATAAGTAGGTGTCGACAGAATAACGGAAAATGTACAGAGAATGTAGGTGAGGTCAGGGATGACAGCGACGCGGATCAATCAGCAGCCTCTCGCAATCATACTTCAACTCACCGCTGCAAAATGTTAGGGGGTATGACCTATTTAATAGCACACACACACACACACACACACACACACACACACACACACACACACACACACACACACACACACACACACACACACACACACACACACACACACACACACACACACACACAGGTCAGCGCCAAAGTATGATGGAAAGGGTATTTTTCATCTCAGACTGGGCTGTCCCCACACACTCCCAGAGGAAACACACAGCAACAGTGGGTGTTTCTATTTGCTCACCAGACTCTATGCCTGTGGAGATGATGCACAATCCCCGAGCAGGTGCATGTCCTAAATCTATAAATGGAGACTATGTGATGAATGGGTGCTGTTGCCTGGGTAAACTAGTCATGACTCCAGTGAAAACTTTACTCGTCATATATGTTGAATTGTGTGTTTAGCTGACCTGCAATGCAAAGACTGCAAGACAGGATAGTCAACTATTAGGGCCAGATATGAGGGGAAAAAAATAAGTACCAAACTTAGGAATTGAAATGTGTTAATGTATATTTATTTAAATGTTTTTTTAATGTTTTAATTAAAATATTTAATTAATTTAATTTAAAAAAAAGAATCCCAATTAGAAAACAATTAACATCTTTAACCTCACAGGTTGGCTGTCAGTTTGACTCTCCAAAAATTCCTCTGCTTCATTACCTGGGATAAAACTTTTTAATGAATTATTATTATTATCATTATTATATTATTATTATATTTCTGTGCTTGGCAACGGACATAATTAATGAATCGGCCAATTAGCCCACTTACAGAAATGATCAAAGGGCCACCAGTTGAACTTGCATATAAGTGGAATGTATGTTAATTTACTTTTATCTCCTTTTTTACCCATAATTTGTTCCAAATTATATTAAAACTTCCTAAGAAATTAAAATTACTAAGAGTTACCAAAATGGTTGTAGGTTTTAAGTCGGGCCTCTTGTAGAAAATAGGAGCGACTATCCTCATGAACAATATTTTAACTGAATGTCCTGTGTGTTTATATTGGTGTATGTATTTGTCTTTATGTATGTGATGAACCCACCTGGATCTCTCTGGTCCCTGTGAACATCTCTTTTAAACCACTGAAGACCAGACGCACCAGGTAATGAGATGCATCCCAAACGTGCTCCTGGAAATACAACAGTCATACACATTTTTTATTTTTTTTTGCTCCACTGCATTTCTCAATTAAAACAAACTATGGCTTATTTTTTTCACTTAATTACCATTAGGGATCAAACAATGCAGATGCAAATATTAGTGATAAAAGCTGTGGCACTGAATGAGAGAGCTACATTTCTTATATCATTACAGAGATATGATCTCCTCCTTGGTAGGAGCTGCCTCATCCCCCATCCATCCCCCTGTAATCACTCACAATTACACTTCCTCCCAATTCCCTGTCCAAACAATTAGGGACATTATGCAGAAGTAATTTAGCACAATCCCCTGGCTGTGAGATGGTAGATATACTGACAGCAGGATCATGCCGATTCCATCCATACCGACAATGAGATTAACTCCAACTATTATAAGGAACTATATAGCTGTCTGACAGATAACAAGCACTAGAGAGCTGTAAGAAGATTAAATGCCTCCTCCTCCTGCCACGGTGTCATTTGACAGAAAGGGTGTGCCCATTTACGTCCGACCAAATTGAACTACAATGGTTGTGAAACTGAAAAATGACTTATAATGACACGTGCACAGGATATCAAATATATCTATGGTTGTGTTTCTCTTCTGGCCTGATACGACCGGGAAATATCTTATTTCACTGCAATAGGATGATACTTTAATACGCTTGACTATTATAAACTTTAAATGCTTCTCTCTCCACGCAGCTTACTTGGAGTTGTGTGGCGCAACATGACTCTTATTGTCAAGGTCAAAGTGACTGAAAGCCCTCCGGGTGAACAATCACATGTTCTTAAATTGTATGCAGTCTCTCTCAGCTGTGAGATAAAGGCCTTCATGTTCAAGCAGGAGACACTGGAACAATAATTTGCAAGGAGGACAGACCTCAGTAGAGAAGACCTTGTACCTCATTACGAGTCTGTCTGGCCTCAATGTGTGTGGGAGAATGTATAGCCTGAGCGGAGAGGGAAGCCCCATATAGAGGAGATCCTGTGCTAAAAGGCCACGGTGATACAACACTAAAAATAACACAGCTTGCAGGGCGGGGGAAGCCCCCATTCACAACCCCCACCCTCCACCACTAGTGTACCTTGGGGAACTCATCAATCTCCTTCAGTCTTTTCTCTATCTGGAGGCGCCCCCCGTAGCGCGTGACCCCGTACACCACGGTCATCACAGTCTGTTTGACCACCTTCCTGCTTATGAAGCCCTCCAGGACCTGGGCAATCTTCATGCCGCTTGCTGCGTCCCGTGCTCGAAACTCCTCCACCTGAAAAAGAATGTTGCATGTACACACACGTGTGTTACTTACATTGCATGCATGCAATTTTCAAACAGCCTCTGTTCAAAATTCTAAAAAAATACCCTTCACAGTCTATTTAAACTCAAGGGGAAATTAAAACTTCCATACAATTCAGTAATGTTGATACATTAACATGACATTTATGTTAACTATGAGTATATATATTGCTGAATTTTATATGATTTGTGAAAAAACTAAGGTCAATGAAGAAGTGGTGACCATCTGTATTTACAACCTTTCATGTTAATATCAAGAAAAGGGCAGGTAATATAAATGTTTCTTTCTCCTGCTTCAGTTTTGTTCATGGAATGTGAACAAGCATGCTGGGTGAAAATGTATTGCATAATTGTTTTCATACACTGAAATTAGCAAAATAAACCAAATAAGAATGGATAAAACAAAGAACCTAAAAAAAATGTCCGTAGATTAGAAGCTTAAGTCTAGAAAATTAACAATAACTTAACCAACAGTTGTCAATTAAATGTCTGTTAATCAGCTAAGTGGAGAAATTAACTAATCGTTTCAGCAGTATCAAACAATATGACTGTTACCAATTATTGTACACTGTACAAGTAAACAAGTTGACTTATCCAGGTAGCTCACAAAAATGCTGTAATCTACAGTATCAAATCAACAATATACTGTGCAGTATTAGCCGCTGCCCTTGGAACAACTCTGCCTGCATCAGACTTTCTTTCCTCAGCACTCTCTGATTCCTCCTGCATTGAAATGTCAGCAAACCTTGATTAGCTTCAAGTGGTTTCTGTCTAAAAATATGCAGGTTCACAGCAAGCTGCAGCCTTTGATAGCATTTTATGCACACTTGTCCTTTGAGTCGTCGGATATGTGAGGCAGTTTTCCTCTCACTACACTTTGATGCGAGGCATGAAAAAACTAAGCGCTTTTAAATGCAAGACCTGAAGTGGGAGGCTTGGAATATATTCTCAGTGCTTTGTCTGTCACTCACTGTGGGATATAGTGAATCATCTGAATATTAACAGCTGAGGAAATGTAACGTGACTTGCAACTGGAATCAACCCCTAATCTAGCTACTCCAAGTCCATGCAGTTCAAGGAAAGGAAGACAATAATGCAAACCAAAAACACCCCAGTAGTTCTGACCTGCTGTGCTACTCCGCTATACACGTCCTGGGGCACTTCACAGGGCATGAGGTTGACCGATGTGGCCCCAATAACATCCCTGCCTAGAGCAGCGTAGTGCTGGAGACCATTACAGGAGCCGTCCTAGAGGAGAGGTGAAGAGAAAGGGAGAAAATGTTAAAGCAATGATGTAAAGGAGAAAACAGAGAAAGAATCACATAGATCGGCACAGGGTGGGCGAGGGCAGGACAGGGAGAAAGGCTTAAAGTGTCTAAGGGGTGTTTTGAAGTACACCTGTTGTTTTAAATGGCTGAATATGCACCGAAAGCGTGATGAGGTGAGGCAAACTGCCTTGTTACCTCTACTCTGGCCTTTCTTTTTCTCAATTGCGGAGTGTCAAATGAGAACCCAGCACCCAAAACGGTTTGTGCAGCTGCAGTTTGAAGGAGTACTAAAAGGAATAAAATGGTCACGTAAATCTGAGAGAATGCAGCTGAGCCCTCTTCAGTGCTGCACACTGTTCCACCACCGCTGCAGGACACACCGCCCTGAAATCTCTAATCAGTAATGGCCAAATTGAGCTATTCTGAATGCTTGTCTCAGTTCCATAAATGCTGAGGCAAATTTCTGTTGTGACTTCGAGGAGGCAGGGGGAGAAGAGACAGTCGAAGCCACATAATGTGGGAGCCGGAGCGAATCCTTTGTTGTTGGTTTGTGAGTTTGTGTGTGCGGGTGTGAATGCTGGGGGTCTTTGTGTGCAACTGAACTCTTACATGTCACTGCGGAAGAACATGAGTACTACAGATGCGTCATATAAGGCATGTCAGTTATCACTTTTAGCGTGTTTTGGCCTTTAGGGTAGACAAAAAGGAAAAGGAACAGATGATTAGAAGAAAGTGTAAGTGAAAGAAAAACAAAGAAACTGAGGAGAGGAGAGAAAAACTAGAAGAGACTACAAGAGAGAGAGGGCGATAGGAAACTCACAAGCGTCTCTTGTAATAGATGAGAGAAGAGGTTATGTTTTTTGCCGTTAGTACATGAAACATATTGCTATGTCCCACAGCCCGAAGCCACAAAGTGAATATTGCACTAGATGTTAGACTACTACAACTATGAGCATCTTGAATTAACTGCATCATTCAAAGCAACATCTGGACTGGATTGGGCACCAGAGAGAGGAAATGACCAGCAATGAACTAGCAACATCCCCACATTCAGCTCACAAGGCAAAATGAAAGAGCTCCGTGTAAGAACTGCAGTGAAGTTGGTGACATTCCAACCAACTGGGTAATTTGTCTTCTTCATTCAATTTCCGTCAAAATGTGGCCTATAACTGTAATGTGTCCTTATGTTTGAACTGTTGCTGTTACATCAGTGTTGTGTAGGATAGGAGAGCAGCAGGGCCTTCAGTGTGCTTCTGAAGTTACGCAACTGCAGTTAAAACTCTCTCACACACATTGACCCCTTTTGGCTATTCAGATTCTTTCTTTTATTTATTCTATCAGAAAGGGTACACATCAATTAACATCACTGTGATGTAGATGTGACAGATTTAGCCAAAAGGCTCCATGTAGAATCCGTTCACTCAATTATTCAAATTCTTAGCTGCACGCGGTGAAAACCTTGCAGCTATGGTCCTTTCAAACATCTGCGAGGAGGAGGCGCTTAATACATTTAAACATATTGATTTCACTGCTTTTTAAAAAAAATGCTTAAAGCCTGGTGTCAGGAACATTACAGCCACTTCTGTTGCTTTGCATTTTCAGTGTTTCCTTAACTGAACCTGCCATGACACCTAGTTCAAAAGCGTGATATAAAACGTGCATTCCTCAAAGTAACACAAGAGCGACATTTTCTCAAGCGCCCGAGGAGCAGACGACGCTGCATTACTACTTTACTTGAAATTTTTAACTTATTTGATGATGCTTAAACATGTAAATTGCTGAATTCCTGACATAAGGCTGCACAGTTAGTGGACTACATAGTAGTGTAAATATACACCCAACACTGACAAGACTTTGGTTTGTATAAGAAAGGGTCAGATCTTATTTTTGGATAGCTGCCTGGTTGGTAAGATTAGGGCTACAGGTTTATGGCGTATAACATGAAATGGCCCTAGATGGCTGAGGGAGGCCTCGCCTTGTTAACTTTGATGTGCCCTCTGTATCTTCACTATAAAACATAATTCAGTGGTATATCTTATTTTTAGGAGGCTATTACGTTGGATTATCATTGGCTTAATGAGTGAATTCCTAAAGATAATCTGTTCTAATCATCTTGCGTCTAATTGAAGAATCATAAATGTTCCTTTACTTTTTTACTTTGCCACTGAATGTCTCATTACAGAACACATAGGGAGGAGATGGAAGCTGACATTCTAATAATTCTTTCAAGTGTGTTTGATGGTACCTGGTGAACAGGAAAATGAGAGATGAACTGTGTTGGATCCGGAGATCTCACAGCATTTGCTATCTCCATGCAGCAAGCCAGAGCCTGCCAGGGCTCATCTGCATTCATCCACCACTTATTACCCTGAGAGAGACAAACACAAGCGCATGGCAAATTATCCAGCATACATAAACGCTGCCTCAAAAGCATTTTCACTTTTTGTTTTGACAGATATTCATATCCCCTTTAGGTTTTGTCAGTGCTTATAGTGACCGTTCCTCCAGTAAGAGAGACGGGGGTAACGCTATAATCTGCATACTTCAGGAATTGAAAATAGCAGCTGTCTTTGTGCAAAATGTAATTGCATATACTTCAAAACTAAGTAGTTCTAACAAGAAGATCTCTGAATGTGTGGTTGGACTGAGTGATCAATGAACAGGAGAGAGCCATAAAGACAAACTGACATCGAGAGGGTTGTCAGCTGCATCAAGGATGTCCTCCATGATAGTGTTGGCGTACTCCAGGCGACCCTGTAGCGATTCCCTTTTCTTCAGCCCTGTCAAATTGACTAAGTGGATCTTAAGCCAGTCCAGGCCCTTCGGACCCAGGGGCTTCCCCTCTGCAAACACAAGGATCGCCCGTGCGACATCACTTCCCAGGTGATTAAAGTACGGAGGACAGGGGTAGGTACGTCCGCGGAAGTCCATGCTGTGAGGGAACCAGAAGATCTCATCCCGCATGTGGTTGGCGATGGAGAGTTTATATAGAGAGCTCATACGTAGGCTGTACATCTCGCTGTATTTCCTTCTGGCATTAACTGCCTCCCTCTTTAAGTGGGCTTTCTCAGAGGAAGTTAACGTGGGATCTTGGGGGTTAAAGTGTGGCATTTTGGGGGCCTCTGACAGAGGAGGAGGGATGTCTAACTTATCACTACCACGATCATTAAAGATAGAGATAATAATATCCAACAAGGGTTTGTTGATCTTCCAGGCACAGTTGCCCAGCTGGTTGAGAGAGTCTAGGACTGGATGAATAGTTTGGCATTTCTCCAACAACGTGTCATGCTGCGTGGCCCCTTCTACTGTGCGCATCAGCTTGGTAGGTGTCAGCAGGTAGGCGCCAAACTTTATGGACGACCAGGGCACAGGAGGGCACAGCATCGGCATCACATAGGAGTCAAAGGTAAGCTGGGTCTCCATGGCCTCCTGCTGCATCTGAATCAGTATGGGGTGGGGCTTGATGAAGCCGATCTGGAGGGTGAAACATAAGAAATCCAGTCATAAACAGAACTGAGATGAGCAGATGAAAAAAATATTCCTGCGGCAAATGTTTGAATTACGCTGAAAAAGAAAGACAGGGACATCTGTTTGGTAGCAGTTTAAAATATAACAAAGAAGAACAATGATCATCCCCTGTACAAACTCAAATGACCAGGCTAGACAGGACTTACCACTGATATCATTTGTCCATCTGTCACAAGTAAATATTAGATAACTGACATCCACAAAAGACTGTAGCTCAGTAAACCTCCCCGCTCCAATTTGATTTTTATCAAGGGTAGTCACCTAAATGTTGCTTTCATTACTGGAGTTTCGACATTGTAATTTAGTTATTAAAAACTGACTCCTGACTAAAACCCTAGTCAGGAGTCAGGATGGCACAAAAGGGTTGAAGTTTATCGCAGGTCATGGCTTCCAGATGAAAGAGTTATTGTGCCCTAGTTTCTATTCGTGCTTACAGCATGCAGGACTGGACGTAAAGACCAAGATAAGAAAAACTACAGTAAGCTGAAAATAAAACACTTCAGCCTTGCTTGCATGAGTCAGACTGTCATACTGCGCTGTAAAATGATTAGGATGCTCCCCTGATGTTCTCACTTCCAAAGAGACAAAGAAAGGGGGGGGGGGGGCATAAGAGAATATAGATAGTGTTAAGAGACACACATAATAAATATATATATATTGATAGGATAAATGTCTGCAACAATGTGCCCTGCTGTCAAAGTTCATCAAGTCCAAAAAGTTCACAATTCTCTCTCCCTTTCCGCGTCTGTTCCCTGACACGGTCGACTCGCCCTCCTGCAGGGTCCTGTGGCAGTAAATCAGCGAGCCAATTAAGGGGACACTAAAAAAGGGATTAGCAGGGAACCCATTCATCTTACTCAACTGTTCCCCCCTGCCAAGTCACACAAGGGAGAAATGGTTTTATAATTCACACTCTGTGGAGCTTCATACTGGATAGGCGACTTCACAAGTGTACAAGGTAATAGGCTTTAGAGTGACAGCCTTCTTGAAAGTGAAGGTCAAGTGTTTCCAGGTATTTCCCTCATCTTTGCTTCGCCATGGTTCTTCCTTATTTGTCGACTTTACAACTACTTAAAACTATGAATTGGACTCACTGTGCGTAATTCTCAAAAAGTCAAAATGAATACAATTATTAGATTTGACTGAAGGGGCTTCCACTTGATGAACAGCCAAGCAATGTTTATTTTTAACACTTTTGCATATTTTCCTCAATGTTAGTTTCAGGAAACCCCTTTTGCATATAATCCTTGACCATTTTTTACACATAAATCTCATCTGAAAGGATCTTTTTTTGGGTCTGGGTTAATGCACAGGAATCCTGTTACCAGGTTATCAAAGCCTTGTCTATTTGGCAAGAGCATTTTAGCATAAAAACAACTCCTAATTGAAGCCAACCCCTTTGATATCCTGGTGGAATAGACCAAGTGAGCACTTGGAAAGACGTACCTGCCGTGTGCTGCGGAAAGCGTACATGTGATAAAGGATGGGGATGAGCTTCTTGTCGTAAGCCGGGCTCAGGATGTCACCACTAATTTTGAGGCTCTTGACCATCAAATCCACCATGTAAGTGCCTAGCTCCAGGGTTACTGAGTATAGCCAGTTGGTCTCCCCTCCTTCCAGCGTGGGTCCTGAACTCTGCTCCTTCTCAAGCTGACACCAGTGCTCCCTGGGAAGAAGGCCAAACTCCTAGACGTAGAAGATTAGAAGTGGGTTGTTTTCATCGAGTTACAAAAAAGCAAGTCGTCACTCATCACAGTAAGCTACAGTGTTTGGGAGGCTACATATGTGAGGGGTCCCTAAATCTCAATTTTGATGTTTTTGACCTAAAAAAGTTTTTTCAAACAGGCATTTTTTTATGAACTCATTAAAAAAAAGCAATATAAAAAAAGCAAGAAATATGATGCCTATTTTTCTGACCTCAGGTGACATTTATGGTCTTCAGGCTCTTAATATAAATGTGTAAAGTGAGAAAGCCACACAAGTAATAAAGAAGTTGGATTTTGTTATAACAACAACAAAAAACAACAATGATAACAGGCATGATTTTAACTACAAAGGCTGCATGTTAAATAAGTTGCATGAAACAAACACCTTAACTAACTCCTAGCATAACTTGCTCCTGCAGAATAATGAGCTCTTGCTTATTATAGTTTTGATGACATAAACGTTTTCCCTCAGTGTACCAGAACCGTCAAAACAACAGTGGAACGTCGAGTCAGTGATACTGGCTAAGAAATCCCATTGAGGACAGGCCGTCATTAATTCCAGGGAAAATAATGATGCATTGTCCATCAGGTTGCACCCTTGCTAGCTAAACAGTCTCAACTGTGCAGTTTAGTACATAGTGTTTTTTGTTGATAAGTTTTATTGCTACAATGCTTACATTTTATTTTCTTAATTATAATGGCATTAAGTAGGTCTGGGTGATATGGGCATACAATAAATGTACAATATTTTTTGGGCTGTATTGCAAAACACATTATATATTTTAATATTTTAAACTCAAAATCATTTTAAAAGTGTGAGGACCACGCAACAAAACAGAATATTTTCTACCAAATACCTGGATATGCTGTAGACATTGCAGCAGCATTGTAAAGATAACAACTGGTTCTTTTCAGAAAATATCAAAACACAATGAGATTTTTGATACATAATCATTAGGAATATGGATAAAATCACCATGTGGCTAAAGGCAGCATCAGAACAAGTAGAACAGCCTGGTAAATTCAGATTGCATCTCTTTTATGTAATTCAGCCTTTGAAACTAGGAATTAAAATGAAAATATTTACATTGAGGTATTGCTCAGCCCTAGCATGAAGCATTAATCAGTTATTTCACAAGGCTGACAAGTAAATACAAATATGTTAATAATGAATTTAAATATCTTTGATTACATATAAGTTACATACAAATTGTGGCATTTTTTTGTTGCAGCATAGTGCATGCAAAAGAAATATAAGCATATCTTGCGCAGATAAACAGAGACATTCTCTTTTGCAGAACTTGTACACATAATAGGCACACATATGGGAAGACATCTGGAGCACAGTGATTTCTCTACCTTGGTGTCTTTGGCCAGCAGTTCTGTGTAAGCGTTGTAAATGTTGCCCAACTTCTCCAGAATCTGGTTTTGGTGCTTCTGTCGCACACAGTACTTGGTGTAGACCCTGTTCCCCAGGTCTTTGGCTAAAACCTTCAGAGACTCTCCACTGGGAGACATGTTGGCAATACTCTGGACAAGGGAAGCAAATGTTTCGAAAGGTCATACAGGAGGGTAACAAAAAGCCTATCGTTTGGAAGATCTGATTTACTTTTATAAAAAAGGAATCCTTCAGTCAGAGGGGAAATCAAAGTGAAAACGTCCTGTGTGTGTGTCTGCGTTAAAAGAAAAAGTGTCTGATCAAAGCATTTCTCCTTTGCTGCCAAAGATACAGTCTGATTCTGTTGCAGCTGTTGTCACTCTGTCAGACACTTGATTTGTGTTTTTTTGAGTGGCACAGTGACATCACTACACATCTTTTTATTTTTTTATTTTGTGGTGAGGTGAAGCCTCTGTTAATTATATCTCTTTGACTCAATCACTGACATGTCTTTGTTAAAGTTGAGACTTTGGCATTTCATTGAGTGGTAGGTTGGTTCTATGCTTAATATTACCTGTATCATGATGTCAACATAGTCTCTATCTTCCAGCAGACAGAGATAGGGATAAAGGTTAAGCCTGTAGTCCCTGGTGTTGGTGTTAGCCAGGATCATCTTGTTCTCCCTCAGGGCCTGGAGGAGGATCTTCTGCCACTGTGCCCGCTGATCTGCCAGCAGTTGTCTCTGAAAGGACAACACAACTGGAGGTCATCCATCTCATGTGATTGTGTAGCAACCCATGTTTATCACACACCGCATGAACCAAATGGAAAGCCACTATAAAATGTGAAGCAGTAGATGGGTACACCTCTCAGTGGACACAAGGTATTGTGCAACATGAGCGTGCATTACATTTGATGGTTAGTCTTGTTTGGCTCCAGTGATGGGGGAAAAACAGACCATCCATATGAGACGAACACAACTGGACCACAGAATTCTTCATTTAAGGCTAAAGTGGGAAGGAAAAGCTATTCAACTTCTTTGTTTTGGCCCATTACAAATGTTTGTAGCTTAGTGGTAAACAATTTACCAATGATAAATCTTTACTCATATTGCAGTAGATTGAAGTTAATAGTTTGAAATTAAGGGGAAATACTGTGCGCCCATCTTCACTTTCTTGCAGAGTGTTAGACGAGATGACTCTTATCTGAAGCTAAAGCCAGTGTGTGATTAGCTTAGCTGAGCTAAGCAGAAAGAATGAAAATAAGGGTAAACTGCTAGCTTAGCTTTATCAAAGTAAAAAAAAAAAACACTAGTATTTCCCTTTACTAAGGCAACTAACATTTGCATTTGGTATTAGTCTCTTCAAACCATGTTAAAGCAATTACGTTTCACTAAAGAACAGTTAATGTGATAAAAGTTATTTATTATTTTACAAGCACACACCTTATCTTTTGGTCATTATATATAAAATTGCAATTACCTTCACTGACCAAGGTCCAGGTATCTTTCGGTCATATTGATTGCCTTCCTCTTTCAATTTAAAATTCCCCAGCCATTTAAAACAACACTGTTGTGTGCTATCACATTGTGTCACATATGTCAATCTAATGTATTTAGAATGTAGAAGTCTTGATTCAAGCTTGCATTACTTTTTTGGTGATCTACTAGCGATGGACTAACTGGTCAAAACATATAATCACATCTATCTTTTCTATTTAATCACAATCCACAATTTACATTGCAATCCTCGTTCTTGATTTTAAGTGCCCTGTGGACATAGCCAGACTTGACGTTCATTTCTCCGGTTGAACCATAAAAGCATGATATTGCATTGAAGATATATATATACATACACTTTGGCCAAAGTGCTATTACTCACACTACATTATCTACAATGCGTCACCACAGGAAGACTCAATGCCTCCAGTCAGCATCACCATCTAAGTGCCTACATCACTCTATTGGTATGTTCATACGGCACTGACCTGCTACTCAGTAGGGTTATATTAAGTTCGGAAACGGAAGTAGGTACACAATAAATATAACAATATCTATGATTCACCTGAAAAGTAGATTGTTGACTTCAAGATCGTTCACATCTGAAATCATTGGATTGCTCATGCCTATGTTCTATAATCAAATCTTAAGGTGCGTGTAATGATTTTCATGACTGACATGAAACGATTAACTGTATAATAGTCAGTGAGGATCTGTGAATGTATATACATGTTCCTTGGAAGTTTTGTCGTTATACTTACAGTATGTTCTGTGCGCGACTGTGTGTAAAAGTGTTCACTCCTCAGTTGGAAGAGTTTTACCGATTCTGACTGAAGCTCAGACACCGTCTGGATTGAGGATGGAGAGGTGACTCTGCGTTCTCTCCAGAGGCCTACATTACAATACATTATTATTCTGCCCTGTCTGTCTGTAAATGCTTCCTGACCACCAGGGACTCTCGCCTGCTCGCTTCCCACGTAGCCCATCTGCAGAGGCAGACGAGCTAGGCTGGACTGTAAATGCCAGAGTTGGAAAGAAGGAACACCACAGGAATATGATGTATCTTCCTCTAACCTGTCAGGCCTAAATGCATATCATTTCAAAGTTTATATCAGAGAAACTTTCCTCATAGGGGAAAATAAGTACCCTTGTATGCTATATTCGTTTAATTTCTTGAACCAGATTTCAGTACTGTCAAGATAATATGAACCCTCTACAGTCTGCATCTCATACTGTGAGTCAGCATGTTTGATTTAGCAGGAAATCAGCAGGATTTTTGGATTCTTAAAGAGACAATATGAAAGCGCACAGAAAGATGTCAAAATTAATCGGACAATACTAATATATTGATGTTTAAAAAGGCCATATGTTGTACCTCGAGCATGTTTCAGGATTTTAAGACCTGTAAAGATCTTTAAGACCGAATTCTAAACAACATTTCACTAACGATTCCATTCCATTCCACATAGCAGTCAAGCTTATCACAAGTGCGATGAAGTCAAAGACAGGCAACAGGTGTGTTTGTTTACCATTTTGGCCATGTTTTTAGTGATGGGCTTGCTAGCCTCCACAGAGTCGATGGTGACGGTGCAGGCCTCTTCAATGCTGAGCTGACGTTTGAAACGCTCCTGAAGGTCCATCTGACTGAAGTCCAATTTGGGGTAACGGTGGTCTGCCCTCTAAAACACAAATACACAACAGGGAACAAGACAAACAGAAACAGAGAGATAATGACTTTTTCCTTCTGGATTACATTAAGGGACTTTAGTGCCAAGTGATTAACCCTTCCAGACAGAAAAATTACAGAACCTGGCCTTAATTCTAAGCCTCTCTAGCTCACCAAAACAGAACAATTTGGCACTGGAATTGGACCAACCCTGAATCAGAGTCAGAAATGGCTCACATGAAGTCTGAAATGCTTCATCAGGTCTCTGGACCGATGTGATACCATGTTATATATTAGCCCAGAAATGGAATCCGGCTAAGAGATTGTATGTATTTGTTCATAATTTACAAAGTGTTTAACCTGAACAAGAACACACAAAAATGACAACATTCCTATCACATCCATACATTATTTGTGGTATACAGCTGTTAAAAAACAATAAATGCATCTTTTAACGCACTGGTTTGTTACTCTGTATCAGCTGATATGGAAGTTCAGGTATCAGAATCTGTATCAGGATGGAAAAAAGCGGTAGCAGAACATCTCTAATTTGATTGCTGAAGGTTGCTAGTACATCGTGAGTCAAATGACTGCTGGTTACATAGCTTGTACAAGCTGATGAGTACAAAACCCTTAGATGCAGTAACCTGTGGCATGATGGATAGTAAATCCAGTGCACAAAGTGCTCTATTAAAGAGGTACAGTATTGATCAGTAATCGCCTGAACTGAATTACAGAGTGAATGTGTTCTGTCTTAGTAAATCAACCCCTCACCATACTGACAGACCCTCTAATATGTGGCCAGCTAAGCAACAGACTTGTCAGACATTTCCAAAATGTCTTGCTAAAATAGATACATTTCAAAAGTTTACAGTTTAAAAGTCAATAACTACTCAGAGAAACAGCGACCTTGCCTGGGCAATAAGAGCGCAGCATATTATCTGTACATATTATAGAAAGTTTGTAGGCTTATATGAATGTAGCGCTGCGGTAAGAACATTTATTAGCTCATACACAGCTGACAAGATGTCCTGCAAATCAGGCATCAGAGAAGTGTAGCATGGACAGCAGCCAGAACAAATCTTACAGTACTGTGGCGCATAAATTGCTTCGTAGACAGCTCTTGCACAATATGAGAACTTCAGAGCAATGTTAGAGCAAAGAAGCAAACGCCTCATTATCAGTAGACCAGGGTGAATCGATGGATAGCTGGGGAAAAATGAGCTAGCAGTGTAGTTTGGAAAGCAAAAACTTGCAGCTTTGGTTGTACAAAGAAAGGTAAAAGTTGGAAAGAAGGGACTGTTGTATAATTGTAATTAAAAAATTGAATGTATTAAAATTTCCAAACCTCAAAAAAAGTTGTGTAAAGCCCACAATGGATTCAGAAGATGGATTAACAAGATTTGACCAGAGGACTGCAGAGCATACAAACGTCTTTCATTATTGAGAGGAAACACAATTAAAAGTTATGATTAAAGGGACGCACATACAGGCCACTTTCCAGACAAAATTAATAATCAGATTATAGAATACCATAAAATCTCTGATGACAAGTTGAAACTAGATCAAACCGCATTTTGTACGAGCGTCGACTTAATCAAAATTCCATCTCACGCTGACAAACAATATTCTAATTAGATTGTGTGTCTGCTGCTAACACTGATTCAAAATCCTCTAGAGACCACACAGCCTGCTCCTGTTATCTGGGGGACCAGTTATTTGGACAGCCTTTCAGTCGTTAAATCAACCTGCCAAGAAGCCACAGCCACAGTCAGATAGCCAACCGATAGGTCAGTCAACATTAATAAAACGCAACTGTAATGAAGGAGTCACATTTGACCTGCTTCACATTTCAATAAGTGGCAAACTGTAACATACACTCTTAAAATATAAATGCATGACCTGCTGATTGTTAATGTCACATACAAGGGCCAGAAATGTGTCACTCAGATGAAGACCAAAGTAAATATGGTGCAAGGATTGAGGCTAAAAATACTGCAATTGAACCAAAAGCTGTTAATGAATCATGTGAGAATCAGGAGGTGGCAAAAAGGAAGGGAGGAGAGGTGAGAGGAGGAGAGGCAAGGAAAGCAGAGGACCCATTAGAAAGCAGAGTTGGCTCACTATAAATAGGCCAGTGCCTGTCTGGCTGTGAAGGGGTGACAATCAAATCTTTCGTAGTCACGCTGGAGCCTTTTGACAGCTTTCGCAGCTCTCTAGTGCTTTGAGTCTCAAAACATACACAAGACTCAGTCTTTAAGGAATAACTCTATCATATAAAACCCTTTGCACTCTGTAGATAGATTTCTTTAAGTCATTTTTACACCATCTGGGGCCTCAATCCTGTCACTATATTTAGGCAACGTGGCGACCTCCGTGGATGGAGACTTGCTCGGCTCATTCCAAGGTAATGAAAACACAATGACTCTGATTTTCGGGCGATTTCTGCCAAGTCTGTTTCATAGATGCCACTATGCTCATGTAAATGGAGTTGAGGGTCAAGGAACTGATGCTTTTCTATTGATTTGGTCTCAATAAAATTATTACTAAAACTAAAAATTTAACAAAAATGTAAACAATTTCCATTCTCGACAGACAGTATGTGGTAAAGTTCAAAGCTAGCCTGTAATACCTTTGTGTAGAAGTCCTCAACCAGCGGCAAGGAGCACTTGTCAGTGGTCGTGCTGGGCCTCGGCTGGTAGTCAGGCTCGACGATGTGCATGGCTTTCAGCACCATGTCTCGCTCATCTTCCCGGAATGAACATTGACTGAACACGTCATCCACAGACAGGCCATCCTCCTCCATCTGGTTCAGGCACCTGATGTACAGAGACAAACAGTTGATGTACCAGTTTTTTTCCATTGGCCCTTAAGCAGATTTTAGCTATGTTATAATTGTGGGGACCTTGGGATGTTCTTCAAAACTCTCCTCCTGGCTTTCAAATCTGAGTAATTGGATTTGGAATAGAAATGTGCGGTCCAGTCTTTACCCAATGACTCATATGAGCCCAAAGAGTACAGCCACACATATACTAAGATAGATTCACACATTATGTTGGCAGGAACTGTGTCTAAATAGTCTATGTGGTACCAGCAAAGGATTAAACCAAAGAGCAATGGTAAATTCTCTGCAATATACTTCACACAGGAGTGCGAAGTGAAACTGTAGGACTTCACCTACTATCCTACTAACTACAGAGGATTTTTCGGTGCAAGGTTCATTTATATGTCATCCTACAACAAAAGCTGTATGAGGAAATGCTTTATGCTTCTCACAAAACAAAATGTATGTGAATGTTTGAATAAAGAATAAGAAATAGAAGGGGCTCCCCAGTAGCTCAGTTGGAAGAGTGTGTGCCCCATGTACAGAGGATGTGTCCTCGCTGCAGCGGCCCACAGTTTGTTTTGTCTGCTCCTTCATTAATTTATTTCCTGGTTACATGTTTCCCACTAAACAGCATAACAATATTGTTTAGCAGCCAAAATGTAAGCACTGTTGTCCCCACGGTGTTTAATACCTGTGGCTAACACAGCTGGAATATAACAACAATAAAAACATATAATTCATACAGCTTCAATGATAAGTTAACTAATTGATAGAAAGAAAATTAATTCCCAATGGTTTTGATAATCGATTAATCGTCGTTGAGTTTGTGGACTATTGGTTGCGCAGAACAAGCAATTTGAAGACATCACTTTAGTCTCTGGGAAAATACGAAATGCATTTTTCACATGTTTTGTCATCTTATAGACTAAATGATTAACCGATCATGAACATTTGTGAGTTAAGTTAGTGGCAGCCATATCCTCTTAAACCTGTAATGGGTAACCCCCAAATGTAATACTTTTTTTTTCTTCATATTTTGCCAACAAGAGACTCGAACATATACACAATATATACTGACAGATAAAGAAAACACTTGTCCCTGCTGCTGAAAATATTTACAGAACTTTACCCTCACCCTAGCCCTAACCTTATCCTTCCCAGGTTAGGTTAGCTCAGTGTTGGTTCAGATTCAGTGCTCATGAAGCTGACCAGGAAATCAGCCCATTGGATGACACAAGAAGTAGTTTTTCATGTACGAGGGAGATTATGGTTATTAAAATGGAGCCGACTATGGAGCCTGATTACGAGGTTCAGGGTTCAACCTTCTGACCTTCCTGTTGATGTGGGATTTGAAGCAAGATAATCATATAACTTGCTGGGCTTCTGATTAATTCAGCTCAACAAAATAAAAGAACTCCCCTGTCTGTAGGATCATTGTCTATCTCTCGCATTCCCTTATTGACAGTTGCTGAATATCAATTGAAGTATTTGCATTGACAGGCTTTTCTGTCAGACTCAGAGTATGAGTTTGATCCAGAGCCAGATGGGCACTGACGACACCAGTGAAATGTTTATTTAGACAGAATCTCCTAGAGATCTCCTAGAGAGAACACAGTCACCATGAGTGGACTGCGGAATGCAGATAATGCTAATGTGCAATCAGTTCCTGGAATACAAATGAAAAGTGTAATGACAAGATTATTCCATAACTCGATTTGATATATGGTACCAAAGAAGCTCTGTGAATATATATTTTCAGGCTGGTGGATCTTTAATTGGTGGAAATCAGGGGCCAGCTGATGAATATTTATGTCAATTAATCATGAATTTTGGGGATATGAAATGTTACTAAGCTATACGTTGTTTTATTCTAGAGCATATGCAGTGTATTTTTAGGAAGACCAACATTACCAGGAAGCACAGACACAAAGTTTGGGTGCTACAAATTACATAATTAATTATACTGTCTGGCAACAAAGCATTAAAAGACTTATTATAAAAAGCTGCTTAGTTCACACTTCCTCTTTGCATATTGGCATAGCTAGATGATCCAAGTAATGTGTGTATCCACTTGTATGACCTACAGAGCACACTATGCAGTGCTTTTATATATGTAATTACAGATGTAGAATGTCTACAGGGGTAACACCTTGTTAGTGCCATGCACACTTGGCACACTTAGAAGTATAGGTACTAAAGCTTCTGCCAAACAAAGACTATTGGACCATGTTTGGTTGGACTGCTCCCTAGAGGTTAACTTCAGAACTACATGACTCAGCCGAGAGGCAGAGGTGAGGAAAACCCATTTGCCATCGACCACATGAGGATGAGAGAACTCTGCTTCACCCTGCACACCTTTCCCTCAAGACAATTATGACTTACACTGGTGCGCTAATTACCATCTGGAGGAAACTATGGCTCAGCAACTTTCACCGACTTAATCTAATCAGAAGTGAGCAGACTTCTGCTCATGAGCGAATAATTACAGAAAAGAACATGTATTATAATATTCTGTCAAATGTATCCAGTTTAAAGTTATGAAGTGGATGCTTGGAATTATTTCTAAAGGAAGCCAAAGAGGTCAAATCTTTTAGCATTTTCACTTATGGCTCGGAGTCTCTTGTGATGCAATGTGCAATTTTAGTCTGAGTAAATGAGAGAGCCTTGAACAAAGAGAGGATTAGCCTGGGTGCTGGCAGTGTGGTCCAAAGGAACAAAGAGAGCAGAGAGGTTGAAAGATAGAGCATAATCAGCCTGGTGACTGCTCTGCTGCACCCAAGGGAGCAAAGAGCTCTGGAGGACACAGCACTTACAAAAGGGAAAACTTAAAGGAATATGTGTGTGCATGTGTGTGTGTGTGTGTGTGTGTGAGAGAAAGAGAGTGACAGAGGAGAAGGGAACAGACTGCACCCTACACTGAGGGCAAGGATGCTGCAAGGGGGAGACTTCAGAGACAAAAGTGATACCAGGAGAGAACAGCTATCGGGCAATAATAAAGGGAGAGACGACGGTACACAAAAGGACGGGCAGACAACAAACAAATTAAGTGACAGATGAAATTATTCTAGTGAGGAGGGCATGAGAAAAGACAGGCTGCTTGGCTAGAGACTGAGCACAAGTGCACCGCTGCAGAACAATGTCATAAAAGCATCGGCTTACAGTGATCGATGGACCAACCAGACACCTACTGCCTTCCCTACAGCCCTGCCACCTGTCCTGCTATTGGACTGTGCCACATAGGGCGATGTCCCCAGGGTACAGGAGGAAAGTATGGATGTCTGTGTGTGTGCGCACGTGTGCATGCTTGTGTGTGTATGTGTGTGTGTGTGTGTGTGTGTGTGTGTGTGTGTGTGTGTGTGTGTGTGGTTTGCACAACATCACTCGACATGACTGAGGCTGATGATGAAGCTCTCAAACAACTAAATCAAGCCAGCAGAGGCAAGAGGGGGAGTTAAGATTTCACCATTACACTGCAAAATCATGTTGAAGAAGTGGGCTATTTTGCATGGTGTGATTAGAAACTACACACTGTACTTTTGTTGTAGGAGGTGGCACATGAAGGTCAGTCCTTTTGGAAGACTGAAGGCTGAACCTGCACTCCTGTTCCAAAAGAGGGGTACTCATGTCAAACAGACAATATAAAATATTTTCTACGTTTACACTACAGGTTGTGATAGTTTTCCTATTTTCGCCTGACAGAAAATGTACAAAGTAAAGAATAAAAATTGTGTTTGAAAAAAGTGTCAAGAGTATATTGCTGCTTTCTTTCACCTGCTTTTAAAACAAAAGCACATGCTAGCCAAATCGACATCTCAAGGCGGTGGCGATTATACCACTTTTGTCCACAGCGGACGCCAGAAGAAAGGTTCTTTATAGTTGCTTTGTTCGATACCAATATGTGTGGTGATATATGTGTGGGCTCAAGTAAGCAGATTAATTTCCCTTCCATTTATCTCCAACGGCTTATTTGCACACGTTGAACATGCCCAGCTTTCTTAGTGCAATTTACTTTACTTATACCTTTAACTGTTTTTTCCATCAGTCCGGTTCATGTCTGTGACTTATACAACGCCTAAACACAAAAACCTGATAAATACAACAGAGTCGCAAACAACAAATGGACTTAATTTGGAGTTGATGAGGACTGTCTGACACCACTTAGCATCTGACCAGCATGCGAGGGATTTTAAGTATATGAAGGACCACGAAGGATACACCACTTGTGTCCTCCAAAGTCGGGTATATATATAAAACAAAACTTACTTTCCACCTGCTATCAGAAGAGCTTTTGCAGAAAGAGAGTCCTGCCTGCATGTTATGATTGCAAAGGGGAAAACTCCTGAACTGGGTCATGGCTTGTGTCTTATAAAATGCATGGTCAAAGGGGTCTATATATCAACATACACTAGGCTGAATGAAACTGACACCCACAGCGCCATGTAGTTTTTCCTGCTATAATAACTCCAGACTTGTATTAGGCCCCTCAGAAAGAAAAAAAAAAGAAAATTCAATATGTGCCCTGCCACTGACTGGGCAGCAGGCCAGCTGATTGTATTGGCTGCCATCAAATAGGCTCACACGCTGTGACACATGTAGTCTTCCACTGAAGCTGTGAGTTGTGCCCAGTAGGTGTATACTGCATGTGCTAAATGTCATGTAATAAATCTAAGTGTGGGGCTTACACACAGCCAGTGTCACAACAACTCAATTAATAACACGAGAGAGTGTTTTGTCAGGGTGACCTAGTTACTGCAGAGACAGAACTGGGCTACTGGCCTTAAAGGTTGCAGAAATAGTTGCAACAACTTGTTGGTTGTCTGAGCAAAACTACATGAAATACACTATGATTCTAGTGTGCAGAGTTTGCTGTCTTGTAACAATTTGATTAGTCGAAGCAAAAACTTCATTAATGCTGCAACCACGCAACCACAACCAAAGCAATTTTAGAAAGCCTTGTAGAAAGCTATAATAATCGTTACAGAAACAAGAAAGAAAAAATTAGGGAACAACCGTTAGATGCTAAGTTGCTATGGAAACAATATTAACAATGAGGAGAAGAACCTCCAACTGAAATGCGAGTGAAGTAGTAGAGATTAGGAACTACTCAATAAAGCAGAACACCTAACATTTGAACTCGAAGTATGCCTTAACAACAACTGAACCGATCACGACCAGCAGCCATGACAGCAAAGAGAAACGGCAAACATCCTGATGGAATATTCCTGCTACAACAAGAGTAAACAGGATTATTATTGAAATAGAACCACAGACCATGAAACAGGCAAAAACTATTAAAAAAACAAGATAGAAAGAAAATAAAATCCAAAACCCAAAGCTCAATAAACTAAAAAGAAACATCATAACAAGCATAGTTGATTCAACTCTTTTACTACAGAAGCTGTAATAGGGACTCTTGAGGTAATGCTGCTCTTTAATCCTCCTTAAATCTCTTTTAACAAAGTGGTCAAATCAGCATCAGACCAACAGTGCACTCAGCGAAATCAGCGATAACACAACAATGAACAGGATGTGGCAATGACGAAGAATATTAACTCTATTTACTCTTTTTGTCTTTTCTATACTCGTTAGGGGTTATCAGAGATCAAGCACCATGGCTATCCACAGGAAAAAGCATCATGATTTTACAATACAACCAAGCACTGAACACTGTGACACTGTTGAGGTGAAATACCTGTTCCATCTTGAGCCCCAGTGTGCAGAGTGTATAACATGCCATGCAATATATTATACTGAATTATTACACTGAACTGTTATACTATACTACTGTATACTTGAGAGAGAAAAAGTCCAACTAAAAAACTGCTTGATAATAATAAAAAACAAAAAGACTAAAAATGCAGTAGATGCTTTCAAAATGAGAGACACTTTGCTTTTTCACTGACAACATTATTTCATGATTAAAAACACCCATAAATACTAACAATCACAATCACATAAATAAGCAACCCTGCTTTAACTCAGAAAGGATGTGCAAAAGTATAAACTATGAGCATAACATGACCCCTGCTGGCAAGTCATCTGTACTGCAACTGTCCTCCTTAAATCTGCAACAGTCCTTAAAGTGTTAAAAATGTTGTTAAATATGGGGGGATATTGAACAAATGTGCAAACTTGTCAAATATTATAACAACCCTAACTCTTCATGTGCCTTATTCATGGGTGTGTGCGAGTGGATCCCAGGGGTGGGGAAAAAAAGATTCTTAGATAAATCATGCGTTTCTCTAGAAAGACTATCTAAATCCTGAGAAGTCCAAAACAAGTTAAAACTCAGCTCTCAACATTATGATCATCTGCAACAATTTGTTCGACCACACTGTACATCTTTACAGCTAAACCAATTTGATGGTGAAACACAACAGGTGTAAATTGCATTTAGGTTCTGAGCGAGGCTACTTTTTTGATTTGTTTCGTTTTGAACATGAGCAAAGATAATGAAAGAAATCTAATCCCATCAAGACGCATTGATCATTTATAATCATGTCTTTTCCTTATCGGAATCGACCCCTGAGCTGCTGAGATATTCCCACCCCGAGCGTTTACGCACCTTACGACGGTCCTTGGGGGGCAGTCGGGATTCCGGCCCATACACTCCAGAGCATAACAGTAGGATCCCAGATTTGGCTTCAGACCAGCATCTTCTAACATAATGAACACACGGCCAATCTGATTTAATGCTCCCTATAAAAACAAGAAAGACAGTCATGGAGGTATCATAAAACTTAGATTCCACTTACATTTTTACCAGTGTTTACTCGAGAATGTTTATTGGCACCAAGAGAACAAGTGACAATTAAACTCAACAACATTTCTGAGCAAAAACCTAACTTAAGTGATGTGGTCTACTGTGTAATAAATGTGAAAGTATTTACTATACAAACCCTCACACATTCTCTCATTCACAAGTGCATGTATTACACTTTTGTAGAAAATGCTGCATTAAGCTTGTCAGCTCGTTAGGAAAAATAAACGTGTGCCTGTGCGACCATCCCAGTCCAAGTCCAACCTTCTAAATATATATCCCGGGACACACAAATACATTTTCTTATTCTATCTAGAAAACCACCCATATAGGCTAATTGTAAATCAGAAGTGTTGAACTCACCTTCTTGGCCCACACCCTAATCATGATGTTGTAGATGTCCGTGTTCAGAAGTTTACGACGTTTCATGAGTCTGTGCTGGCTGAATAGGAAACGGTGTGCCTTCTCAATGTGCCCAGCAAACACACATGCCTCCAGGTAAGAGCGAATGTTCTGCTGCATTTCCCCACATTCAATTTCTCCATTGTCCTCCTGCAGGCGCTCTGGAGTCCTTAAAGACGTTGTTGACTGGCTTACTGTCTGACCAAGGCTCTTCTGAAGCTTCTCCACCTCAGCTGGCTCTTCACGGCTAACCTGTTTCTGAGGGTGCTTTTGGTTTCCTTTAGATGCCTTCTGTGACATGGCTGCTGTCCCTGCTGCAGCAGTAGAGGTAGTCGTTGCAAAAATTCCAGCATGATCCTTTTTCTTCTTATTCAAATCTTTTTTCAAAGTCTTTTTAGCTGTGGACGATATAGTTGTATGCGCTGTACTAGGAAGCAGTGCGCTACCTTTAGATTTGGCTGTAGGTTTCTCCTTAACATTCTTCTGTAATTTCGGCTGAACGTACTGCCATTTCTTTAGATTCTTCTTCTCGTTAGTTAATTTTTCAATCCAACGGCTTGGCTTTGGTTCAGAGGCCCCTTTAGCAACAGTCTTTCCTGATTTAGGAATGTCTGTTTGTGAGCTTTTGGGATCCCTATCAGAGGTAACCTTAACCTTTCCGGAGGAGTGCGCCTTCACAAATTGCACCTTGGCATGTTGGACATCTACAACGACGTCAGATTGAAGTTGGAGGATCCTGGCCTCAAGCACTGACAGGGAGAAATAGAAAAGGCATCTGGTGTAGAGTTGCTGGTTAGGCTTTTACATAGTAATATACTGAAATACAGAACAAACTACAGGCTACAGCAGCTGATTAGGTAAGTATTCATATATCACAGGCTGTTGGCACAAAAGACATGGACACTTATTACTATAGGAACCAATAAAGACATGCAAACACCTGAGAAAGTCAGGTATACTGCATAATGTTCCTCCAGTCACTGTGACATGAGGCTCCAACAGCATATAGAGAAGAGAACCAATCAAAAAAACTGATATACAGGTGTTTAATATGAAATAAAAAAATATTTGAAAAGAATATCTGAAATATAGCAGTATGACAACCTGCCATCTTAACTAACATACCGTCCAACAACTGAGACTGTTCCAGTACACGTTTCTTCCCATCCTCTTTCTTTGCGAGTCCAAATGAAACATTTCTTCTTTGAAGATGCAAGGGTGTCTCTGAAAAAGGCAGTTGAATACCATTAGAGGTTACAGTAAATAATGCAGACTATTGGTGGGGTAAAATATCAACATGGCAATATATCATATCGCTTCCTCTCTGCCTTTTGCCAGTTTATGGCTATTTTACATCGGAATGACCGGCACACATGGACATAGACAAGTTATGATCAGTGTGTGTGATAAACAAGGAACTAAGCTCTTTATAATGCATGTTTTGAATTATTGTTTAACATCAGTTTATGTCAAATTCCCTACCCCCTGCAGTCTACATTCAATATCCAAGGACACTTAGGCAAGATATTTAACCCTAAAGAAATCCATGTTGCTCTTCCATCAGTGTGTGTGTGTGTTTATGAATTGTTATTGCTCCTGATAAGCACATGCCACCTCACGCGGCACAATTGTATGTGAATGGTCGAATGCTGACTTGTGTTGTAAAGCACTTTGAGTGATAGTTAAGACTAGAAAAGTACTATAAAAGTGCAGCCCATTTACTCTTTACTTTGTATAGGAGTAGGTCGATTATCAGCCAATATTCAACATTTCTCCAAATATCAAAATTGGTGGGGTTTTTTTTTGTATTAGTAAATTTATCTAGAAATGCAATAATTTGGCTCTGATGCAGCATCCTTTCTCTGTCTGTATAGTCACCACTCTGCGGTTGTCAATCGATGTCCCTCCCACAACACTACCTGATCAGTTACGAGTACAAATAATAGCCTATCAACACTGAATAATCTGAATCTGCAGAGTAGAGTTTGTGCAAAGTTACTACATGTGGACATGAAGTATAAGGAAAGCTATTGGTTATCGGTCTCTCTGGTGACTAATAATCGATAGTCAACCCCAACTCTGTATTCTTCAGTTAGACAGATGTCATTATGTGCTTTTAGACGATTGTCTTGTGATGTACTGTCGATTGCAGAACTGCTGCATTGTGATAATATCGATATTGTGGGCAACGTCACCATGAATAGTATGAATTATGAGTTACTCTGTGATTCCCTCTAATACTGTAGACTGACATCCTGAATAAACATCCCTCCACTTCCTGAGCGATTACTTGTAACGTTATGCTCATTTCTTTCTTCAACATGCAGGTTTGAGAGTCCCGGAGAAGGACGAGAGGGAGATGGGGATCAAACCACTAACCTCTTCGCTGGCACTTGTTCAATCAGATTCTGTCACCTGAACAGGATTTAATGGTGAGGGGTAGGATTTAGGGGGCCACACCACACACGCTCCATTACCTGGGCTTCACCTACCACACAGTCTGAAGGCTAAAACAGCCCTGCTATTGTGAAGTAAGCCAAATGTTGTGTACTCTTAATGGAGTGGTGGTTACTTGATTATAAAGTTGGGAGTCTTTGGAGCCCAGAAGGTTTTCACTATAGCAATGTAAGTGACAGTTACACGATGCGAGGTCACGTCAGTTAACAAACAGAACTTAAGAAGACAATAACTACTGACGCTAGCGGTCAAACTGTTGACCACTAACAAAACATCACCGAGCTCCACTCAATGAAACATCGTTTTTTACCAAACCGTGCGTGCTAACCCTCGTCCGATTTTACAAGTTTTTATCAGTGTAGACTTCACATGTGAGCACTTTGGCATGAAACACAAATGTCCTGGACGAAGGTGAGCTAATTTGTCCACCATACAGTCTCTGTTCAGCTTGTGGTGATACCAATGTGAGACAGACTCCTTCGACTTACCTGATATTCGTCTGACTGCGCCGGTCACTCTCGACCCACACAGCTGCCCGCTGTCCGCAAAAGACACGCGAACAGCACACCTCTCCAGTAAACTGCGACGGCTCAGACATTTGGCGAAGGCACAAACTCTGAGAAGTGACATGTTGACATGTAATAACCGCGTTACTTCTCAGCAGCAGGCCGCCATCTTAAATGAGACCAAGCTAGTCGCGAAGAGCGCTCGTCGTAGGTCAAGGCGTGGTTAGAAGATCGCAGATAAATCGAGCTGTGGAAATTAATGTGCTAATATATAAATGCTTATTCAGACTTAGCATTTACCACGTGTCAGTCATATATACTCACGTCACGCCGTTCAGCTGGGATAAGCTTTCGATGTGGCTAATTATTTACATAACAGCTTATTGAGATATGCCATTGTACAGGGTCAGCTGAAGAGCGTGGAAAGCCAAAGGTAAGTAGACTCACCTGGTCATGGTTTTGGATTTATGTTCAGCTGTCAATACTCCAATTAAATTTGAGATGTTCACAAATGCCTACACTAAAACATGCTGTGGATACAAATATTAATGTTGATAACGGTAATGACAATCATTACTGTATAGCATTTTTGATACAACAAATATGATTGTTGAGTGCTTTACATAAAAAAAGGATAATTCAAGGAAAAACACGAGCTTAAAATAAACCTAGTTTAGAGGCATTAAAGGAATTTAAAAAAGGAACCCTAGTTTAGTTTTAAGGAAGCAGCTAAAATAAAACATTAGATGTTTTACTGTAGTTCTTGAATTTCAAGTGATTAAATGCATTTTAAAAAAAGTTATTTTTATCATTTAAATAAAGGTTTGTTTTCCCTGTCCATCCGTTTTGTGGCTAAAATGTTTATATAGTTCACAGCAGTTTGAAATAAATAGTGTATTATGTTTGGCCTGCAGGTGGCAGTCTCATCACAGTCGATCGAAGTGGGAGGAGAGGTCAAACAGGAGACCAAGGTGAAAAGGAGTGTCCTACATTTACACAAGCAACATGTTTTGGATCATATTTTGACATTTAAAGTCACACTTATGTTATTTTAAATCCCTCAGATGTCAAATATATTTGTCAAGCAACTTAAAAATCATTGGTTTGGTATATAACTTAGTTCAAAAGGGTTATGATCATACTCTTGTGTACCAGTTATATGAACAAGAAAATAAGTGGAAACTTGATAGTCCAGCACTCGCGGTGACTTCCTGCACCTGGGTTTCTTGTGCAGTCATAAATCATGAATATGCAGCTGGAAAAGCCGCATAAGTCCTTCGCAAGAAATATTACAATTAATTTCAAATGACATTCACAATGTTTCAAGCTACTTTGTATGGAAACTGCTGCTTGAGAACAGAACAAAACCCTACATGAATATTCTCTCAGGACTTGTACAGGACCTATTTTTGACCTCACAGTTATTGTGCTACGTAACATAAACTTATCATCAACTGAGGAACAACACTGCATATGAGGTCTATTGCCATTTATGTAATCTGAAGCTGGTAGTGCACACATGCAACCTGCACTCACGCTGACTTGACCAAAGCACTTGTCACAGCCCATTGAAAATGATTGTCCTCTTCTTTCCAGTCAACTTTGGAAGTTCAAACCTCATACAGGCTAAATCAAGTGTGACTCAGCTCCAAATTGAAAGTAAAAACTGAATGTATCTCATTCACATCCTGTATACTTTCTGACCCCCAGCAGTGTCAGCCTCCCCTTGTCATGCATCCATAAAGCATTCTTAAACACTTTAGCAGCCCTTTGTGTCTCGGCAGGCTGGAGGTTAACACAAGCACTACTTGACAGAGGGAAGCAGAGAAAGAGAGAAGGGGGGCTGCGGAGAGGGAAATGAGGTCCAGGCAGTACATCTTTTCTCAGTGGAGGCAGTGGCTGAGAGCACAGCGGTGGGTGTCTGCTGCTGAGCTGTAGGTGAGGATCAGGAGGTGTTTGTTGCCACGGTTCACGAGCAGGGCCCCTTGACAGCCTCGTTTGATGTGGTTGGCCCCTGTCGGCGGCTGGCTCTTTGCGCTGGTGTGACAGTCATTGCCGGGTGAGTGACTGTCAATGCCTCGACCGACAAAAGAGGAGAAGACAGGCATTCATGGGGCCTGATAATGGCCAGGCCAGGACAAGGCTGCCATTCTCATACACTTTGATCATGTGGATTCTTTTGCACACCTTTGTAGGGGCTCCCTATTTGTTTAACAGATGGAGAGAGGGCTGTTTTTGATGGAGATACTTCTCTGTGAGATGCTTGTGTTGGTAAATGCCTTTGGCATGTGTTTGTGCATGCGTGTGAGTCTCTTGTGTGTGTGTCTGCGCCACTTACATGGAATTAGTGACCTGTCACCGTGTAGAAAAAGTGTTTCTTAAAGAACTTCACAGTGAGGCTCCACATATGTGACATCCGAGGAGTCCTATTTAGAAAACTTTATTAAACATTTGTTTAGCATAGACTTGCAGCACATTAGTACTTTTTTATAGTCAGCTCCAGACTTCCAGAGGACTGATGCAATAGTTTATTATGAAATATTAGTCATCACATCACACACTTTGTATCCATTACTGTCCATTACAGAGAGAGAGAAATCAAAATGATCCTCCAGGCTTATGCACAGGCCTTTACTGGACTGCTGTGACTCAGTCGGCTCTTATTGGTTTTTCCCCACACGAGCATTTTAAGGTGGATTGAATTAGTGAGTCGGATAAAATGTCTTAAGATGTGTCACACTGCTATTTATAAGCGTGTCTCAAAAGAATCATTTGAAAGGATGATGTATACTTCAGACTTTAATAATGTTAGGTCAACCTCAACGTTCACACAGAGTTTGTGCATCAATTAGGAGAGTGAAGAAACGCCGAGTCAGCAGAGATTTTTAAAGTGCTTCTTCTATCCTCACCAGCACGAGTCCTTTTCTGGACGCGTCCTCTGTTGTGTGCTTCTGATACACATCAGATGTTTAATCACTCCTGACAAGCCACATTTTTTGCATCCAACTCTATCGGTCGGTTGGATCTCCGCTTGCTGTCCTCTGAGGAACTGGGAGACTGGATCTCACAGAACTCTTCACAGCATCAGATAGACGACCCACTTATCATCGCTGACAATAGACAATGGTCACGAAGCAGGATATGCAAAGGGCCGCTTTCCTCAGCGGGTTTTAGAAGGGGTGGTCGGGTCAGTTCCTTTAACCATGTCCGGATGTTTGTCAGCCAACCACGGCAGGCAGCACACCTGCGTTGGGTCCGACCCAACAACACAGGCCGTGTTGGACATGCTGAAAGGAGAAATTGCCTAATCGCTGAAATTATGAGCATTTACTACCCCGTGAATAATATGTGTGAGATAATTTCCCTATGTGAATGATGTAACTCTCCGCAGCTTAGCTTCTACAATAAAGAGAAAGTAGATTGCTGTGTATCTGGAAACACTTTCATGTGAAAAAAAAAAAAAGGAAAACAAACACCTTCCTACCGCTGAGTTGCAAACTGGCAGAGTGTCAGTGCACTTAAAAGCAGCAGGTCATGGGTGAGCTGCTAAAACACAACTACAAGAGCAAGAGGGAGAAAGAGAGAGACAAGGGCTTAGCAGGCCGGCAAAACAATTAATAATAGGGAGCTATTACTGAGGGATTGTCAGTGCTAGGAGGGAGGTCGGGTTTCAGACCCTTTTGAAGACTTTGATGGTACAAAACAGGCCTCATTATAGAGATATTATCTCTATTCATACACTTACAGAGCCGCTTGGATTCCTGCTGGGAAAGATTAGGTTCCTCCACTTGAGAACATCCTCCTTGGGTGCCTGGCTCAAAGAGCGGTGTTCTCAGCTCAGGGCACACCCACACGGCACGGCCCGGATCAACTCAGCTCAACTCAACTCAACTCAATACCAAAATACATCTGTGGTAGACACGCGTCAGGCATGTTGTAGTTACAGGTACTAACATCCTAAATGGCAGCAAGTAGGGCTCTAGGGATGGCAGTGTCAGACTGATAACGCTGGTTCAGAAAACAGACTGTTTAAAATAACACAATGGGTTTCTGTGGCTCTTGTGACCGTCGCCATCTTGGAATATCTTGTCTCAACTAAACACCTGGCTAATATGAAAATGGGCAAAGAGACAGAGCCGAGGCAGTCCAAATGAAGCTTGGGTGCTGACATTTAGCAACTAGCTAACTCAGCTTTACTCATTTTCAGAGCCAGCCTCAAGTGGCCATTTGAGGAACTACAGCTTTTGTTACTTCCTCATTGGCTTAATTTGTCTGCCCCAGATGTTACCGCTCGGTCCAGACAGAAGTATCTCAACAGCTGGGGCCTGTTAGATGGACTGAGATAATTTCTTTTTACAGTCATGGTCCCCTGAGGATAAATTCTAGTGACTTTGTTGGTCTTGGGGCTTCACCATGAGGTTGTCATTTGTTGTTTTGAGTGAAATATCTTAACCTTATATCTGTAACAACTGGATGGATTGCTGTGATTTGATTCAGACATTCATGTCATGACATTCAATGATGCCTTAACTGTTCCTCGAGCACATCATCATGTCAATTTTCTAATTTTGTCTACTACTTTGGTTGCCAGCAAAACTAATGGCATTCTCGGCCTCAGCTGTAAGTTGTGTCCAGTGCTAATTAGCCAATTTTAGCAGGCTAAAAACTAAGCTGTGTCAGTATTTAGCTCAGAGCACAACTAGCGTAAGCGTAGCGTAAACACTCGTCTTCCAAGAGGTTCCTTGTGTCTGCTTCTGTGCTAACTTGATTAGAATATAAATAGTAAATGAGCTCAACAATTGAAAACACAGATAGCTTAAACTTAGCATTTATGTGTTATGACCATAAAATCCTGTAGATTCCTGGCGTATTCAAACGACATAGATGCACAGTGGCATACAGTGGGAGATTGCACATCAAGACATTTAACAAGGAAATCCATCAGTCGTGTGTCTGCTCGGTCACTGAGCTCAGAGCCCAAACATTTGCTTCACAAGACACCACAAAGCAATCTGCTGCCACATCTGACACTCACACGAGGCCCGAGCTTTGCTGTTGACCTCAGGGAACTCTGTGATTTTCGAGAGGTTACACAGCACATAGAATGATTGTATGATTTTAATTACGGGGGAATTTTTAACAAAGGAAGGACAACTGGAACTTCCTGGTGGTTGTTATGTTCTTTTTCTCCCCCGCATACTGTACAGTAGTCAACAGATAAGTATGTCATTTGAATTTCATCCATCGTGTTTTATTATAAAGCAAGGCTCTGTGTTGCACTGTAAGGAAAGGTCTACCATGACATGACTGCTTTAGACTTCAATTGTGATGAAATAACAACATTACTATACTTCTAATATCTAGTATCTTATACTCATGGTATATATTGTAATTTAAGTGTGCACAAATGTTCCCTTTTTAGAAGAAAGTGAGCAGACTGATGTGATTTAGATTATTTCACTGTAACACTTTCTTTAAAGGAACCTCATTCGAATAAACTAGACTAACTTCTGCGACTTCTATGACTTGTCTGAGAGTTTATCATTGCCAAACAGTACGGAGTCGAGTCTCTTGGGACTATTAGCTGGAAGCATCATCTTTTGATTTTAGTGTTTGAATTTCCATAATCCAAATGACATATATAACTTTTTAAAGGAAATATTATTTTCTATTTCAGTGCCAACAGAGAGAGAATCTCTAAATCACTTACTGAGCCCAGCCTGCAAACACTCAGATGTCCTGAAAACTATAGACATGTTTTTTTCTGAAGAGAAACAACTTCAGACTAACAAAAAACACATTTGCCATGCTCTCTGCTCTCTGCTCTGCTCTTTTTACATTTTTGTCTTTTTTATCTTGCTCGTCTCTGTTTCTATCTCCACCAGTTTCCACCAGTTCCAGTAATGTTAGAAAGCTCATCCAGGTGGTGAATAAAACGTAACCTCTGCAGAACATATTTGACTTTCAAGGACAGAGTCATGAGGAGAGCAAACGAAGATTTAAGAACCTGAAAGTGGATAAAACCCGTGGAAGTTCACAGACAACAGCGCGGTTTAATTGAGGCTGAAAGACTGTGATTTTTTTACGTAGGGCCCACATATATCTGTGCTGAAAGTAGCTTTGATGAGGAGCCTGGTGGGCACCAGGGACCAGGACATAGCGGCAGGTAGACAGGAATGGCTCGGGGGAGTTGGGGGCTGGGGCAGGGAGTTGAGTGAAAGAGGTGACTGGTCTCTTTCTCACAGGGTTTTTTTTTTATGATGGTAAGGTTTAAATAGGGGCGAGGGGGACAGCCAGTCTCTGGGGGTAGTTAACAAGCTACAGAGTGTGAAGTGACTGTCACCCTCTCCGAGCACATATTCCTCAATCACACGTCCAGCGTCGGACAAGCGTGGCCCCGGGGTGGTACTCGTAATTGAAACAGGGACTCTTTGAAAAAAGGGAGGTGATTGTCAGTGCTAACTGAACGCATCCACTTGAGAAACGTTGCATCTTCTCTCTCTGTTTCTCTACCTGTTTTTTCATCAAGCCCGCGGCTGTCCTTAACAGCGCCTATACTGAGTTGCGACCAAAAGATAAAAGCTTCAGTATTTAAATAGATACCAATCTGTTAGCTGTTTATGTAGCTTGACACGGCAAGTAGTTATGTTAGCGTAGCACAAAGACTGGAGACAAGGGGAACCAGTGAACCCAGCTCTGTCCAAAATCTGCCTACCAGCACATCTAAAGCTCAATATTTTACATGTTCTATTTTCTTTTTTATTCTGTACAATTTGAAGGCACATTTGGGATGTGTAGTTTTAAAAAAAAAAAGAAAAAGATTAAGCCACGGGGGGCGGGAATATTTTGACTCATTCCAAGTCTGCCCATAATCGCTATGTGCTCCAGTAACATTTGACAAAGCTTGGTAGGATAAACCTCGATCAATTTCATGTCTCAGGTTAGCTAATTTCAGTAAAATGCTACCTAACTAGTTAGCTATAGCATGACTACATCCACCTTATTTCTGTGTTGAGATTAAATAAGAATTGGAAAAAGGACAGATGTGTTTGTTGATGATGTATCTTTAAGATGACATGAACTATTGTTGGCCAGAAAAGATTAAGGCTTCTCTTGTTTTCACTGAGAACAGAATGACTTATACCTGTACGGAGGAAAACAACATATTGATAATGATTTGGATGAGGGGATCGCTTCTGTGCCTCAGGAGCTACAACAAAATGCAAAGTCTTTGAGGAGATAATATTGTGATGTTGGGCTGACCTTACTGTGATCCAACATTAAAAAGTGATGCGATGTTGTTCCATAAAAAGAAAGAAGAAAAAACATTTTGTCCTTCAAATTCATCTCCTGATAATCGCAAATAGTTTTTCTCTTAAATTTCCAACTTCAGTCTCAAAATTTCTGAGATTTTTCTCAGAATATTACCCCCCCCGCTCGCTCCTGGCTCTTTATTTGTTTATCTTTTTTAAGTGCAGAGTGTGTCTTGGCCATGACTGGTACATTTCTGTAGTTCTTGTAGTTTCTGCTGGACTTTTATAACCTTTGTACAGAGCCAGATGAGCGTTTGCACCATGTATCGTGTCTTAAAGGGGCTCTGTGTGTCAGTAGTTTATGTTTTTGGACTCCATTTCTAAACTTACGTTAGCTGCTGTCTCTCTCTGTAGAGACACTGAGGCGAGGCGCATTCGAGAACATTCATAAAATAACTATAAGCTGTCACGTATGTTCTGACCCGAATCCCTGGCAGCTGCATTAAACAACTTTAACAAATTGTCAACGGGCTTGTACAGGCCACAGAGAGAGTATGGCCAATAAAACAAAGTTATTACTACATGTAAAATGTTACATAAAGCCCCTTTAATCCTAAACCAGACTAAGTCTCTCTGACTGCAGCTCCTGTATCACTTTACTGTACGATGAAGTATGATAGTGGTATCCATCTTTTCATTGAATTGTGGGCAAGTAAACAAATAAGCGCATTTCCCAAAATGTCCTGAGGTTCCTCTCAAATGCAGTCTGGTGTAAAATGCTTTTTTTCTCTTCTTCTTCTTCTTCTTCTTCTTCTTCTTCATATTGTTGAAATAGAAATATTTAGCTAATGCTCAACATAAAGAGCCAGTGCTGTTAGCTGGAATGGTATGGCTGAGTGTTCATGCCTTGCACTAATCAGGTTCATTACACGGGTTGTAAAAAACAGACAAGAGTGTGGGAAGTCGCAAAAAAAGGTGTTCTTCATTTCCGTCCTGCCCTCCCAAATTAAACAGCAAAGATCAGAGAGGGTGTTTCATTGAAATATTAACACAGGTGATCAGAAAGTCCCTCAGACTTCATCTGGACTAACTCTGCCGACACTCCCGCAACCTGCTCTGTGTTTGCAACTGCTTGATGATTCAAACCAGCAGCCGTTAAAAAA
>CAEMYA010000052.1:1244651-1263680 GCA_903131615.1 Diplodus sargus
AAAAAAAAAAGAAAGAATGAAAGAAAGAAAGAAAGAAATCGGAAAGGCTCCTTTAATTTGCCCCATGTGGCCGGGGAGAAGAAAAGAGGGTGAAGGTGTCAAAAAACAGTCTCCTAGCTGGTTCACTGGACAGTAATGGAGCTGATTTGACCGTGTTGCAAAATGCTCCGCCGTCCACGCCGAGGGGGGAGACAGCAGAGGTCACGGGATAGGAAAGGGGACGTAAGTCTTTCCAGGTGTCGGTGACAGAAAAAAGAAGGAAGAGGATAATAAAATCCTCAGGTGAAAAAGCAAACGACTTGTTTCTCACAGAATAAACTTTTTTTCTTTTTTTTTTCGCGAGAGAACAGAAAAAAGGGGAGACGGTGCTTGATGCGGGCTTCCTCATTTGTTTGAAATGGTTATGAATGAGTGCAGTGGCCCCACCCACCCACCACCCCCACCACCCCCACCCTCCTCCTTTCAACCCCCTTGATGCTGCTGGCCCTGCCCAGGATAAAATGCAGGACAACTCAGCCGGTGCCTCCACAGAAGAGAGGACTGACTGACTGACTGACTGCACACAGCAGAGCGTGAGGCCGTTCACTTACTGCTTCACTGCCCAGTGCTAGCTGACACATACTCGCTGACTGCCGCTCACTCTGACACATACAGACACACTCACTCTCTCTCTCTCTCTCTCTCTCTCTCTCTCTCTCTCTCTCTCGCTCTGTCTCTCTCTCTCTCTGTCGCAAACACACACCGGCTCTCTCCCTCCCATATTCGCTCACTTGCTCACTCCCTCTCTCTTTCTCTTTCCCCTTCTCAGTATCACACACTCTCTCTCACAAACACACACACACGCACACGCACACACACACTTGCACAGAGTCAGTAACCAACCCTCATTCAACTCCCTCTCAGCCACGGGTCAGCAGCTCAGACAGGCACCTTGTTCCTATTCAGCTGGAAAGGGTAGAGCATCACAAGGTGCACACAGACACACACACACACACACACACACACATACACACACACAAACACACATATATCCATACACGCACAGACAGGCACGCTGACACACACAAATACACACACACACACATGCGCATCCTCATCCATCCCAGGACTTTATCTGTGGCACGGGGACAGAAGACCTCAGTCCAAGGAGGAGGACAAACAGAGAAACAAGGAGCAGCACTAAAGATTAACTTTTAAAGGTGGATCCATAAGACTGCATCGCTTCACGAAAGGATCGGGCAAACGCAATCAGGAGCAAGACCGAAGATGACAACTGGAGAAACTTTGACAAGCTTGTTGCAGTAGGAAGGCCTGCTGTCAGCCCGAAAGTGGAGATTGGCCGCCTGTCACATCCAGAGGATCTGCTGCGAGTGCCACTTCCCTCCCTTCTCACTTCAGGACCCCCACCCTCTTGTCATCCCTCCACTGGGACATCCTCCAATCATCAGCATGCCTACAGCTTGCACAAGGTGCACCTTGGGAGTCTGACCCACCATGTGCAGATGGACGCCGTCCGTAGCTCATCTCTGTTCTGAACCTGCCCTTGGCACCTCCACTGTCGCAGCCTCCACTGGGCGACCTCTCCCCCTGCCCAGTGCAGCCTCCCTTTGCCTGGCATGCTTCACCCTGCTCCTGGTCACCGCTGGCGCTGCCACAGGGGCCTGTCCTCCTGGGGTAGGGCATGAACCCCTTCAGGTGCTGGCGAGTGGCATCAACTGCTCGTGGACGTTGGAAAGGCACACTCGCAGTTACAATCACCTAGAGGGCGACGTCCGACTGCGGCGGCTTTACTCTGCCAACAAGTTTTTCCTCTGCATTGACAAAACAGGCAAGGTGGACGGGACTCGGCGGAAAAACTACGCAGACAGTAAGTAGCTGGCACGGCCACAGTGCACCTAGATTCAAATGTGTGTTGGCTGGACTTTCTTATCTGTTCATTTTTTTTTATAGCGGTTCATAGGGATATCCTATGATTCATTCACCGCTGAGCTATTTATGTTGTGTTTAGAGCATGAGAGGCGCGTTGCTAGGTAAGAAGGGAATGCCCTAGTGTGGAATTAGGCACCTCATGGGACGGCCGGCACAAGAAAGCTGACTTGAGGAGAGACGTTGAGCATCAGTTGGTGATGCAAACTGGGCTTAAAGCTTCGGTTTCAGGGATTAACTTGTCAAAACTGTGATGAGAGCGCATCAATTAGAAGTAGCAGGTGTACGCAGAAACACATTCCTCCAACAAACACAAACAGCTTGATCATTCTTCAGTAATAAGACCGCAGTTACAGTCAGATTTAAAGCAGTTTGTTGGCCTCATGCAACCTGCATTGGTATTAGAACTTTGTTTATGGACCCATTTGCTGTTCATCGTATTTTGGCAATCGTGCTCACAGCTGTAAATCTCTCTTTAGAGCCTTCTAGGACTGTAAGCTCTCCTTCTGCCTCTTAGCACCTGCTCGGACCGGACAACGCTTCCCAAAGTGATTGCTGTACTGAGCATGTGTTTCAGATAGATCCAGATTCTTGTTGGAAAGTGGTTCAGGGACACCTGAGAAGAGGTGGCTCATAGAGCAGCCGTGCCTTCTCAGTGTATCTATCAATGGGTGTCTTTCAGATGCTTGACCAGGTCAGATGAGCCGACTCTGGTCATGATCTGACCTCCTTCTCCATTAGTCACTGGCTGACTGGATAGCCCTTGGAGACGTTTTTCTTTTTTTTTCTTTTTTTCGCCCTCGACGGTAATATTTATGTTTTTGGTCGTTAATGCCTTTTTACACCAGTGGGTGAGTCAGAGTTTTTCCACACAGCTACTGGGGGCAGGAGCAGCTGCTGCATCCAGCTCACAGGCCAGTCTGTCTGTTGCCACTGTTTCACCGAGCTCCAAGCTGCAGACTGGATGACATTTGTTAACCTGTCGGGATTAGTCACCTGGCAGAATCCTTTAAAACCACCCACACTGGCAGGAATGAATTATTACTGTGTTACATTTTGACCCAAAGTTGGGACATTATTCTCTCATAATAGGGGTAATATATGTCAGCTACCACAATAAAATATTACTCCCGAACTTTGCTCGCATTTGACACTTCAGAGTTTCTTGCTGGAAGACTGGTAGCAATTTGGCAACATGGAGGAGTCTGAATTAGTGTTCAGAGAGCCTGTGCCTGTGGATTGTGAAATCCATGCTCGTTTCTTGCCATAGCCATGTCATTAATGCTTCAGCGGTTGCAGTAGCTCTCTATGAAAAAGTGCAGTCCCCCTCAAAAGTAATGTCCTCATACACTTGAGCCATCGTCCTCTCATTTCCTTTGGTGGAAAGAACGATTCTTTCTGCGCTCACACAGAGCGAGGGGAGGGTGTGTACCTGCACCCCGAACCGAGCACGGCGCCAAACCGGTGGTCACCCTGTGGTCAGTCTGTGGTTGCGCCTCACAATGGGGCAGATCTGGTTTGAGGCTGGTTTGAGGTCTCGCTCTGTGTTTTTGTGTGGGCTACCGTTACTGCCGTCACATGAGGGGGCTTTTTAATCAGACTCTGACTCACCGATATATTCATACTGCCACAGTAGCCATGCTATAGATTGGGTGGCAGGACAAGCAGGAAGTCGTACATATTTAGTGACAAGGGCCGTGACAAAGATACTGGGGTCTCACACAGGAAGGAGGGCACATTTCAAAACATCTTTTTCCATCTGTCAGTTGTCAAACCTTATAAAAATATGTGCTCAAATTGTAATATTATGTGTTTTATTCCATTGTATCCTGCAAGATATAACGCTTCCCTGCCTGACTTAGCCTGGCTGAGCTCAGGGCTGTCCTGAGCCTGCACGCAACTTTTGCCCAGCAGTCTGGCCGACCCCTCCTCTGTCCTCTGTGTTGCCCTTACACTCTTGTCGACACAGCTACATTGCCCCGACAGCTCTGCCTGCTACACCCAGGCCCCCGTCCCTCACCTCCACCCCACTCAGTTTTTCCAGCCCGGGCTCCCAGCTCCCTCTCAGGTGCAAAAACAGTTGGAATTAGTCAACAGGCTCTCTGCTAATTGAGGTTGGAAAATATTGTATCAATCCCAGTGGAGCAGGGGCATGGAACAGCTGGGGGAAGAGGGAGAAGGACTGGACAAGGCTGAGGGGAGATAGAGAGAGAAATTACAAAACACCCATGATAAATGAATGCACTGTTGTTTATCCCCCTGGAGTTTCGGTTTGTGAGGAACTAGCTGGTCGTATGAAAAGCAAAAGGACCGTAGAGAAGTCACTGCCTCGCCAGATGTTATTGATGGAAAGATTGCGCGTGATGAAATTCAAAACTTTCACCTCAGCGACGGACGGGACAGGCCAAGCGTGTATCAGTTCCATCTCCAAAGTGTCCTGAGAAAAAAACGTCCTGTCCTGTGAGCACACATGCGGAAACACACACAAACACACGGTCAAACACACACAAGCACTAAAGTTTCAGGTATCTTCTTTGTTATCAGAATCAGAGCATGCTTTACGCTTACAGAGACTTTACCGCATTTGTTAGTTAAACGAGAGAGATTGCAATCGGACAAGATAAGTGACTCGGCTACAGCTCGTGAAAGCTCTAAATATAGATCCACCGACCACTTGATCATCGAGCTTACTAAAAATAACTTGCTGAAACAGCCACAAGAAGAGACAAAGTACAGTACTTTGAGGGGCCGAATGGGAGGGCCTCGAACATGTTTTTCTTTTGACCTATGGCAAGGCAGCGAAGGATCGAGGGGAAAAACACACCCAAGTGTTTACAAAAGCTCCAGAGGCAGGTACGCATCATATCCTGTCCTAGGTCATCGGTCACAGCCTGCTAATTAGACAGCACAACAGCTGTGCGGGCACACCCAGCAACCATTTCATGATCAATTGCGGCAGCAAATCATAACGCTAAGTAGAGAGCAGAGTGCAGGAAAAGAGACTGCTCTGTGTGTACAGTCACTCAAGTCAAACTCAATCAATACATCAGGGCTAATTGAACTTTTACAGCTTTAATTACGAGTTTTATATTTATTCGCCTCTTTCCGTTTTGTCTTCGAAATTCTTAGAAGTGTTTTTCTTGGCATGCCGCGCTGCATACACTTTAATGTTAAATTTTTTCAGCCCATTTTTTTAAAGGATGGACTGTTACATTTTGGGTGTGTGTGGCTGAAGGCATCAAACGTTTGTGCAGCCTCCAGGTAGTGACAGCCCGTTCACCCTTAGGAAATAAGGTCACCTTGCCGCGGCGCAATAATCGCAGAAGTCACCACGGACGTTCTGCCTCTGCAGCCGCGCGGCTCTCACAGCCAGGGCGTGTTGTGTTTACCAAATTTCCCTTGGTGTGCAACATCTCGCTGTTTGATGTGAGAGTTTTCCTAGTTCATGAGTGTATTTGACTTGGATGGGACCCATGGGAAGAAAATCTTCCACCCTGCTGAAATATGTTGTTGAAATTATTCAAACTTGTTTTAGACAGGGGAAAGTGTCACTCGCCAAGGAGAGACTGACTTGAATTTGAAAATGGGAAAAGACAGGACGTGCGCTGCAGACTGATGACTAAATCTAGCTGAAAGTTTTGACCAGTTAGGCAGCATCGGGCGTGATGAAAATATTAAACTCAGCTATGCCCATTTGCCAGAATAAATGTTTGGCAAAGTATGTTTCTGCAGACCATGGATATGTTGAAACCTCATATTTCTTAATGTTGCAACTTTACATTTCGTTAGGTTTAATTTTCAATTGTATCTTGTAACACCGCTGCATTTATGGTCTGGTTAGGTTTAGGCATAAAAAACCACTTGGTTAGGGTTAGGAAGTTTTGTTCCGACTTGCCCTCAAAACACAATTGTCACAAGGTTTCCTCAAAGATATCTAACTCTTTCATTTCCAACTAAACTTTACGTCGGAGTCCAGTGTCTTTCTGAGATTATGTTGGCGCCCAGTGCCAGTTGGGTAATGTTGCTCTGTAACTGCTAGATGTGTCAGTAAGTAGGTGTTTGCTAGGTTTGGGATATCACCCATACCATGAAATGCCTTTCCTGGTATCTGCTTGTTTAGCATCGTAAGCAGTTAATGGTGCAAACGACATATCAAACTTACACGCTGATCTGTTATTTCATATGACTTCATCTTGCTCAATTTATTTTTGAATTATTTTTGCTTATTTTTGTTTGGTGCAGCCTGTTTAAATTGAAGGATGGGTAAATCTCAGGAAATACACAGAAAGTATATTTAAGTGCCACTCATGGACAGTTAGTCATACAGTAAACTACTCTCAAGCTCTTGTTAAGTACTCACCATTCTTCATAAGAAATTATTTTAACCAGAGCCTTAAATATACACGTGCAAGAAGTGCTATAGAGGAGCTAAATGTTTCCACAAGGGTTTTATTACAACAAATTCCTGCTCAAAAACACCACTGTTCTCCATCGTCAACTCAAGCGTTATCTAGACTGCAATTTAGGGACAATGGCATACACATGCCAAAGCGACAGACATTACAAAATGTCTGTGCTCTGCTGTCTGCCATTTTAAAGGTGTTAGGAAGTTCATTCTGTCCTGGCCATCCTCACCATGACTCACCATTAACTCCGGTAGGGCTCATGTGGGGACGTGTGACTGGATCAACAGCACCGTGGTTGGAGGGGCTAAGAGGGAAGCACCTGGCCGAAGGAAGTCTTTGGTGTTTTGAATCGGGAGAATGCTCATGTTAATGAGGCTAGGAGAAGGGCTGGGGCGTGCTCTGCTCAGTATTGAGGTGGAAATTAAAGGCTAGAGGAGTGCTGGAGCGTTTCCCGTTGCTCATTAGGCATTATGTAAGGTTTCCTCTGGGTCGTCTCAACTGAGAAGGGATTCGTGGACATTTTGGATGCCAACAGGAGGGTAAAATCCCACGAATCATGCATTTATTATCCCCCCCACCGCCCCCGATAAGGACAGTGCATGGCCTCAGCCTGTGGGAGACAAATAAAAAAACGACCCGTTGCCAGCTGTTCCTGATGTTAAGAGGCCGAAAGGCTAAATAAAACATCTCTGGCACACGGATGCACGTTAGTTCTGTCTCTCAAACGCAGACACAGACACACACTATCACCGTCCTGGGAACGTCGCAGGACAAGAGTGTCAGTGTCACCCTAATTAGCCGAGCATCCCTGGTTTCTGCCACCAGGGTTTGATATCATGAATGGGCCCGAGAAATGTAGCAATTAGTAGCTAACAACCTTTAGCAGTCTGGCGGCGGCTCCTCTCTGGGATTTACTGGGTTCATCAGCAGGTTTATAGAGTCTGACTTTGGCTCCAGCAGCCAATTCAGTTATAGCATCCCACAGCTCTGAACATCCTGTGGGTGTGAAGGGAAACACAAAAGAGAAGACTTCACAGTGCCAGTAACCGGCTACTTGGATCTTAAAGCCGTTGATAGAAGATGTTTGCACTGATGTTCCTGAACACTTCTGACAAGGAATACAAGGTTTCGTCATATCAACTTATAAATACTCAGAGGATGAAACAGTGTAAGCACCAGAAAATTATTGAAGAGTGTAATAGAGCAAGATTGAGGTTTGACTCTTTCAATATTCTCTCGGCCAGGAAAAATAACCTTTATATTTGCCGCTTTATTTCCCTGTGAGGCTGATGATCTGGCCATCCAAAAACTGCTCCCTCCATGATTTAGGTGTTTTATACAGCATTGTAATGAGCCACGATTAATTACAGTAAGGCAACGCAATATTAACTTTGTCACAGCCAAGCAGTAAGGTTTTTAAAACATGGCTGAAGATGTTGCCCTTTCCCTCAATGAGAACACATTAGCAGTCTTCTTACTGTGTGTGCTTTTTTGGGGGGAAAGGTGTAAAATGAGTATTAATTAGATCAGTTGGGAACAGTCGGCCAGCTAGTCTTACTCATGCAGCACCGCATGTTTGAAATCACTCGCCAAAGGAAATTCTCACCAAGGAGCAGCTGCCACTCACGTCTCCGACCCTGCAAGCACACACACACACACACACACACACACTCACACACACACACACACACACACACACACACACACACACACACACACACACACACACACACACACACACACACACACACACACACAGACCCGCGCACGAACACACACACATGCACTGACGTAATCAGCCCATTGAGTCAGGGGAGACAGGTCTTGCCTCAGCCTTAGATAGACCAAGACAGATTAATGGTTTTGTTTTGACCCTTCCAATAAAGCCTCTCACCTCCCTGCTCGAACCGAGCCAGACATCATGTCTTGGAAGGCGTTTAACCACTGGCCCAGGAATAAAGAAGCTGAAAGAGAACCCCTTGCTGTAGAGGGGAAAAAAGAAACAACTTGGCATCCCTAAATACAGCTACGGCTGACTGGCTAATGGTACGGGAGTTTTAAGGTGTTCAGGTTTAACCTAAAATCACAAGGAGCCCGGGACTAGGAAGCAATAATAGCTGGAATGTAATGAACCTGTTGCCCCAAAGACACATATCCCTCCCTGTCAGATTAGGTCCGGATCATAAAGGAAGTAATAAGAGGCTGTAAAATCTGTCTTTCTCTTAGGTGACATACAGGTAAATCCGGGGCTCCCCACCCTTTTATTTTCCCTGTGAGGCTGTAAGAGCCACGAGAGCACGCTGGAACTCCGTGGACTTTATGAACAGACTTTAATCTCTCTCACAACTCCCACGCACAAACGGAGCAACCAGAGCCTGCCCATCAATCGCCGTTGCTAAATATTGACTCGCTGTCAGGCAATCAAGTCATGCAAAAATCTAGTTAACAGCTCCTGGATATGTGTAATAGACAGGAAATCTGTTTACTCATGACACCTTTGTGGAGACATGCTGCTCCGTCGCTCTGAGATTCATATCTGTAAATGGCAGATTTTTGATCATTAACTGCTCTCTGCAGCACATTAGATTTTTTGCACCAGAGTGCCTGCGATGATGTAATATTTCTGCATTATTGCATCATGTTTTTCTATGTGTTTAAAGTTTTGGAAGAGCAGTTTTAAACAAGACTAAAAGTCTACAGCCATATAATACTACTAACAATATTATAAAGAAAACTACGTTTTTGATTGTGAACAGGTGGTGCTCAGGGAAAGGTAATGGTATAACTGTTAAATCATGGAGATTTATTCTCAGGGGAGCAACTCATTTTTTCGTCAGTCCATTTTGTAGATGTTGAGATATTTCAAACAATAACTGAAAACTTTGAGCTGTTTGTGGCACAGTAAGGTCAGTAAATTTAACCTCAGGGTACAACGAGTATCTATACAAAATGCCATTATCATTTATCAAATAGCTGCATTTCACCAAAAGACAAGTGAAGTAATCATCAAAATCACTTCGATGTATCCTCTTGGGACCATGAATGTCTGTACCAAAATTTCAACGCTCAATGAAAAGTAAAATCAATCAGCAAAATCTGTAGATTTATGCCTCCTAGGCACCATGAGTATCTAAATTCCATGCTAATCTATCAAATACTTGAAATAATGAAATAAAACAATGGAAAAGCGAGGGGGTCACCACAGTCAGTGGGGTTTATCTGCTGGAAACCATGAATTTCTTAATTCTTAAATCAAACTTTAATGAGTGTACATGATGGTAGTTTTTGAAATATTTCTGGAACAAAGAGGTGAACTGATGCCACACCTAAAGCTATGCCGCGAGTGGGGAAAAAAAAGAATTATTGGACAATATAAGAGTGTGTATATTGCTGTGATTGCATTTTATACATTAGAAAGCAGAATATAGTTAAGTGCTAATCATTCACTGTTCACAGTGTTAATCATTATCATAAAGCATTTTTTTTTTTCATTTAAATCTTAAAACCACCGTGTACGTGGGTCACGACACAGAATTTAAGACCATACGGACTTACAACTGGGTGGGAACAGGGTAAAATCTCTACTTGTACAGAAAAAGAAATGAATTAACACATGATATTTTGATTTGTCTTGGACTTAGATGACAGTTTTTATGAAAGCAAACAAATCATCTGTCAGATTTTGTTCCATGAGATGAACAACCTCTGCGCTGAAGCTGTCGTGCTTTGAAGACTGAAACAGAGAAGTCGCTGTCTGGACCGAATATCCGTGTTGCAAATGCATTTCCTGAAAGTAGGATAATTAATGCAAATGCAGACGGCTAAAAACAGCAATTCTGATGCAGGTCTGTGCATACCAGCAGGCTGAGCCCGTACAGTGTCTTCTCTGAACTCGAATAACACACATCCACCCATACCTGCCTTTTATCTCTGAGGCCATTTCTCTAAACGAACACAAGCAGGATGTGAGTATCGTGTCAGGGCTCTTTGAATGTGTGCGTACATTTAGGATGCATGCGCCTGTGTTTATACTTGTGCCATTGCAGGAGCATGAAGTGGACCCTAAACTGAAAAAGATGTGCGTTTCCTTTCCCTAATGGCTAATATGAACCAGACCTTACCTCGCACTCAATTCAGACACATGCGTGTGTGTGTGTGTCTCTGAACGCACGCTGACATGTGCATGCTCGTGTGCACATGGGTGTTTTTCCCCGTCTGGAAGGCCATGCTCCTCATTAGACCACAGCGGGTGGTAAGAAGCACTATAGAGATACAGCTGGAGCTGGACAGTGAAGCCCTCACCGTACACTGGACCACTCCTGAGAACGTTGTCCTGACCGTCGCTTTGCTTATCAAATTTCACCTCGGCAAGTTGGCGAAATTTTTATGAATGACTTGGGACAAGTTTGCATTTTGGTCAACAATTTTCTGCTGCTTACAGTTGCAGTCATTCATAACTGTTCAGACAGTATGCAAGTGTGTATGTAAAACACCATGTTTTTTGCAAAGATAATGCTATTTTTACATGAATCCTCTCCCTCTGTACCCATATCTCCTCGCCCACTATTTATACACATATCTTTCACTATCATCCTCTTGTTTCTTTTTCTTCTATCTATCTGTCTGCCCCTTTCTACCTATCACCATGTATCTCGCTGCTGTCTCCATTTCCCCCTCTCCTCCCCTGCAGTGGATAGGATTGGGGTCAGGGCCCTTTGGCCAGTGGAGCAAGTGACAGCTCTGACAGGGCCCTGATTTCACTCTTGTGCCTTCTGTCACCTCCCCGTATGCCCCCGTCTCATTTTAATAATGTAAATATGGGGCAGGCTCAGGCCAGAGAGAATATTCTGTGTCCAGGAGCTCACTGACTGGAACCTCGCTGCACACCTGAGCCACACATGCACACACTTAGAGTTGGCAGTATTCTCCAAAACTAACTTGGTTTGTTAGACTGTGGCCTAATAGAGAACTACACGCAAAAAACAAACAAGAAAAAAGTCATTTCTCAGTTATTAATAAAAGTTTCGCTATGACTAAATCAGCATGTCAGCCAGTTGCAGCTGAAGACCGGTTTCGTGATTACCGAGTTGGTTATTTGAGAGTTAAAGGTGCAGTTAAGCGTAAGGTTGGGGGACTCATAAGACATTGATTAAAAAGAATGGTCAACATCGAAGCAGCTGAGGGCGAGATATGCTGAATTTTAGTCTCTAGCAGCGGCAGACTCAGAATGTTCTAGGGGCAGGGGCAAAAATAAATAAAAACGGCATCTCATGCATGAAGGGGCACCAACACGCAGAAAGTCATGATATGTTTAATATTAAAAGAGGGCATTTCAACACATGTTTTCTTTCAGAAGGGCACCCAATCATGTTTTATCTACCATAGGGGCATCCAACCCTTTTACACCATCAGAATTCCAAACAAGAGCAATCATTTTGAACCCAACAATTTAAATTATTCATTCACAATCATAATAGTGTTTTGAAGGACACTTATATTCTGTAGATTGCCAACCTAAAAACGTTATCAATATGACCTTCAAATGCCTTTAACAGCCGATTGTAGGAAATGTGAGGCTTCTGAATTATTAAGCAACAATATAGATATATTGCAGCTTCCAAAAAATGAATTTGCCAAAAAATCCCCAAATTTCCCAGTGTTGTGAATGCGTAATCGTAATTACTGTAACTTTAACATCACATGAACACAGCATGAGTCAATCCGCCAGCCTGCGCAGTCGAAGCATTTTTTTCTTTCATATTTTATTTTCTTTGAAGTACACTGCCAGATACCCACACTCACATGCTCGTCACCTGCAAGGGGCTCTAATAGCTTCGGCAACTTATTTTTCCTCTGATCAAGAAATACTGGGAATGCTGCTTTGGACCAGACGTGGATGTTCTTCAGTAACTACTTGAAGAGTTAAGTACTGACAGCCCAGGGTAAAAGAAGTTAGGAAACTGTAAACAGGGCCTTTGTTTTCTCCTGATTGTGTTTCCACTCAGGGTGGCTGAGTCTGGTCTGAACAGCCATCCAAACCAGCCACAGATGCGACACACCAGCTTACTGCAATTAAGTGGCACAGGGGAATGACCTCAGTCTAATGTGGATCCCGCCATCCCGCCTGCTCCTCCCAGGGTACCAAAGTTCAGGAAACTGCAGAAGCCGTGAGTCACAAAGCTCTCGGCGGGCAGATCTGTTCGTAACTATCTGTGAAGCCTTTGATAGCCTGCTGTTCGCTTGTTACGGATGTGATGCATGATTTGGAGGCCGTCTGCCCTCCTTGATTAAAGAAGAGGCCTCCTGGACGACAAGATTGCGGCCCCTCAGTACCACAGGCGAGCACACCGTGGGCTTCGTTAACCTTGTTCACCTCTGCTATCCATCCAGCCCCCTCCCCCCCGCCGCTCGCCCACTCCCTCAGGTCGTCCTCTAGTGTTACTTTTTCTTGCTTGAAAATTTGGGGTTTGATCAGCGAAAGGGTCTTGGCCCTCTGATTCCGCATCCTGGAGGTCCCTAATGAACTGATTGATGTTCCATTATGTACAATCACAGCTTAGCATGTCCAAGGAAGTTAGTGTTCAGTGGAATAAGTACCACGGATTGCATGCTGACAGGACGTTCAGGTACACTAATCACTGGTTTAATGGGGAGTGTGTGTGTGGCAGAAGAGATTCCTCTCTGCGACTACAACCTCTGACCTGTCAAACTGATATTCTCAGTGAGCTTTGTGATTGTTTTTCACCGAACGCTTCTCTTCGTACTAACATTTAGCGGCAGTTGGAATCAGTTCTGAGCACAACTGCCTCTGCACATACATACACAGACAAATCCAGATGTGGACGGTGATTCTGGAGTATTGGGTCAGTCTGTCTGGGGATAAATCAGACAGACTAATGTGTCCTGTGAGGGGATGGAGGGTAATTGGTCACATTTGACCCCCGGCCTCGCGGACTGTGGGAACGCTGGCTTTATCTAGCAGCGGTAATTGGCTAATGAAACACTTCCGCAACTCCTCCACTAGATTGTCATCCACCGGTTGGGATTGGGTGAGGCATGTGTATGTGTGTTTGTGCGAGTGTGGCCGGCACAAGTGCCCAAGAGGCATGTGTGTGTTGTGTGTGTGTGTGTGAGTAGTGTAGAGAAAATAGCAGGATGCGGAACTCCCTGTGGCCATCTCCACAACGTTATCGACAGCATCGGTCTCATGATGCCTGTGGCATACTGATACATTGACAGAACGCACATTAATGCTTGTGTGGTCTCCATTACGATTTAAATTTAGGTTTCGAAGTGGAAATGGTTGATGTATTTCAAATTAAATCTGTAGCCCGAGGCAGCACTTTTTTTCGTGCGGCGCATGCTGACAGCGTCGCGAGGACATGACTGAGAGGAAGTCATGCTCTCAATATCACGGTCGAAGCGACAGAGAGTCCTGTTATATTTTATCGACTTCTGCTCACGTTTTACAGTTGTTTGGTGTGATCATTTATCTGGGCACAGTCATGCCCACATCAATCGAAAGACGAGAAAACCAGGGAGGGGAGAGTGAGTTGTGGGGGGCGGGTGGGGGGCACTAAGAAATAAAAAGGCTAAAGTTACGGTGGTGAGACAATGTCTCTGAGGTCCCATCAAATGAGCCATTCATAGATGCGGGCCTACCAGTTTGTGGAGCCAGGGAGACACTCCGATAGAGTGGGGCCCAGGGTGGCCTTGTCTTTTTGTCCCAAGCTGACCCCTGCTCTCCCGCCTGGCCTCTGCGCCCCTCACCTGGCCTGTCCCAGCGCACTGGTAACAGGATACCTGTAATTTGCTCTAATGGCCTTTGAAAGACCTGGCTGGGCTAATCCCTGGAGTACTTCTCCCAGCAGCACCGTATGAAAGGGTGGGGGTAAAAGGGCCGAGTGCGAGTCCTGAAAGAGGACCAGCCTCTGAATTGTGTGTGAGAGAATGTCACCCCTTGCGGCCGGGGCCGAGGGAGTGCGGGAGTCAGTTTTCAGCAGATCACCACCATGTGGCTTGTTCACAGGCTCGGTCTTGTAGAGAGGGAGATTGTCTCTGCTTTACACCTCCCTCAGTGGCTCAGTCTGGCACGCAGGGGGGAACGGGTCGAACACCGGCCTGCACACAACTTTGAGAGAGTGCACTTTAAATTGTTTCCAGATTCTTTTTTCAAATTTGTGCTCAGGTTGTTCTTCATGGATGACATTTCCTTATTGAATAATAGAGATTGATATCCCACCCCCCAGTGCTGCAGAGCAGAAATAACGAGGGAACGGTTTGATGTGAAGTCCTACGCTTAAGCCATCCTGCAAAAGCGAAGCAGCCAATGACTTCAGTCAAGTGGACGAAATGGAGATGGGCAAAAGACAGCAAGATAGGTTATGTTACTGTACACTGCCGGGTGTTATTACGGAGGCATAAAACTTCTAAAACTGGTGAACTGATTTTGCAAAATTGGTCGGTGCAAAAGAAAGCTGTTCGTATGAGCGATTCTTGCAAGAAGCCCAGCGATGTGATAAAAATTTAATATTACTAATACTAATAACAACATCACTGTCCTCTGAATATGGACTGAGATTAAAAGAACAGGAGAAAAATAATCTTATCTGTCTCATCTTTTGCTCTCATCCCCCCAGAGATTTTAATGGAATGTGGGAACAGCAAGTGATACGTGGGCAGGGAGGACCAGCCCTCCGCCTGTCTTTTCTCCCCTTTCTTCCTGTCTTTTCTATCCATCGTTCTTGTTCTTGTTTTTTGTTTTTTTTTTCCTTTGGATGGGGTGGACCGCATGCAGCAAATGAAACACACACTCACGCACGCAGACCAAGGTATAGGCGACACTGCATACTGTGTACAGAGTGATTTAGGGAGTGACAGCATGTTTAGATCTGTGAACGTTCAAGTGTGTAAAAAAAAAAGAGAAAAGAGGGTACAAGAATAGTCCTGTTCCTTATTTCCTTTGCTGCTACTTTAATTATGTACTTTTTGAATTGTCTTTGATCAGAACAAACATGAGTTGAAGGATTCCGAACTGTCCAGGAATTCAGAGCTAAATTAGGCAACAGAAACACTGTTCAGACTCCCAGAGAGCCTGAGCTCATTTGAGGAACAGAATCAGATCTCAGGGCCAAGCAACTTGGCATGTTGGCCTGAATGTGCGCCTTTGAATAACATGTGGCGGGAGATCAGAGTGAGGGCTGCTCAGTTAATTTCATTACTGACTATCTTGGAGATTTTCTCTTCTTCTAGCTTTCCTTTTTCTCCTCCTTTAAAAATCTTGTTTCTCTCGCAAAAGCAGGAAAAAAGTGTCAAAAACCGGAGAACTGCAGGCGCTTTGTGTGTTTTTGCGTTTTTTTGTGTGTGCCCGACTCGGAGCAGACATATCTCATAGCTGTCGGTATGGCATGAATAAATTATCCCATTCCTGTGAGAGTTAATAGGTATGATGCATGTCCGGAGACCCGGAGCAGACAGGCCGCTTTAGGGAGGGAGGGGAGGGGTGACCCAGGCAGACTGAGACAGAGACCAGAGAGGTACGACAGGGGAGAAGTGAGGGACAGACGGGCAGCGAAAAGCAGGCTGGCAGATGGAAGACAGGAGGAAGGAGAGAAAGACAGGCACAGGTACAACTCTGCAACCGAGGGCCGCTCTCAAAACATGGCTGCTGGAACAGTGGAGCTCTCAGAGCGGCAGTCACAGCTCCCGTTAAAGAGACTGTAAATTTTTATTATTGCTGTCCAGAACTGGTCGGTCCATTAAACCAGTAAGGGCATTGCATCATATATGTATTCTGAGCCTGATCACACTTATTCAAACAAAAATAAATGTCATCATGTCATCACTGTGTGTATGAAACATTATGGACAGTGACTCAACGAGGGTGTTTTTACATTAATGAAAGGGAAATCCTGAGCAAACCCTCAACTTTGACCAAAATCGTTACTTCCAACCTTTCGGTGGAGTAAACCTCAGAATGAGGAGCATGAGAAAAGCTGACCACAACCTCAACTAATATGTTTAAAATTGACCCAAAACCTCACTAAAGCTGAACAAAAACTGGACAAGGCATTAGAAAAAGGCCATCATTTTTGGTATAAGAATTTTGTTCTTGTCACGCATGCAACAACCACAGATAATGGTCATGACAGTGCGCTGGTACATCTAAATTCAAGACAAAACCTGCCATGTGAGAAGGTCAAAACAAAAATGTGCAACTGCTTATAAACTGACTTAAGTAGTATCCTTGGCATGTGCACATTTTAAAAAAAGCATAATTTCCAAAGGAACTTTAGATATACAGCAGAAAATCATTGTGGCACTCCAATTAGTCACGTCAAAGCAGGTTCTTCTGCCTTTAAAAAAAACACCTGCTCTGGCATCAGTCACTCAGTGGGCTGTGGCCAAGTATTTGACACAGTATTGGTGTGCTGTCGTGTGGAAAGTTTAAGTGTTGGGATATAGTTAGCTATTAGCTGCGCTTCGCTGATGAGAGATCATCTAATTTGTCGATAAGCTATTATCTGTCTATCTTTTTCCCATCAGCCTTTTGCAAGTGCTTCTTAGGAATGAATACTGTAGACATAAAATGCATGATATGCTTCCACCTCATACTTTATGTTGGGTACTATTATGTACAGTAAATAAATAAATGTTGTAGGGGCAACCCTGTCTTTAGGTTCGGTTTTCATATTACGTTGCAACAACGCTGTGCTTAAGATCTGGTTAAGTTCATGAGTGAAAGCCACTTGGTTAGGTTTAGAAAAAGATCATATTCAGGCTTAAAATACGTGCTTTGTCTGCCACAAAAATGGCAAAAAATTGCCCTGATGTTTCCTTAAAGATACCTAGTGTTTTCACTCTTACAAACATTGAAATACAGGCTTGAAGTACGGAAACTGACTTTTCAGCCTTCTCTCTTAACTCCACCATCTTCCCTGTATGTATTGTCTATGACGTGAATATTTAAAAGTATCTGTGGTTTGCAGAAACGTTAACTGCCAACATTTTATCGTGGCGACAGGGCTGAAGTGTACCCGATGTTATTCCACTGGAGAAGAAAATTAATATTAATACTTTTACCTCCTTAAAGAACTATATTTTCTAAACCACCAGAGTTGTGACCAGCGTGACGAATTGCATCGAGCACATATCAGGATATAAACTGTTTTTTACCGGCAACTCCTTTCTAAACCCATAGTGACCTCCCACCATGCGCTAATCAAGGGCTGTGTGCAAGTGATGGATTTGATCCAGAGGTCAAAAGTTTGGTTGGTAGAGTATACTTTACCAGGAGAATCCACAGGAGTCATGGTTCATCAGGAGACCATGTTTACTCTTGCCTTTCACTTAGCTGAGTGTGTCTTTGTATATGCGCTGTGCATCCATCCTCTGGTTTCAGCTAATCTAGTGTGTGTGTGTGTGTGTGTGTGTGTGTGTCTGTGTGTGTGTGTGTGTGTGTGTGAGTGTGTGTGTGTGTGTGTGTGTGTGTGTATGTGTGTTTGTGTGTGACCAATCAGACTGATCACTGAAAAAGAGACATAGGTGCAAAACGACCACTCAAATATCATCTGAAAACTTATTCAATGCTCTAATTTTTGCTTTTAAGTTTGCATACCTTCACAACATATCCTCCTTGTAAGGTGGTGGAATACACAGGAATTTTCCGAACTGCGAACTCCAGCACACTGCGTTCCCTGTAAATTATCTTCCCGTCTCTGAGGCACCGTCATATTTCACAGCAAATTGGAGATCGGCTTTCATATGAACCACTCACTGAAATGAGATCATCGCTGGCCCGCCATTACTGCTCACCAGAGTATTTATTGATAACTGTCAGGATCCCGGTATATGAGCCGCCTGACCAGACATTCCTTCATCTTTCAGCAACCAATCGATATGAAGTGTGTGGCCTTTTTCTGTCAAGGTTTGCAAAAGGGACCCAGATGCATGACTCCAAGCCGGCAGGTGGAAGTAACAAAAAGTGAGCTTTCGTAACACAGACGATGACCCGACAACTGAAAGTGGAAAAAAAACACGTGGGCCGATCACACGGGAGGCTTATCAGGGACAGATAAACCAGGACTATCTCAAAGGCGAGAAAACAAGACAAAGACAGGAAGTAAAACACCCCGACGCATGAGGCGAGTAAAACTTTCAAAATAAACCAGGAAATAACTTAACTAAGCAATTACTAAGCAAAGAATAAGGAATGTGATACAAGTGATCAAATTAGTTATTTCAACCTCACACGTTAAAATGACTGAGCATGGTTTAGGCATCAAAACTACTTGGTGAGGTTAAAGTCAAGGCTGAGTTCTGGTTTCACACAGGACACAAAACAACGGTCTCCTGGGTAAAAGCCCTGTGTTTGTTTGACCCATCCATCGACCTCAACCACCACCCTTCTTGGACTTTCTCACTCTTTATACTACGACGTTTTTTTATTGGTTTATTGGTTTCCCACAGAAAGGCTGGGCTGGTTGTGTTGACATTTTGCCAGGTGAGTGCCACAGTAAACTCATTGTAACATTTCTATATAGTATGTCTTTCAGCATATGAGGGCGGATCCCTGATCATTCTCCCCGCGTGCCCTCTGAGCTCCTGACACAGAAGCAGGGATTTTTTTGTGCTGACACACCACTTGTCGCGGATTTGTCTCCACGGTCACCACATGCTGAGGGCAGTAAAAAACGTT
>CAEMYA010000052.1:1266133-1284633 GCA_903131615.1 Diplodus sargus
CAAAGCAACTCAGGAACAAAGAGCTAATTTGCCTCCATTATTTCCCTCTCGTCTTTCTAACTGGGATATTGTTCAAGAGATTTGAAACTTTTCTTGAATGAAAAATTCCTTGATAAATAGCAGCTAGGATGCTCAGATGAGGGCTTGAAAATTATTTCTATCTTTTTTCTTTTTCACTTTATCGACAGTGATATTTTGTGGCTTCTTTCTTTGTGACAAATGTACTGAATGTAAGTCAATTTCGACCAATGCATCTGCTCAATGCCCTAGATGCAAAAGTAAATGTAAAATGATTTACAAAAAAATATGTAGGAAAACTATTTCACTAGAATAAAGGTTATTTTATTAGAACAAACTAGACGTTCCTGCCCATTTGTGTAGATACATTTTTTTTTTTTTTACACCAGACCGTGTGTTAAAACAACAGCATTTATTAAAGAGAGGACAATGAATTTCAAAATGCTTAATATGTTCAGAGATGTGACCTCTCTTTCCAACTTAAATGTAAGTTGTCAGCGGGGGAAAAAGAGCCAAAAAAGAAAAAAAAGAAAAGATCAAGATCTATCTCAGCAAAGCTTTTGAAAACCTTTTTGGGGTCAAAATTGTAAACTTCTAGAAAACTAAAACAAATCCGGAGGCTAAACTCAGCATACAGCTGTCCTTCCAGTAATGTGACCTTTGGATTTCAGCAGTTAGAAAACCCCTCTAATAGCCTGAAATACCTTACTCTGATTCCTCGGGCTTTGAACACAATGGAGTGACTTTTCAAAGGGGGGACTGTGAGTTATATGGATCTAACTGGTCTTTATAGATGTGTGGTCAAGCGTCCAGAGCCAGAGTGATTCCTCGAGACAACGTGAAATCCCCATTTCATGTCTTCGGATCTTTTGTGTCTGCTGGCTGCTACACCAGCATGTATGAATGAAGTGACAAGGGAGAAAGGACGATATTTAATGTGCCGTAGACACGCATTTCGTCAAAAGGGACTGCTGAAACTAACTTTGAACCAGCGGACTCCTCAAACATTTACTCCAAAATGTATTTTTTTTAATGAAGAGCTACAATAACTGTAACATTACACTTTGATTTACTGGAGTCTGAGATTTTACTGTTCACGTCTCAGATGTGACAAACATCCTTCCAACACACCTACTGTGCCTGGAACTCCAACCAGCAAATAATGGCTATTACTGCTGGCACCACTTTCAGGCACCAGCGGTTTTCATTGGCCTGGACTAATCCCCCATAAATCCATGCAGTGCTCCAATCACCAGCCGGGCCTCAGCTAATTGCTTATGAGTCCCTTGCACGCTCCAGGTGCCACCGTGGCACACCCGGTGTTTGTAAACACAGCTCGTAAAGGGGAGGCTGCCATCAAAGTGTTAATGTTTCCTCGGAGGATCAGAGGCTGTGCAGGAATGATGGGGGTGCAGCTGGGCCGGTACCTGGATGGACTCAACTGGGGCATTCCCTCCTTCCCTGCAGCTGCGTCGGGCGGAGAGAGGGCTGCATTTTTACGCGGCCCAGTCAGAGAAGAAAGACACTCAACAGGAGTTTGTGTTTGTTTACCTTCCTCGTCTTTTCTGTCCTCCGTTTTACTCTTTGTACTTCTTTGTGTCCGCGTCTAAAACTAGATGACCTCACTTGGTAAGCACGACTAGCGATGTTCAGAGCAGGAAAAAAAAAAAAAAAAGTTTGAGATAGTTGCGTGTTTAGAGTGATGGGGGCAGCAGATGTGTGTTTTTAAGTGTAATGGCCCTTCAGATGTGCTCTTTGAAAACAGCAACAGTAGTCTGATGGTATTAGCAGCTGTCTGGTAGAGAAGAGTTGGTCGCATTAGAATGTGAGATTATGTATTATGATGGTGTCACCTGTGGGATGTTAGACACAGAAAATAAAAGGTGGCACGACATTTTAACAACATACAGTGAAACAGCTCTCAATGCTTATTTTTACAGCTCCTGTTCACACAAGCTGTAAAGACGTCATTTTGTTTTTACCATGTAAGTGATGGGGAACAACACCCGCAGCGCTGTATTCACCCTCTGTCTGAAACGCTCTGTTTAAGCTCCTGTCTCTTTAAGTGCCCCCCGAATACCCAGTCTCCTCCGATTGGTCAGTTTACACACACCTGAGCCATCACTGCTAACAACAACAGAGCAGCTTTGCTAAATTAATTCTTAAGTTCCAAACCAGCCGCTAGGCATAAATCATGTAAATGTGTGGCATGATGATGCAGTGTGGTGTCATGGAAATAAAGGCAGAACTACTGACGAGGTGTTTCAGGTGCATTGTTTTCTGTAGGAGAGAGGAGCTTCTGTTGGTGCTGACTTTGACCTTTTTAACTTTCAGTATCTTTCACATGCACAAGGATCGACACAAACCGAAAAAAAACTTAATAGATCTCCTTTAAATTGAGCTGAAACTAATATGAGGCTTCAGTAGTCTGGGTTAGCAAATCAAAAGTGCATCTATGTCCATCCATTTGTTCAACAAGGAAACGCTGTCTATGGAAAGTTAAAAAAGAGCCTCTGGTTTTTGTCCCCACATCACTTCACATGTTTTGATAGTATGGACAGGAGGTAGGATTACACCAAACCAAAACCTCTTAAATGCACCTATTGGCAACGTAGAAACCGTCTTCCTCGTGAGGATGACAGCATTGTCCCCCAAAATTTAATCTATGTACGCCCAAGTGACAAAACCCTCTGACAGCTGTAGGAGTTATAGAGGATTGAATAATTGGCTGAGCAAATCAATATTTGTGTCCAACTAACCTTTTTTTTTTTCAAAGCAAACACTGCAACTGTTCCTGAAACTTAACAAAGTGTTTATTATTGTTACCACGATGAGTGCGCTCGCATAACTTTACTAGTCATTTTATCCAAACCACAATCTTTCACTAAACCTAACCAAGTCATTTGTGTGCCTAAACCTATGACCAAATCTGAGTGTTGTCACATCAGTGCACTACAGTTTTGGAAGGCACAGATGAATAATGTTCAAACAACATTTGTTGTTGGTAAATTTGGAAGCCTTGTTGTGTATTAAAGCAGACTTAAATACAGGTGAGGCTGTCCTTTAAAGCCAGGTCTAAAACAAATATCTAACTCATTATTTAATCCAAAAACATGTTAAGTCAAGCCAAATTCAGCTTTACTGTTCTTTCCAAACAAAATCTGGATTTGCACAAATAAACAGGCAGAAAAAAAACTGCAGTGCAGGGGGAGTAGCACCTGCAAAACCCCTGGTGTGAGCATTTATTTTTCATCGCTGGATGGGTTTAACCAGCGAGACTGCTCAGGAACTCACTTGTTGCCCTGTACAAGACTTGTGGTTGTACCGAAGCAGCTAGAGGTTGGTCAATTGGGTGGCCAGTGGCCCACTGCTGCTTTTACGACTACTTCATTTCCTACCAGCTTTGGGTCACCCTGTCCCTCAGCACCTTGATCTGGTGCTATGTTTACAGCATGTGTCCAAGGGCAACAATCCTTTTTTTTTCACAAATATCCAGCAGTGCCTAGTCTTTGAGCAACAACATTGAATGTTTTCTCCTGCACAGACTTGGTTTTCAGGGGTGTAAAAAGAAGATTTCGTGCTCTGATCAGATAGCAGGCCACATCAGGGTGCTTTTGACGGCCTAAGTGGGCATTGAAAGCCAGAAAAATGTCATCCAAAAGAGAGCTTCATCTGAAGCAATTAACTGCTATTCAGCACCCTGCGGTAAGCTCTCAGGTCATCTCCAAAACATCTCCCCGTCGTAGCCATGACAATGGGTGTGTGCCTTTATTTTTGTATGCAGACAAAAACCAGATCAAGAGTGAGCCACATGGGACTTGTTTGCAATCAGTGCCCAGAGGAAACAATTAGTCCACAAGCTTGCCAGCTTTTTCATGAGGTGAAGTGAGTTGGAGAGGCTGCGTAAGTGGCCAGCAGACACGGGTTTAATGCCCCTCAGTAAACAACACTGGGCATCATCAGGATGTAGTGCCACATCTGGAATGAGGAGGCTTGAATGGGTGAATGGGGACCGTGCAGGCTCAGGCACTGTGAGTGTGTTCAGATCATATGTAGTTCAGGATGTGTGATCTGAGACTCGAGTGCATAGTTGTTCAATTATGCTTTAATAAAAACAAATTCCCAGACATTAACCTGTTCTTAGTGCTCCAAGCTCAACTGGTCTCCTCACAAAAGGAGTTCTCTCAGGCCATTGTGTGTGTCCTGTGTATGTGTGTGTGTGTGTTTTCTCTCTTGTCTTGGGCTCTCTCTCCCCAGAGCATATGGCTGTCTGGTATCCTAATCGCTAATGATAGAGCAGCTTTTGATGGGGAAACTCCCAAAGCTAGATGTTTCTAACCCAGACTCTTGTTCCCTCTTTTATTTTCCAGGCCTGATGGAAATCCGATCTGTCAGTGTGGGAGTTGTTGCCATCAAATCTGTCAGCACCGGGCTGTACTTAGCCATGTCCAAGAAAGGCACGCTCTTTGGATCGGTGCGTATACAACCTGGCAACATTGTTCCTGGAGGTCAAGATGGGAGGGCTGGGAAGGGGAGGGCGGGTGGTGAGGGTAGGGGAGGTATATATGTATAGGGGTCCCAAATGAGTGTCTACTCAAACATGTTAGATTCTGCTGAAGCGAAGGCACATGTCTGGAATCTTCTGCTGGAAAGTCCAGAAAAGGTCAAAGTGTCACAATCAATCATGGCTGTACACCTGTGCCGTGGTTGATGATACCTGCAGCTTGACGTGGTTTGCTCCACTGTCAAAAAAGAAACCCAACCAGCATCGACAAAGAGCCAGCTGGGCTCCTTTAAAAAGTCCTTGCATGCCATCTGCCAATTGTTGTTTCACACAGCAAGCTTTGAAAAGTAATCACGTCTCTTTGTTAAAATCAGCCACACATCAGACCTAAGTGTGTGGTGTCTAGCTCATGTATTTACATCTCGGGAAAAGGAGAAATCAGGGACAAGCAATCAGTCAGCATCAGCGATAAGACAAGTGCCTTCAACGAGCAGTAAACACGGCATGAAAATACCAGAAGAGGGCTTTCGGAGATCTGACACCGCCCAAAATAACAGGAAAGGGCAGGTGAATCACGGCAGGCTTATACTATCCTGATTTTATCACAGACAGGGCCTCATTATGAGCGCATGATAAAGATCAGAAAAAGGGAATGCAGCAGAGCCTCTTGTCACTACAATATCTCTCAAGACTCTTTGACGAACTGATAAGAAGTGGCAACCACCTCATGGAAAAGTGTCTGACTGTTGGATTACCTTCACAGATCAGCATACCTGTAGACAAATTGAATTAAAAACCGTACCAGAGGTAGAAAGAATCATTTCGATTTAAATTTAAGAACCAACAGGTATTCAACACAAGCCAAGTGAGTCTGATGAGAGGACCATTTTGTTTATTCACATGACATGACAACAGCCAGATGAATCTACTGTTTAGCTGTAAGCTATCAAGCAACGGCTCTAAGTCGGGGTGTGCGTCTGTGTGTTTTAAATTCAGGTCAATTCTCACTCAATTCAGCACTCAACAGAGTCTCCGGTTTGCTCACTTTAACCCCTCTACTCTCTGTAATGTCATTCATGTAGTGCAAATTTGACATTACAGAACATAAACACCCAACAATGGAGGTCAACTCTGCTGCAGTCAGGTTGATTAACAGGAATGAACAAAAATCTTCCTCTAATTCTGAGAGTTGAAAAGTAATCTCTGAGCTCTCCTCACGTCGGTAAACTTCTCCGGATCAGAGAGCAGAAGCCGATCTGACTCTGGGTGTTTATTCCTCCAGAAGGATTGGCTCTGCTCTGAGCGGCTGAACAGTGACTCTGGACGGCAAAATTACATATTGTGCGTTGAAATCAGGGTGTTTGTTTGTCCATAAAACATTGTAAAAGTCTTAAATTCAATTTTATAAATATTAGGCCTCAAATACAATCATCTTGAATAATAAATAATATTGATATATAACTTAAGATTTGTGATGCATAAAAGCCTACCTCTGCATGGGACCATATACTTCCCTGGAATGCTTAAATAAGAATAAAAGGATTTGTCCAAAAATCTGTCTTAAATTTGGTTTAAACTTATCTTTTAAAGGTCTTTAAAGCTTTAGTCTGATACTTGTAGAACCCTGCAAAACCTCAACTACTCTTTCCAGCTACAATGTCCCAGTTGCTCAAGATGTTGCACAGACCTCCTTGTGATCAGTTTCAGGAGATAGGACCCAGTGAAAACTTAACTGTGAGGCCTGCGGATTATTGCGAGTAACCAGAACATTGTTTCCAGAAAAGAAATGTTGCTTCAGGGGTTTTAATTTTAATTGTCCAATACTTTCTTTTAGAAGCACAAATGAAATTCCTCTGACTTGAACTCTGTTGGGTAGACGGGAATGAAGGCTCAAAGGTGGAAAACTCCAAAACTAACTGCATGGCTAGACAACCAGCTTCATGCTTTGCAATGTAAAACTCAAGCACAAACACCTGGAAAATGTTTTACTGCAACAACAGACATTAACCTTTGTGCACTTGGAAGTTTGCCTAGTATAGCACAGCAGGAATAGCAGTCAGCTGTTAGCATAACCGTTACAACCTGCTTAACCTCTCTTCCCTCCTCCCTCTGATCACAGGTGAAGTACAATCCAAGCTGCAAGTTCAAGGAGCGCATCGAGGAGAACGGCTACAACACGTATGCCTCCCTCCGCTGGAAGCACGGCGGCAGGCAGATGTTTGTTTCCCTGAACGGGCGGGGCAAGCCACGGCGAGGTCACAAGGCACGACGGAGGCACCCGTCTACTCACTTCCTGCCGATGCTCCCGTCTTAGCTGCCCAAGTCTGAACTCTGACCGTCAACCGGCTGGCTCACCTGCCTCCTCACGCTAGTGTTGAGCCGTGACGGCGATCTTTATTTTTGTTATTCCATCCTCCTGTCACATAAATGTACATTTGTTGAGGTTTATAACATTTGTAGAGTTAGTATAATATGTACTTTTAAGTTATTTTCTCCATTTTCTAATAATGTTCAGTAATACAGTCCAATACAGTAGAATTATACTATCTCCAGGCATTTGTCTGAACTGCATGTAAAGTGTTTGGGTGACTTTGAGAGACTACAAGGCTTGGGGACATCAAAATGTGGCTCAGTGGGTTGTTTATTTAAGCCTATTTAAGATGCTCAGTGAAACAGAACAGAATAATCTGGTACAGCAAATGCATTATTATCTAATCGTTGATAAATGGAAGTATCACTAGTAGAAAAGAGGCAACTTTGAAATAGCTACAAATCAGGGCCATAGTTACTGGGACACTGCGGTCATGCCTTCAACAGCTCAACCTTTTGTGGGCTTTGTAGGGAGTCAGATTCATTTAATAAAAACTTAAGTATACCCTAATTCATGGGCGGATTCCACTAATATAGACAATGTGCAAGATATGGCCAGAAATACTATAATCAACAGGATGTTAAGAAACAATAGTGTTAATGCTAACCACCTAGCCCCCGCCTGTCCAGTCTCGTCACAAGTGGCAACTTCCTTACTTAGTCAAATTTGTCACCAAAAATGTGTTTGATTTAATTTAAAATATAATTTTCAAGTCAAATATGTTGCCATTTGTCATCTATTAAACCGCAGAAAAAAAGCGACATTAGGTCCCTTGTTGGTCCACCGGAAGGAGCGTGACTTCGGCTCACCGTAGTCGGAGCTGCTGTAAATCACGTCCGTGCTTTATCCTCTGTCTTCAAACTGGCATCCGTCAGTCTTGGAGATTGTGTCCAGTTCAAGTCTGGTGGTGACTCCCCCTTTGATCTGAGGTTGTGATGCAGGCAAACTCCTCTTAGCTAAAAGGGCCACTAGCTCCACAGCTAGCTGAGCTAATTAGCTAATGGCAGCTAGCTACAAGCACAGACAGCTACGGCAGAAAGTATATGAGCAGCTAGTAACATGCTGCGCCCCTATAGTTTTCGAGCAAACTTTGAATTCTTGCCATATCTTACAAATGACACCATCAATATTGCATATTTAGCCTCACAAAGAAGCAAATGTGAATCTATTTTACCTTGAACACATTTTTCCTCTTAATCAACTTATCAAGTCAAATTTGAATGATACATTTGCTATATTTTGTGAGGTTAAATCTGGGCTGACAAAAAGAAATAAAAAATTAGTACAAAAATTAATATTTTTCCACCATAATGTAATTTATTTATAGTACAGTGGTGAGCTTAATATAACTGAAGAGCTAACAGAAAAAAACAGAAGGGAGAAATTGGAGGAAATTGTACTCGGTACCTCTGTATTTGTAAAGCCCTGGCTATGGCCCTGTGAAAAATACAACCTCTTGATTGTTACTTGGGATATACTGTACTGACACTACTGGATAAGAGACACTGATCTGCACCCGAACTGTACAGATGAGATGAAGATCTCTGCTGACTCACACACATCGTTGGATGAACTGATCTGTGTGTACGTCTCCATATAAGAACACAACAGAAACTAAGCTAAACTACTGGGATGACATGCTGGATTTTCTGAGATGACCTTTGTATGTTTGTGCATGCCTCTGCCACACTGCTTTCCCCATCCAGCAACCCACAGCTACTAGATTAGATATCAGTAAACAGAAACAAACGAAAAAAACAACAGAAAAATGCATTGTGTCTCATCTAGTCTCTGATTCTTGGTCCTTCGTTCAGTCTTGGAATGATATTATACGTTTTGAGTCATTTAATGCATTGTAGCGGCCGTAGGTACAGACGTCACTAGCAGAAAATGCATTAATTTTGTACACAGTAGTAAATGGTTATTGCATACTGCCTCTCTGTCAAGTCTTGCTAACATTTTCTCAAGGCTGTCGCTAATAGAACATTTAATATATTTAAAACATTTTGTACTCTTTAACTGTTTGAAGTTGGTGTTTATTGTTATTGTTGACTTTTTGTGTTGGCCTGTAGTCATACTGTTAAAAAAAAAAGAAGGGAAAAAGTAATCATGCTCAAGTCCATATTCAGCTCATTTTGTATGGTATTACTACTGGATATAGGTATATTTGTGATCCACTTATCATAAAAAAAAAGCTAATAGTAGTTTGTATATAAGGCCAAAGTCTCAGAACAAACATTCTTTAGTTTCATTTCAGCAAAGTAAAATCATTTGAGTGCCTTGGTCCATGCTGAGTTTGGTAAACTTCAATAAAAAAATGTGGATAAATCTCGAATCATGGCTCAATCCCTCAGGCAAGCGTTGTTTTTTTTTTTTTTCTTCAAATCATCAAGTGCACAAATGGTATTTTAATCTTGTCTTGTGCGTGGCACTGATTGTTAAGTGTTGGTAACATCTCCATCAGAGCTCTCCGACATAATCCCCCCCCCTTCATAATCATGACAAAACTCACAGCAGGAGAGGCGTTGATGTGGAGGACCTCCCCGTGTCTGATGAAAGGTCTGCGGTTATGAACTATGCGACCGAGCATCAAGGTCATTTACACACAGACGAGCCCTCCAGTGGCACGGGAGGCCACTCGGTCTTTTCAGGGAACAGAAAGGAGAGTCGGGGATGAATAGTGGCTGTTTGGGGTGAATAAAGGCCAACCTTTCAGCCTGTCATAATGTGAGATTACTGTGACGGGGTACATGTCTGGTCAGAATGGCGTGAAGTCACACTGTAGTTCAGCTCCAAAGGTCTGGGTGCGGCACACAAATATCAGTATGGGGGGTCTGGCAGTACTGTTGCCATGCAAATGTCTTTGTCCTCAGCTCTGCACCCTTGGAAGATTGTTTTAATTTTTTTTAAAAAGTAAATACTACGAGCACTTGTTCTCCTGTTGTCACTGTTGAATTTAAACTGTAATATAATAGTCATTTAAAAGACAAGATTGGCATTTTGGGAGATAGCTTATTCGACTTCCTACCCAGAGTTGGCTGAGATGCTTGATATCACTTTCATGTCTGTACACTGAAAATTAAGCTATCATCAGCTGCCGAATAGCTTAGCTTAGCTCAAAGACTGGGAACAGGAGGGAACAGCCAGCCTGGCTCTGTCCAACGGTTACAAAATCAGCCCACCAACTCCACTTAAGTTCAATAATTAAATCATTTGTTTTACAGATACCAAAATAACACACGAATACTGAATTGTAGGCTATCTGTTTCCTTTTTCTTTTACAGGCTAGCAAGCAGCAATTTCCCTGCTTATCCAGTCTTTTTATGTTAGATTAGCTAGCCGACTAAGTTTGATGGCTTAAAGAGTTTGTTTTACAGACACCAAAATACCATAAAAAGTCTAAAATGTATCTATTTTATTCTCATACAGGCTAGCAAGTTACCAATTTTCTTGTAGCTTATAGCTCCATACTTAACATACTTTAGGGACAAACCGATGTAAAACTTGACGCAACAGACAAAATATATGATAGATATTGAATTTTTTTTGCTTTCTTTTTGAAGAAAAAGTGGGACTCTGAAAAACAAAGAACACAATGTGATGATTTGCTAATAATATCATCATTATTATTATATACTTTTATTCTGAATTTGTTGCCGGCAACACATTTCAACTGGTGGAGTTGTGGAACATATTACGACACATTCCATTTTTACCGGTGTCCCTGAACATATGATCGTTATCCAACCGTCAGCTGGCACAGACACAAGAAAACATGCACGACCCAAAGTAATCCCATTTTCTGCCTGTTCTCTCGATTGACCCGCCTCTTTGTCAGTGTCTCCTCCATCTTTTCTCCACTACCTCTCTGCTCTCCTCTTTTAACCGTCCAAGAATCTCCCCTTTCTTCTTGGCCTGAGGGTGCGACTGGCTGTTGGTGCCAGTTCCAGGGACACCAAATGGGAACTGTAATTATCATTGCTCCACCACTGTCCTGTCAGTGCGCTCGCCAGCAAAACAAGAGGGATCCTTTGGAAGCCCCGATCAAAAGCTTTGGCCTTTGATCATGAAGCAAAAAGGAAAAACCTAAACACTGTGCAAAATCAACGAGGAATGTCCCAAAGAGAGCTCCGGAGAATGGAAATGACAGCCATCCAGAAGACATCCTCGGCTCCTCCGTGTTGATGTCAGGAGCACAGGTGTTTGGGCCGTTTGATCCCACCAGTGTAAGCAGAGGACTGAGAGAGTGAGTCATGCAATGATGTTGTTGCTAAAGTGTCCGTCAGATAGCACCTGGTGAGCTGCACAGCAGTTTTCTGCACAGGCCTCTTCACAATCTGAAATTGATGCAAGAGTCTGCAGACTTCAGACATTGCATCAGCACACCCATGAACACATTACTAGTATGGAGGTATTCTGCCTGACCCATTAAAAAAAAGTGTTTATAGAGAAGGTTACTTTGACTGCCTCGAAATTAATTTGCAGCTGAGTGACCGAAAAAAGTAATAATGGAAGCCCATTTTGAGGGCCTTAGCCAAAATCTACAGGGGCACAAGTCATGCTGCTTCAGCGACAACAAACCACAGCCTCTGGAACCTTTGAAACCCTGTGTGGTCATTTTCTCTCACACTGACTGAAAAGAACTGTGGTGGGTGGGAAAGAAAAAAGAGCCCTTTGCCACTCATAATACCAATCTTATGTATGTAGACGAAAATGGGAGGGATGGGAGGGGTTGGGGGGTGGCAGACGGACTAAGGCACAATTTTAAAGCGCTTATTGAATTGCCATTACAGCTCCTGAGACTAATTGTGGCTGTTGTGTGTCTCTCGGTGGCCTAGGGGGCTCTGGAGTGGCCCTGTATGCTCTTACTCAGTGGGGTTTTCAAACCGAGTGGCCCTGAAAGAGAACAGGACCACCGTAGATCAATGGCAAACCTTTCACTCTTTCACAGGCCCTCGCTAATCCTTCTCATTTGTCTGCCATTTGTTGAGGCACATTCACAGTTCCCTGAATTTAGGATTAGGCCTTGTTTTGTTACAAAAACAGCCCAAGTTATAATGCTGAATAGATGGACTAAAGAGTGGACGATGGATGAGTGTGTATGTGCGTTTGCGAGCATGTGTGCATGTGTGTGTATGGTTACCAGGTATGCACCGTGTGTATGACCAAATTCATGAGAATACAGACGCTTTAATTCTCGGTTCAGTGATAAAATGATAGTTTGCGGTTCTCCTTTGCAGAAAAAAACTTGTTGTAGCTCTAGATTTTCACACACGAACATCAATCTGTATTGTGGAAAACCCTCTTAACACTGCATTTGAGTGATTCGGCAAATTATTGAGGGTGACCGTTTCTAAAAAAGTCATAAAAGTCTTTATGAGTGAGAATTTGAAGTTTTTCATTTCAAACCTTCTGGAAACAAGTGGGTATGTTGTTGTGTACAGACAGAACCGCCAGAATAAATGTCAGCTCGGTGTGTTTCTGCAAAACCACTGACAAGTGAGCGTTTCTTTGGTTTAGTTTTCTATTCCTCTCTCTTCACAGCGCTGTGCTTATCCTCTGCCTAGGTTTAGGCCCAAGAAACACTTGGTTAGGATTAGGAAAACATAATGGTTTGGCTTAGAGTACCTGCTTTGCTCGCCACTATCACGGATAGCAACGGTCCAGCTTCCAATGAAAAATAGCCGGTCTTGTTCGCCACAAAAAAATGCTGGATATATCTGCAGGTCTGCTTATAAAAACAACCTGCTTTTGATGTGACAAAAGCCATGTATGCTGCTGATGTCAACCACTGACGTATCTGTGGTTTGCAGAAACTTTACCCACTAACATATCCTGGCGACTGAGATGGTTTGAACGGAAGGCAAGGGGAATTTTAGAGGCGGCATAAGTGGCAATATTTATTAAAATAAAAGCGTAGGTATGAATAGACGCAGTTGAAAATGTTTTCAATCTGAGCTAAGAATTTGCGCTTTTCTTGGAGCTTTAAGAGTTTTTTAGACAGGCGAGAGGAAAAGTAAAGCGCTTAATACAAACACACATGTTGTCACACTCCCAGTAACGTGGTCGGTCAGTTCATTTCTAGTTTGCTTGCTTATGTCTCTACAAAAATACCAAATATGTCACGCTGGAGAAGAAAACCTGCATTCATTTACTGAAAAAAATAATCTCGACTTCTACTAAATGAGACGGTCATGAATCCAGTGAAAATGTTTTTGTATTGAATAACTACTTTAGGGAGATCAAAAGGGGAATATCTGGATCAAAGAGGTTTGCATACTAGATGAGGGGCTTTTAAAGCTACGTTATTCACATTCTGTCTTTTCATATGTCCTCTATTTCGTGAGAGCAAAGTAGGAGCTCACTCTCCTGTGTCTGCTTTTGAAATAAATATTTCATAAGAGAGAGGAAAAGCGCGAACAAATTGATTTATCACAGTCAAATACCTGCGAAGGAAATACAATTTCATTAAAGTTGCAATGATTCCCTTTGAAGCCCGGAGTTTGTCCCCATTGTGCTCTGTCTGAACCTGAGTTTGTGCTTGGACAGTCTTGGCAGCCTGCAGCAGAGCCATCAGACTGATGCCTTCTCATCACTGAGTGGATTAGTGTTCATGTCTGAAGCCACTTACTGGACATTAGACAGGGCTGCTGAGTGGCACATGCGCCACAGTTCCCCTAAAGCCCTGCCATGCCACGCCGCAGGTATGTGGTGCCGACCGGCCAAACCCCATGTCAGGCATTCTCTGGATGCCTGCAGTCGTGCCAGACACCAGGGGACAAGGTGAAGAGATGGACGCAGGGATGATTGTGTGAATCAGAAGGGATGAGAAAAGCAAGGAGAGTAAGTGTAATCTAATATCGGTGGATAAACAGGATACCGTATTTTATGAGCAAGATGTGGGGAGAAAATAGGAATTACTCACTGGGTTCAAAGTTAGGGAAGGACAGACATGGACATCATAGTTACAGTCTCACGATTCAAGATCACTTTAGTTTTGCTGGTTATTGTACAACCAGGATCGTACAACATGAGGCTACATTAGGCTCCAGTACAAAATGCGGTTCCAGATTTCTTGTTTAGAGTTAAGTCCATACCACTCTCATGTCTCCACAGCAAATAGTGAAGTAAGTAGACAGTTAGCTTAGCACAGTATAAAGCCTGGAAAAAAGGGCCTCCTGTCTCTTTAAGGACCCAGGACCCAGTCTGCTCTGATTGGTCCACTTACACATGCCTGACCCAGCACCATTAACAAAAATAACAGAGCAGCTGTGCTGGATTCGTTATTACGTGCCAAACTAGGCGCCTGGTATGAACTGTGACTCCATGACGTAGTGTGATGTCACAAAGTCAGGGAATTAAAGGCGAGACTACTGACCACTCATGAGGAGCCGTGTTTTCTGAGGGAGAGAGGAGCTCCTGTTGATGCAGACCTTGACCTTTTTAACTTTCAACACCTTTTACATGCAGAAGAAAATATCTAACACCCTGAAGGAAAGGAAAAAAAAAACGGAGAAGCACATTAGGTCTCCTTTAAGTCGAGGCCAGAATAACACAGTCTCACTTCTAGTTTAGGACATTCAGTGCTACACTAGAGTGCAAGGCCTGCACAAAACACTAATTATGTAAAACTCTAGTTGTACTGCGAGTATGATTTGTACTAATTGTTCTCAAAGTGAAAGAAAGTAAGTGCTGATGAGGATGAACTGAGTGATCTCACAGCCTGAGGAAGGATGCTGATCTGTAATCTGGCGGCACGGTACTAATGCAAAGTTTGCTTCAGTTCACCATCGTCATAATACAGTAACTCATCTTACATAGCCACAAATGCGTGACACCCTCACTATGCATTACACAAACAGCTTTGTTATCTCTTCCTACTGTCTTTCTTTCACTCACTTCCAAAACAAATGTTTGCACCAGCTGGATCGAGATCTTTATATAAGGAGTCTGCGGTGCTCGTATCGCGTTTGTCCAGTGTGGCCGTCAGAATCAACAATAAACAAAAGCCCCTTGTAGCTGCTTTAATGTAGCTTCAGCATTTGATTGTGATATTTACTTAACAATTCATCAGTGTTGCCTCTGTGTGTCACTGAGACATTACAGGAAGGAGGGGGGCAAACAGCCCTGCAGAGACATACCTCGTATGCCAATAATGCTAGCTGGACACACCAATGTGAACAAAAATGCAATTTAAGCAGACTAAAGATGAGAATGTGCAAAGTCTAAGAAGAAGATCAGTGAAAAGGTGGTGGCAGCCTGAAGGGGCACAGACCATCTCCTATATAGTCTTGCTAGCTGAGGCAGAACAGCCACATGTTGGCTATCGTCCCAGTCAACATCATGAGGTTGTCTTTGGCCGCAAGTGACTGGAAAAGACCAAAGTCAGTGCCGCTTCATGCAAAGGTTTAACTGTGCCAAGGCCTATCCACCCTGCCCCTCAAGCCCCGCTGTGTGAAGTAATTCTTCATGCCAGTGAAACCAGACAGACTCTGTGTTTTGTCACTGCATGCATGGTGATATTATTTCAGCTCGCTTTTTTGGTTTTGTTTTTTTTACTTACAAGATTAACAGGTGGATTTTCTTCCTTAGAAGCAACATTTTTCGTGTGCAGTGTCAAAATCTGCCTTCTTTTTCCTGTGAGGAGGTTTGAAATATTGGATTAAAACCTGCAGACAATTAGCAAGACGTGCAAATGTCAGCTTCATCCGCCGAGGTCTGCTGTGGGAGAAAGAACCCGATACTGGAAAACTTAAGGTCGTTTTATCCACTCCGCCGGAGACTGTAAGGGAACGATCTCTGACTCAAGATTCTGGCTAAAGCGAGCCCTTCTTTAATGTTTATTTTGTTCTGTACCACAGACACACTGTGGAGGAGTAACAGTGAAATGTTGTTCAAACAAGACAGCTGTGTCCAGACAGAATGAAGGGGTTCAACTGCAGGCCAAAGTCAGGAGCCTAAACGACAGACAATCAGCACATTTGTTCTGGAACTTCTGTGATGTTTCTGTGTCTACAGAGCAGCCACAGGAACTTATCAATATATAGTATACATCACGTAACGTCTACAGGCCTTCTATGCCAACACAGAGGCTGCTCCGTTAGCAGAAGACGTCAAAAGAGAGTCAGAGTAAAATATGATGATAAATTCGTATTAATACTACTAGCATTAACATTTAAACAACGACCACTGATAAGGTAGAAAACAGAACTATGCTGATGCAGTGTTATCTCCCATCATGTCCTTCGCTCCTCCAGCCTCAGCACCAGACTCAGCGGCAGCAGCCCGGAGAACCAAATTGATCGGGCTGTGAGGTTTAATGTTTCATACCGAAACCAGGAAGGCTCTCAAGTTTGAAGTGGCAGATTGTCGAAACTTTAGATTTTAAGCAGTTTTTAAACCACAAATCATGTAATTGCACCGTAAAATCAGACATTAGGTTACCGGTTGGCTTCTTTTGGAGCACTGCGTCAGCTTTTTTGCATCTTTTGGCTGCACACCACGTTAAATCAATTTTTCTCTAAATTTGGGGAATTACAACATGCACATATCTCTGTCTAGGTAGGGTTCGGTCCACAGAAGGATGGCTCATTTTCATATATCACTGTCCCACTACAGGAGAGCCGAGCCATGTATTAGTATTGGGATTACTTTTTTACTCAAAATGAAGGGAGTTATTGGGCCACAGAGGGCAGATGCTGGTGGGAAGATTCATCAGACAGCTCAATTTGTGACTTCACATGAAATGTCCAACTGATGGTGAAGCAGCACCCTCTGATGGTCAAAGTGTGGAGAACTTTTTAAAATCTTGTTGAGAACACTGGCTCTCTCTGGTGGACATCATGTAGTAGTAGCCAAAGTGACTGTAACAGCTGAGACAGCACAGTATGTTTGACGTTAAACTTGACGGTATCCAGATGTGGATATGGAAGACACAGCAACATGTAGTAAATGACAAATCCTCTGTATCTATGAAGGATGGGCCACACATCACGTCTGTGACTAAGCCAGTGGTCTGTGTTCAGCAGTCCATAGGTTTCTTAACCGGGCCCATTTAAAGGTGCACTGGATAGTTTTGGGTAAGAAATGTAGATCATCAAGATTTTTCTTTTATGCCTAAATAAACTAAATAATCAAACATTCTTTGTTTCATGACAGAATAAGCTGAATACACAAACTGACCTTAAAAGATGACACAATTTCATACTCTTTCACTTTGTTTGTATTTGGCGGACCTTGCCACCTTTCTATATTTCTGAGTTTGTATCATTATCTCCATAATGTTATAAATATTAAAATGCCGATGTTAAAGAATATATCCTCTACACAGTCGAGGCTGCCCAAAGAGTGGCCAGTGGGTCAAAGTTGGCCCGCTATTAGATGCTGAAATGGTTGCCATGTTTGTGTGTGAGCTGACATTGCTAACGGTAGCTAGCGTTGATAATGTTAAATAAATGGCTAGACTCAGCCAATCTGATATTGTTTTCCACAAACTGGTAACACAGATACCACATGATACGTACGGAGGTAAACTACTGGCGGACAAAGCTCGTTAGAAGCTGGATCCAACAGTGCGAATTCTCACATGGAGATTAAAAAAGCAAAAAAAAAAGTAAATAAAAAAAACACACACACATTTGGACCCAACAAACATCCTAAAATGATTAATTTACAATCAAAATAACATTTTTAAGGAAAATAGATTATTTATTATCATTATATTTTGTTATTATTTATATTTATTCTGCACCTATCTACAAGCTCTGTTGCTGTATTTGTTTTTAAATATGATTGCATGCAAATGTAATCAATGACCTTTAATGAGCAGGAGTTTCATAACTGTGACTGTGAGAACAACAATGCTCAGATGTGCAGATCAAGCCCGTGGTTTCTGCGGCTTGTCAAGATTGACAGACAATTCCAAGAAACAGTTTTGGGTTGTGGGTTATGTCACGTACATCCACACCAAAGAACACTGTTTTTCACTGACTCAGTGTATCAAGCCAAAGAGCATTTGATGTGGATACATACCATAGTAATGTGCAAAAAAAACAAAACAGAAAACGGCGAAGAGGAGGAGCAACGTGAACCAAAGTAAATAGAAAAATCAAGAAAGTTAAAGTGACGTAGCGACAAAATAAAAATGTAATTCGATGAATAGCAGGGAAAATGGATGGATTCAAAATAGGTATGATTTGAATGTGTGACAATGAATGGGTCTCTAATGTCGATGGTGTGAGTGTGAAACAATCAGTCTGACGATTGTTTGAAGACTGTGACACAAGCAAGGTCTAAGATATGTAACCCACTACATCTAAATAAGGACTGGTGAATTATTACTTATTATTGTTTTTTAAGACAGAAAGAAAATTATTTAGCTCCATGTATCACCAGCAATATCCAAACTGGCTGGCGGAAGATTAGTTCACATTTGTGGATCAGTTTCATAATTTCATCATCCAGATGTTGCAACCTCGACACATAACTAAGCTTTTTTTCATATACTTGCTCTTCTCTGCAAGCTTCCACGCTTCATTGCCTTTCTTATAATGTTCTTGCCATGTGTGTTATGTACATACAAATCTCCACTGGTGCCTTCTGTAACAT
>CAEMYA010000053.1:0-17444 GCA_903131615.1 Diplodus sargus
TGTTCTACTTCTAACTTGTATTATACTCCTTTCTCTGTATTATTTAGCCATAATCATAGTTTGACATGGTACTTGCCTTTGTTACCTTCATTGTCACCTCAGAGTGTAATGTTATGTGAATTCAAATGTACATATTCTGCATCATTTGGATAATTGTGTTCATAAATATCCTGCAATTTATTTTTATAGATTCAGCGTCCTCTAAATCTTCTAAATTGACTCAAAATTAATCAAAACCGGGAGTTGAAATATGGTTTAAAGTGCCATTTTGAATTTTGAAAATGTTGGTTATTCCTGTCGGCATCAAATGTTGATACTTCATGGAGAGCACCTTGATCTATTCCACCCGCACAGAAGAAGCACTTCCAGTAGTTGCATTTCATCATTTCATCGGCTTTCCACCTCCAGATTCAACAGCAGTACGTCTAGCTAGGTACTGTCACACACAAATAGGGTTTAATGTGATGTGATGCAGCCTAACATAAAACTAATGGCCAAACTATGAACTCAGTAGATGGCTATATGAATGACCTAAAGTTAAATTGAAAAATAAAGGAGGAAACCAAGATCTCTTAACATTTAAGCAATTTTTGTTGCTTTTTTTAATAATTCTGCATGTGTTATACAGGACTTTTGAGTTTTTATGGGGTCTAAGGTGTCTTGGTACTCTTTTTTACACTTATTATTTGGAATATCTACAAATAATGAACAAAATGAAACTTATTCATTGGTCTTAAAAGGCCATTACCATGAAAGTTTTACTCAAGAGGAAAAAAAACAAAGGACGTTTTTCTTGGATATTGTTTTATAAGTCATTTGACATCAAATTTCAATATTTCAGCTGGGCTCCTAGGCTGAAATCATTCAGGAGGTCCTAAAGAAGCTTCATGTAAAATTTGGTGCTTTTATCACCTCGGTAACGGTATCATCAAATTTGTGCGCTACCCCACTGGACTAGTAGGCCAGGACCATTTTTCTGGCAATTTCACTCAGATTCTTCTTTGCAAGATTTCTGCAGTAATCAACCTGATGATCTCTCTTCTATCCCTCACAGTTGGCCTTTCTTTCTTCTCCAAATTATTCTTAATATGTGTTATATGTTCCATGGTATGTTGAAGTTAAAGTGCCAGTTATTATCCAGTACTGGTGTTCCCATCTCACTGCTGCTTGAGTGTCCAACGGTGGGGGCCATTTTATCTGTATCATGTAGATCTGCAATATAGGTAAGCCATATCTATTAGCACATATGTGAATTTGGTGTTTTGTCTCTCAACCAATCAAATTTGTATTTGAAATGAAATGATTATGAGGTCGAGGTCGAAGTCCAGAATGTTTGCTTTTATTTCATGTGTCCTTTTTGAATATACGGTGAACTACTTTAGAATCATGCCATTCAATATGTCACGTCTCCTAATTTCAAGGTGCCGTAAGTATTAGGACAAAATGACCTCTGAGTTTCAAATGACCAAGCTGTTCAATATTGCTATAATTGTTAACATGTGATTTATATTTTCTTTGAAACCTCAGAGACTGTATTTGAACTAGAGAAGGCAATTTCTGAAGAAATTGCAGTGTGAATGCTGAAAGGCTGACGCCAAATGCTAATGCTGGCTGTTGAATACTATCAATGATTTGTGGAATATTTTAAGGTTTGAATGCAGTTTCTGGCTTAAAATATAAATTAACTGTTAAGAGTGGAAAAGAGTATGAATAGTTGGAAAAATGGAATGGGATGAAGAATGCAAAACAACTGGGAGCTAAGCTGCCTAGCTGAAGCAGCTGAAGGAATATGAATATTTGAAAAACTTGGAAAATGTTATTAGTAAGTAAGTAAACTGCTGTAGAGTAGCAGATAAAACACATACAAATACATACACATTATTTACATATAAATAAATATATACACACATGTGTGTACATGTATATACATACACATACACACACACACATATACATACATACATACAAGGGATTAGGCTGTCGGACGGAACTGCAGACAGTGTATAGTCAAGCCAGCCGTGGTTCGCATTTGCTTGGTCAAATCAGCCGCACGTTGTTTTCTAGTGCGCAAATCTACCAACATTTACGGTAATCGTAATGAAACCGCTCTGAAGAGCTTTCCAGCCCAACTTCCAGCTTCATGTCAGGTCACATGTTTACGCCTACCTCAGAGGCGGCTTTTGGAAAGGAGGAATATTACGCCTCGGTTTTAGAAAGACGGGCAGCAAATTGCCGCCCTTACCTTGGAGCAAATGTGCCGCCTTTTCTATCTAAAAAGGGCTTATGAAACCTGGAAGGCAAGTTGGTATAAGTGAGTCTTTAGAAATTTTTTAAAGCAGTTCACTGAATCAGCTGCTCTAACAGTGGGGGTGAGGCTGTTCCACGGGGTTGGAGCTCGACAACAACAAAGGCTCAGTCACCCTTCGATTTGCCGGTCATGCAGAGGAGTCCTAGATCCAATGATCTTAGTGGTCTGGAGGTGGTGTATGGCTATAAAAGTTCAGTGATGTATGAGGAAGCGAGATCATGAAGGGCTTTGTATGTGACTAGAAGAATTTTGAAATCGATTCTGAATTTAACAGGGAGCCAGTGAAGGGATGCGAGAGTTGGAGTGATATGGGATCTATGGCTGGTGTTGGTAAGGAGTCTGGCTGCTGCATTTTGTGCTAGTTGTAGACGGGATAGGGCTGCTTGGTTGAGGGAGGAAAACAGGACATTGCAGTAGTCGCGACAGGAGAAAATGAGTATGGGTTAGTAGTTCGAGATCACTGGTTGAAAGCATGGGTTTTACTTTGAGAGGCTTCTGAGCTGGAAACAACAGGTTTGAACTAGGGTAATTATTAATCAGAGTTCCAAATTGACAACTTAGTATATTTTATGAGACTGATTTAACGAGTTGGCTATCATTTCTCTTCTCTTGAGAGAGAAGGGTGGTGTCCCTGTGGTGATCTAATGCAAATTAGATCCATTACTTAATAATTTATGATAATTATTAATCATTTATGATAGCCAAAACTTAATGTACACAATTGGGTGCACAAGTCCTTACAAGGCAACTGTGAAGAAATTCTGAAAGATATATAAAGATGAATGAATGTGAGTCCCAGGTGTTGTGAACTTTTTAAAGTTTGAATGGAGTTTCTAGCTGAAAGCATGAATGAGTAGTGAAGTTGAAAAAGCTTTAAAAATGTGAAAATGTGGGATTTTGAACCCATTCATCTTAATGGGGAAAAATTCCCAGGAAAACCTGGAATATCTAGGAAATAAAATGTTAAATAGAATCACATTTCCTAATTGAGCTGAATCTTTTGCAATTTGAATGAAGTTTCTATGTTGAAAAATGTGGAAGAAGTTAGGTGCCAAAGAAACTGCAGAAACCGCGAAAAAAAAATAAATAAAGCAGAAGAACGTATGTTTTCTCAGCATTCACACTAATTAAATTTGTAGAAGAACATATGATGTGAATGCTGAATAACAAATCAATAACACATACCATACTGTGTTTGAGTCTCCTGATGAAGACAAAAACAGGTGCAAATATCCCATTTTAATGTACTGAAGGAACTTGGTCTTGGCTTTGTTAATGGGAAAGGAAGGAAATTTCAACCATTTTGAAAGAAAATATTATTCAGGAGTCCTAGATACAATCCACAGATGATGCCTGAGTGATACATGCAAATCGCTTTCCTTAGCCTTGTACAGGGTGCTTCCTGTTATTAGTGCCATGTCACATTCAAATGCCCATTGGCAAAAGGTTTTGGCAATGCCAACGCTGCATACATTAAAACTGAGATGTGGTACAGTTAACAGCAAGAGCAGTTTTGGGCCAGTTTGGGCCGCCACTCGCCCCTTCTATCTATGGCACTTTGCACCCCCATTCACTAATTTAATGAAACCTTGAACATCACCCCCAGTTAAGAGTATACATGGGAAATATATGCACGTTTATTTGTGTTAGGGAAACATCTTGGAGTGGACTGGGATGACGAGGTGCTGACAGGTGAGCCTCGGCAGGAGTCGACCAATTGAGCAACACTTGTAGCATCTCCCTCTGAACCATCGATCTGGTCTGCTGAGGGTCCTAAATGGCAGTGAAAGCATTAATTTTTGCATGTAGTCAATACAACAGGCACAGAGAATTGTTGGGTGCTTGCACTGACCACCACCTCTCGAACTACACTACTCAGTATAAGCATGGTTAGATGTTAATTAAAACAGAGAAGACAGCAACAATGAGCCCACAATATGAAACTTTGTTAAATAATGAAGATTAAATCAGTGGATGTAATAGGCCCACACTATATATGAAACATTACGGTGTAATCCATCAAAATGTTTGTTAGATTTCTCAACAAGCAAAATAATAACTGTCAGGAGTAAAGTCTGCTGTATCAGTGATGTTGATAGGTTTTCAATGTAGTGAGTCCCTGGGACCCGCAGGTGTATGGAATTAGATTTGTGCCAAAAGAAACAAACAAAACTTCTTAAATCTCAAACAAAAACAGGAATTTGAGAAAACATAAAACTCATTTCAAAAATAAAACGTAGAACTTGCAATCAAATAATTTGTCAAATAGTGTAAAATATTGGTCTTTTACTCTTCTAATAATGCATTATTTTGTTTACGGTTCCCTCTGCTGATCTCTCTCTGCTCAGACGTTTGCGCTGACTCTCAGCTTTGCGGTCTCTCTGCAGCTCTGTCTTGTTTGCGCTCCCTGACTTTTTGTTTGCAGTTTTGGCACAAACCTCTCGGGCAGACGGGCCTTTTCAGCAGAGCGTCCCCATTGGCTAATTAGTTGTTGACTGACACAGATCAGTACCTATGTGTAGGTGGCTACTGCATTAAACGACCCTGGCTTTAAAACGGAGAGAAGAAGAGATGACGATGACAATGAAAATGAAGAACAGTATATGTATGTCATGACTACATGAATTTCATTAGTTTTTCTTGTTGTGGGTTGTTACTGTTGTTCTTCGTTGTCGTCGTCATCTTCTTCTTCTCTCCGTTTTAAAGCCAGGGTTGTTTAGAGAAGTTTTTGACTTGCAAAAAGTGCAGCAAAGAGTTAGAGTTGGAGTTAAGATACGACTGAAGCAGTTGATGATTGTTTGCAATTGTCTTGCAAACATTCTTGAAGTTTTGCGTTCTCCTTACGCATCTTTTGAAGTACGAATGTTTACTCTCGAACCTCATTGTCCACAACCATATGAGTGGACCAAGTTTCATGATCAACGAGGGATAGTGGACAAGGTAGTGGTGTTTTGGTTTGAGTTTCTCTGCAGGAAATAGTTGCTTCCTGGTTTCAAGGTAATCTTGAATCTGAACACTGAGGAAACTAACTTGGGGGACAGATATCTTCGGGGCACAGACTAACTCAACAAGCTCTTTCGGCAAGATCAGTAGCTTCCACACCGGGTCCTTGGTATCTGAGATTTTATCACCAACAATCACTGGTAAAAGTCTCAAAAGACACCAGTTCTCAGCTGCCTGCCCTCTAATCTTAGTAGCACTTCCACTTACTTCAGAGGGAGCAGAACCAGCATCAGAACCCTCATAGCTGAACAGTGCGAGTCTTTACAAAGTATCTCAAGTAAAGGGTAAGGTCATAGGCAACCATTCCTTCAAATAAGTCATGGCTTAAGCACGGTGGGAGCCCTGGTTTGCATACATGGAAATACTCAAGAAAGTTGAAAACAGAGTCAAACTTGAGTCCATTTACATGTGTTGCCTGTGTGTCCTGTAGCTGTTGCACTGTCTCTTTGTAGGTCTCGACTGTTCTTATGGGAAACCGGTCAATCACTTTGTCCACTTCATTTGTAGGCACAAAGCAATACCTGCAGCAGTGACTAGCAGTACTGAAATTTTCAGTAAAGCCACCAATGCGGTGGGAGCCCAGGTTGTCTCCAGCAATACACAGGACTGTTGCCCGCACCACCTGGCCAGATGAAGTGACCAGTCCATTTCTCTCAAGCTCTCTAATGTCTGACAGCATCCTTGAGAACAACCTTTCTTGTGCAAAGTACTTAAAGTCTCTTTCATTGCACAGAAGCAAAAGCTGTAAGTTGTCAACAGCAGAACAATAGAATGGCTCATAGTTGCCCAGCGTAAAGTTAACACCTAGTATTTTGTGCTTTCTCTTTGATGATCCGAGAGGGTTCACTATTTCAAATGCATCCTGATATAAAATAAGCTTTAAGCTTACACCTGGCTCCATAAACAAGTCATTGGACTTGAAAACTGATCTATCACAAACATCAGTAAACACATTAGTAGACGCAGCATGTCTTTGTGACTTCACACACTCCTGCCACACAACAGGGTCTTTTAACATGGCTTTTAAAGTATCTTGAAGTGGGATGTACCGTGCGTAGCACTCCCTCCTATTCTCATCTGTACCAAGATAGATAGCCTGTGGGTGCACATATAAAAAGTTCTTTTTGAAGAATTGCTTTCAGTGAAAAGATGGGAGCTGCATGAAGAATGCAATTGTGTTCCTTCTAAACAACTCAAGACACTGTCAATCTCAGTCTCAGACAGGTTTGTTTTAGTTACCTCCTTGAATTCCTTCTTAGTGTACTGATGACAAATGTCATTCAAACTGTTAATTTCTTCGACAATCATCTGTATAGTTGATGAAGGAATTAGGTATTTAGCTTGCAGTTGCATGTAAAACATGCATAGATTTTTTAGGTACAGGGCTCTCATTTCAGTGTCATCTGACATGTTGTCAGATCCACTTGCTCCATGACCTACATCCAAATCACTTTCAACCTCTGCCGAATCCTGAGTAGACTCTGATTGTGCGGAATATGCAGGAGTTGCATAAAGTTCTGATTCACGCTTATGAACTCTTGAAATATGAGCACTGAATGATGATCTTACCTTGAAGGTTTTGCTGCAATGTGCTAATGGACATTTTATTGTCTCATTTTTCGAAAGGTGTGAACTCAGATGTGCAATGAGATCCTTGAGATCAGTACACTGTTTTTGACAACTTGAGGTTTCACATTTTTCAACGGGATGTTTCACAATGAACATACCGTTGTTATTTGTGAAGCAGAGGTGGTCCTGTGGTTACGATAAATATGTGCTTTAAAAGCACTGAACTTCAGAAACTGACGTTTGCAGTCAGCAAAACAACAAGGGTACTGACTGTTTGCTTCATGTCTGTGTAGAACTTGATGATCAACATAACCTTTAACTGTTTTCAAAGACAGCCCACAGGATCGGCATGTAAAAGGACTGGCCATTTTGCAGAACAGAAGTTTTCAATGCGAGTTCTCTGAAGTATTCAAAGTGAAGTATTCTGGGAAAACCCTAACGTCACTACAAACATGTGGACTCGCACCATCTCCCAGAGACCAAAGAAGTGGAACAACAACTTGCAGTGGCAAAGATTCCAGTAACACAACTTCTCTATCAACTCTAAACAGGCAACAAAAAAAAAACACAACTCAATCCATAGCCTATTTTATATGATTTTTTTTTTTAAGACTATTTTTTAAGATCTGTTCCCTGACAGTGCAGCTGATAATGAAGACTGACAACTGAGCCCAGGACCTGGTATATCATCCCATCTGCTTTTTACTGAGAAAACAAGAGAGACAAAGGAAAATGTTTATAGAAAAAGGCAACAACTACAGCACCTACATGTTATACAGGGACATTAGCAATTGAGTCAGCATCACTATTCCCAATATTACTGATGACTGGCAGCTCAAGTAATGCATGAAAGCAACAATGGTGCAGTTGTAACCCAAAAAAGCAATCTAGTGTTAAACGCACAGTATGTAATTTCTGCCACTAGGGGTATCTCAATCAAACCCATGAAAACAGAAGACATAGTTTGATGGCGTCTTGAAGTAGCATGGCATCATGGGAGTTTTTGTCTTCACTGTTAAACAACCACCATTAACAATGAAAATCTATCTGATGTGAATCAGGAAGAAATGTTGTTGGATGAGGGAAAGTTTTATTAATGTAACATTTGGTCACGTTTGCCAACTTCCTTCCTCACTCGCTCACGTAACGGAAGTTATAGCGACAGGTGACTGCAGGCGACCAAATGAAACGCCCCATTACTTGAATAAAATTACAGATTTCTCTGGGTCTGAATATTGTTGTGAACATTTGAGATAATTGTAAGTACAAGGGATGCACCAACCCGATATTAATAGAGGATATCAGCCTGGATATTGACCAAATAGCTAGATTGGTTATTGGATAATGGGGCTGATTCATGATGCCCAACAATGGTATTGGATCAGTATTCGGTATCCACTGATTCGCTAAGCCCAGGTATCGGTATCGATATCGGGAGTGAAAAAGTCAGATCGGTGCATCCCTATTAAGTACAGTAAATGTTGCATATTATCTCTATAAAAGCAAGGAATCTTTGTCTGTCTGTGTGTGTGTGTGCCTCAAATATCTCTGCGGATCAGGGTCAGACTGACCTGAGAGTTTCAACATGGCTGCCGTTTGGTTCAGTGGTGTGCGACTTCGCATTTGTTTGGACTGCAATGATACCGTGAATAAATTATTTCATAAATGCTTTACACATTCTGGAGCATAGTCCACCGGAGCCACCACAGTGACATGCGCATTAGAGCCAATCACTGCAGAGCTCAAGCCTACGACACACATTAAGAAACAAGCGGATGTATACCTGCGGCGGCGCGAGCTGGACCGGGAGTTAGTCGCCGGTTCGGTCCCATTCTGTTCTGTGCATCTAAACTGACTGTTGTGGATTAATGAGACTAAACGAGACCGGACCGTGTCTGTTCGGGTCTGAGGAGAGCGGATTTATACCTGCAGCGGCGCGCGCTGGACCTGGATTTTGCCAGCGGTTCGGTCACGTTCTCTGAAGAAACGGTAAAAAAGGGCTTTTGTCACGAAAGTGTTCAAGCAGCAAGTTTGGTTGTTGAGGAACAGGAAGTTGTGGGAGGGACTTCGGCGGATGAGTGAAAGGCAACGACGGTTGGCGTACAGACAGCGATATTGAGAATTGAGAGATTTGTGACATTGAGCGTGTTTGGAGAGTATAGTTAGTGTGTTATGTAGTGTTTGGTTTTGTGTGTAGTGGAGCTGGTTTTTTGTTTAATGAGTAAGAACAGGAGAAGCTGAATGTGGAGCAGGCAGTGCAGCTCTTCATTCAGCTGGAAGGAGCTCAGGCAGACCTGAGCATTGCCTGCATTTAAATGTAAATAGTTACACAGAACTTTGTAAATTTTTATAATGTATGCACTTATTCAGCAAACAACAATTTATATTTGCACTATAAGTAATAAAAAATGGTTTGTTAAACATATTTGTGGTTTTCACACTAAAAAAACTTTTTCTACTCGGATTTTATGTTTTTTTGTGATTTTAGGTCCATTGTGTTAGTACAATATGTCAAAATGAAAAAATAACTGTACAGTCACACATGTGAGGTTGTGCTGAAAATAATCACACAAAGTAAATAGTTTTAAGGTGAAATATAATGGCAAAATCAAAAATAGTCACAAACGGCCAATTATTCCCTGGAATATCGGATCTCACAACAAACCAAAATATCCCTGACTTTCCACCTTCAAACACAGCCTCATTTGGCCATCCATGAAAATGCTTCTTAACCTCCCACTTTTCTATAGGAACACATATTTCCTACGGGCACTGCACTAGTACGTTTAAATCTATGTAGCCTACATATTGAATAAAGAATCAGTTTTGAGTCGAATCGTGACCACAAGAATCAAAATTGGCTTGTTAAAAAGTCGTATCACTGCACCCCTAATATTAGCCTTCAAAATGCATCAATGTCTGATGAATAATGCTAAATCCCCTGTTCTATTTCTTTAATGATATTTGTTATAAAGACAATGAGCTAGCTCAAAAGTTGTGTGCTTGTAGATGTATTATTTATTCCACTTGGAAATATCCATACTAATATCTTCATCATCAAATATTATGTACAGCAGTATGCTGAAGCTCTCGGCTAAACCACTGTCAAATGTTTTGCATGAAGCACTGCATTAGAATTAAGTGTCCCCAGCATATTCATGTATTATGCTCTGGATACAGATAACCGTCTGGATATGAAAACAAGTAGGCTATTGGTTTGTTTGTGTATTTCAACCAACCTTTCCTTTAACAGCAGGTAGATGTCACAACCAGCGAAGCTCAATCACAATCCACACAACTGTTGAGAGAATAAAGAAAAAGTGAAAACAAAGCAACATGTGCAGCAGGTATGAGTTAGATCAAGTTTTTCTCAATATCGAAATTTCATGTTAGTTGATATGCAAGAATGCAATTTAATGTTAATAAATCCCACTGTCTGTAATTTTCGGTTCTGGGACAGCTGCCAGTAGTTGCAGTCTCTCTGAAACTTCTAGCTAAAGTGATGTTGATATTATTTCAATGTAATGAGTCCCTGATACTCACAGGTGGTCAAGAGTGGGTCTAGTGATGTTGCTAGGCACACATCTTGCGTTTTTGATGCGTTAAAATCTGTTAATGCATTCAGGGGATGCTACCAGTTTTTTTCCCCAATAACGTGACATTGTGAACAACAAATTTGTGTTGGATTTTGTGGCTGCTCTATCCTGTTAACATGGCCACCGAAATGAACCACAGTTCCGCGATGCACACATGCTGCCGGTAGTGTGGCACGGGCATAACAGAGCCAACAGTTATTGGAGCTAATTGAGCTTGCAGCTCGCATAAGTAATAGAGGTAATAGAGCTTATAGCCAGCAGAACTAAACATAGAGCATGACTGGAGTTTCTGTTCAGAGGAGCATGAAGCTTTAAACAGTGAACTGCAATTAAATGTACAAGTACCTCAGAAGTGCACTTCATTACTTCATTAGTGGGGTCCGAATTTAACACCTGCCAAGAGCAATATACAAGTAGATTACAATAAAAAGAATTTTGGAGAGGATTTTCCGTTTGGTGAGTAAATCTGTACCTCACTGCCATACTGGCTGGTAAATGTTTGCACCAAAATAGGTGTGTGGCTAATAAAAAACAGAGCATCTAATGCGTTTTGGTGTCATTTACTGTATAGGTACAGGTGCACTGCTTCAATCTGTCTTCTGCTGTCTGCCTGTGTCGGAGTTCACTTTGTAACTGAGCACCAACATATAGTTGGTGCACGCAAGTGCAACTTGTAAACTAAAATTTGTACTCAAATGGCCAGGAAGGTTGTTTAAAACAGGAAGGTTTCTATTTTACTATTATATTTTATTGAAATACATAGGCCTGCATCTGTCATTAATTTCTTGTTCTTTCATTACAGCAATTTTAATAATTAGATGCTTAAATTATAACAATATCCCCATGATTTCTACGTAGGTAGATTTGAAAAATTCTCAAAAAGTGTGACGCAATCTGATTACATCTAGTCTGCATGGCTGGGCAGAAAATAAAAAGCCTGTAACAATGTTGATTTAAATTTAAAAAGGATCACTAAGAAGGGTCATGTGCTCCATTAACTTGTTTAATCATCTATAAAGGATAAATCAGAATAATTATTTGGTACAAATTAAATGCAAATCACACTCTGATAATGGCTACAATAATGTCTTCATTATAAATTGAAATATTGGTTTAAATTTAATAAGAAACAACCAACCTATAAACTACTGTATGAACACATTGTCTAATTGCATAGGATACATGTCTCTATGAGCAATGAAATCTGGCTCCTAACACTTTATTCTAGTATCAGAAAAATGTTTACAATTTGTTTCTGAAGATGATTGTTTTTTTTATGTAACTACAATTAGCACACTCGCCTCTTGCTCGTTCTGTGTCTTTTTACTCTCAAAGTGAGAGTATGAGAGTAAGTGGTAATTTGAGGGAAGACAAATTACACCACAGCACTAATATTAATTTGTAAGGCTGCGAGTAGACTGTCTCAATTAATGCATTGGGGGAAAATAGCGACCATAGAGGTAAAAAAGTCTTGTCAGATTATTTAAAACAAGCAACCTTTTGAAACAAGCCTAAAACTCTACAGTTCCCTGTTTAACAGTTTGTTTTTGTTTGAACAGAAACTCGCAGTATTACTCTGTTTAACGTTAGGGTCGTTAGCTGTTGCCTCAGTTAGGTGTTAACTACGCTAGCTAAACAAACCGCAAATCCTGCCGCGCACCTGCTGTTCACCTGCTGCTAGCAGCTAACATCGGTTACAACAACTGTTGTTCACAATGCAGCATTATCAGGGAAAGAATTGGGTGCGTCCGCTGGACGCGTCGACAGTGAGTTTACTGTGTTGCATCACATTACTTTAGGTAACAGGTATGAGTTAATTAACTAGCTAGCTAACGTTAGCTAACCTAATCCTGAGATGAGCAATCAATGCAGCTAGATTAGCTAATCTTTTAGACACAGGGCTTCGTTACAAATATTATAAATAGCTCTCTGTAACATCATCCAAGCACACAATATGATATGCTACGTTAGTAAATATTAATGTCTTACCACTTTATCGGAGCACAGAAAACGGTGCGGCGCCCTGGACCATGCTTCTTCATTAACAACGGCGGGAGTGGAACAGGAGCGGAGCAACAAACTTTCGTTTTTCTTCTTCTTTTGGTTTTATGGCGGATTGCAAACATTATGTCTAAGATGCATACTGCCACCTACTGTACCGGAGTGTGTAGAATGCACTATTGCCCCTACATCATTAGGTAAATTAAGGAATGCTGAAGTGATGTGAATGTGTTCTCTGAATTAATCTGAATTGTTTGGTGTAGGCCAGGCCCACTTTTGCTGTAACTTTCCATTTGCAAACTCGCGATAAAGGAAAAACATGCTTTTTCGAACTCCTCCTAGACGATTTGACCGATTTGCACCAAACTTTGCATGTAGCATCTGTGGACCCTCCTGACAAAAAAATTGTCAAAAGAATTTTGATAGTCCATAAAACGCCCGAAATATAAAACAACAACCTCCTGCATATTGTGTTGAATACAGACAATCTTGCATATCTTTACAAAGTACTGTCTGATTATCACATAAATGTTTATAATTGTGTTCCATGGCCTAATGATGGTCTGTGTAAAATTTGGTGCAAATCGGCCAATAGGTGGCGCTCTGGTCGCAGTCTAATGATTGGCAATGGAAAGGAAATGGGGAAATCTTCAAATCCTATTCAAAACTCTTTGACTTTTAACCTCTCCTTTTCCCCTCATGCTTTGAGCTAGAGGCACTGTTCCACCTTTTAAAGAGTCAGAAGACCTTGAACTATTGGGCATGTATTCAGCTTTTTAAAATCTTTTACGGTTTTGAAATCATCACAGTTTTAGTTCTAAGGATTTTTAGGCCATCTTCTGATTTTATAATGGGTGTGTATTGCGTGAGCTTAAGTGCATGACATCATTGCTAGAGTGGAGAGCAGCTAGAAAAAAATATTTTTGCGATAACCATCACATTTTTTTCCAGAAATGGCCGGAGTTTCAGAGGGGTTTTCCCATTCATCCTTATGGGGACATTTACTACTTTGCCTCTGCTACTGCTCCAGCATATGTGCAGCCACAGAAACTATAAGAAAGGTCTACAGGTAAAGGTGCAAAAGCACCCTCTACTGGTGCAAAGACAACTAGCAGTGAACAAGTCAGGACATGCTCAGTCACACTGAAATGCAGCAGACCAGTGAGCAGACCCTGTGAAGCTGCAAGGACTTTCTGTGTGTTTCTCTAATGATGTGTGCGTTCTTCAAGTGGTTTCTGCTTGTATTTATGGATAATTTGATCACTGTTGCAGTTTGTGTTATTTTTCATGGAAATATGTTGGGTTGGGTTGTGAGTTTGAGTTAGCTCATTAGCTTGTGTCTCAGTAGTAGTTAGCTGCACTTTGCTTGCACTGCAGCTACATTTGGATATTGAGGACTTAATGATGAATATTTCGTTTGTAATGCCGATTTTGCAACTCAGTCTATTTGTTGTGATTGTGACCATGCTTTTTAGAATTTAAAGGTTGAATTATTTACTGTGGTTAACAGTCAGTATATAAAGCGATCATGCTGTTTAGCAGTCTATAGGGCCAAACACTGTACTCCTCTCATTATTTGTTCTTTATGTAGATTGAAGAGAGTTCTTCTGATTTCAGCATACATTGTTTAATACCAGCAGGAGGAGAAGCCCACCAAATCACAGGAAAAACGTCCTCAACGGAAGGTGTTGCCTTGACGAGCCCGGCGGCAGCATGCATCGACGCCAGCATGCCCCGACACACGTGGACTGCGAGGGCCTGTTCATCGCTGCTTGCAGCTTTAATTAGGGCCCGAGCAGGGAAACTGCGAGGTCCCTATTGTTTTTCAAATGATTATTCTTATTAGGGGGCCAAGCCCGAGGGGCCGTATGCAAGCATACGCGTTCCCTCGGCATGTTCCCCCGGTTTCCTAGGACCAGCGGTGCTAGGAACCCTATTGTAAATGTAAAGATTTTTATTTATTTTTTTTCTCTGGCTAAAAGTGGTGCTGCAGCCTAAACTGTGCAAGGGAGGGCGGTGCAATTTGGAGGATTGGTCCAGACTCCTGGGAATATCTCAGACACAAAAAACTACGTATATCAGCCTGCAGGGGGCGCTATGACCTAGGCCAACGCGTTTTTGCCTATAACTCCCAAACCGTATGTCACACATTCAAAAATCTTGTATCCCCAGATTCCCTGAATGGAATTGAATTGCTTTCTGATTGGCCACGCCCACTTCCGGTTAGAAAGTTTTTTTCGCAAAGTCGCAAAAACTGGAAAACCTACTTTTGCAAACTCCTCGAGATTTTGTCCGATCTGCGTTAAACTTGGCTGTTAATGCTTATATCAACAAGTTCCCTCAATTAAGTTGAATTGTGTGGTGTAGGCCAAGACTACTTTCTTGGTAACTTTCGATTCGCAAAATCGCGACAAATGAAAAAGCTACTTTTTCGAACTTCTCCTAGACAATTTGACCGATTTGCACCAAACTTTGCATGTAGCATCTGTGGACCCTCCTGACAAAAAGTTATTTTGATAGAAGTTAAAAGAATTTTGATAGTCCATAAAACGCCCGAAATATAAAACAACAAATTCCTTCATATTGTATTGAAAACAGACAATCTTGCATATCTTTACAAAATACTGTCTAATTATCACGTAAATCATCATAATTGTGCAGAATGGCCTGTTGAGGCATTGTGTAAAATTTGGTGCAGATCGGCCAATAGTTGGCGCTCTGGTCACAGCCTAATCATTAGGGAAATCTTCAAATCCTCTTCAAAACTCATCGACTTTCAACCTCTCCTTGTCCCTCATGCTTTGAGCTAGAGACACCATTCCAACTTATGAAGAGTCAGAACACTTTGAACTGTTGGGCATGTATTCAGTTATTAAAAATCTTTTATGGGTTTCAAATCATCACAGTTTTAGTTTTAAGGATTTTTAGGCCGTCCTCTGATTTTATAATGGGTGTGTATTGCGTGAGCTCGAGGACATAACATCATCGCTAGAGTGGAAAGCAACTGGAAGAACTGGAGAAAAAATTCTCTTCAGCTTGATTTGGATCCCACATATTTTACTTCACATAGACACTATATACACAGACATTTAGGAAATATTGTTGGCTTTAAGCTGATGGTCTTATTTCGGATGTAGGACTTAGACTTTTGGCTGTAGAAGTCCTAGGGCGACAAGCACTCCAGCAGCTCCCCCATCAGCCGCAATGTTAAGAGAGCAGACGGAGCCTGTTTTGTCTGTCACATTGCCACCCTCATTTTTCACTCTACACAAATAAAAAAGTATCACAGAGTTCAGCAGTGTTTACTGTCACTCAATGTATAAATATTTTGCCAATAACCATTACATTCTTTCAGAGTTTGGGAGGCATTTTTCCCATTCATTCTTATGGAGAGATTTTCAACTTTGGCTCTGCTACTGCTCCAGCATATGACCAGCCATTGAAACTGTTCACCTTTTTAAGCTCTGTCAGCCCTCTTACTTCTCAGCTTTTCTAACTTTTCAGCTTTTTAAATATTCGTCTTTCTTTCTTCTCATGCAGCAGGTGACATCTCACATCCCATTAGTTCATCAGCTCTTCTCTGACCTGGCAGGATTCTCTGGACTTTTTTCAAGATCTCCCAAGAAAACCAGAAATCGGGTAGAGTTTCAGGAAATGCTGGCGCATCGTTGGGTGTGTGCAGCGATACAGTTAATTTGCATACTGGCTACCTTTGACCATTCACAGGCTTTTTTTTTTTTTTTTTGCCAATCAGGTGCACGTTAGTAGCGAACCGCATGGCTACTTATGCAGCCCCCGCATAAGTTCTGCCACTTCTGGAAGCTGCATGTGATTTCATCATTGAATGAAGATGGACCGGGAAAAATGCATTGCAGAAGAGCTAAATCGTGGCTGTTACAGTGCAAATCTATGGCAGAAATTTGGCGAGACGCCAGATACTTCTGGTTATTCCGACGCCGATTTCACTTCTGATTCTGATGAGTGCACTGACGATGAAAGCGACTGTATTACACTGGAGAACATCCCCAATCTACAGCTGACCTAAGCCAAAGATGAAGACGAGGAAGATGGCCTCGCAGCAGAGGAGCTGGAGCGTGAGATATCAGAGGCTATATCTACGGTGACATGTGAAGGGGATAAAGACAGCGAAATGGAGAAAATCCGTAACTTTGACTGCTAATGCTATATAAGAAGAAAGGAGAACTCTCTCATTGGGACACATTCGTGTAGCGACAACCTTTCTTCAGAGCTTATGTACAGCATACGGTTGGATCATCAAGCTACCGAAAGAGAGTGGCAGGACATGCGAATAAATCTCGAGGCAAACAGACGCACAGTAGTTACTTCGGACATGACTACATCCACCAGAAAGCCCCAGACTAAGAGAAACCACTTATTCCATCAGAGGCAATGACGTCTGCAGGAATACTTTTCAGTTTCTTATGGGGTGAGTTTCCATTAACATCCAAGTCATCTATTTTGTAATGTGTTCATTCGAAGTCACAGTTAAAGTCACAGGAATTACAAACTGTTATCTCATGTTTTTTGTTTTCATGTTTATACCTTAGCCTACATTGTTATTAGCTAGCTCAGTACTAGGGATCGACCGATTATCGGTCGGGCCGATTATCGGCGCCGATATTCGGCATTTTGACGCATATCGGCATCGGCTTTTTTTAAAATCCGACGGCCGATAAGACATCAATTTAAAAGTGGGTTATTTTGGCTCTGATGCAGCCGAGCCTCTCTGTCTGCTGCCCCTACTCTGTCTCCAGCATTGTCCCACCCACAACGCCATCTGATTGGCTACACGCAGAGCGGGTAACAGCCAATCAGTAGTTAAAGCTGTGCATGCACAGTGCTCACACACAGCAGAGAGGAGAAAAAGTTTAGCCACCAGGTAAAACTGGATTCACAGCCCGGCGCTGTTCCTGGGGGCTTGGCTCCGAAGGTAATTTAAGGCAGCA
>CAEMYA010000053.1:46784-66230 GCA_903131615.1 Diplodus sargus
GTTTAAAGATGTTGATCAATTAAGTACAATATCATCATAACAAGTCAATACAAAAAAATTAAAACGTATATACAAATTAAAACAAATGTTTTAAGTACAGTACACTCACAATTTTTTTTTAATAATAAGTAATATTTGAGTGTAAATGATGTCAAAATATGTAAGTACAAACTTACTTAAATATTCTAATTTACTTACTCAAAAACTTTGAGGTAATCGGTTTCCACAAAAGTTTTGAGTATTCTGAACTTATTCGGGTTTACAGTGTGGTTTTTCTAAGAGATGACTGTTTTTCTCAGTTTTCACTGACAAAAAAGACAACTGGTGCCTTTTCGAACATACCATGGTCAGCATTAACTCTGTTGGGGGAAAATGGCATTGTCCTTGTCATGAAAGTAGACAATCACGTCGCTGTGTCCATCACATGATGGCCATTTGGTGGATCTGTCAGGAGTGGCCAGAATATCTTGCCAACTGTGACACCCACACAGAGGAGATTGAAGACATGGAAACTGAGATACTTGAGACTGACGAACCATCACTGCCATCCACAGTAAATGACCAAGAAGTTTGTATTATGACTGAATATGTGTCAAAATACAAACGAATACCACCAATACAGGAAATACTACTGGAATTGCGAAGCAAAGAGAAGCCACCACCTTCATGCTTCATCCCAACTGAGGGAAGTTGTCTATATTGCCCTGGACCAACACCACCAGGTCTTCAAGCAGAAACCCGAACAACACAAGCCACCGTTTATGGATACACATACATTCAAAAAGGAAAGGAATTTATACATTAAATGAACACAATGCACTGGGAACTACAATAACTGTTATTTGTGCTTTCTTTCTTCAAAATTGTTCCACAAATATATTCCAACAATTCAAAAACTTTCAGTTTTACACAATTCACTTTTCAAAATCAAGCTTTTAAATGATAATTTGCCATTTGTTAGGGAATGTGTAATTAATATCTTGAATATACCCTTGTAAGTGTTCACAAATGACTGCATCAACGATTATCAGTATTATTTTACATGAAAATCATTGAGCTGTCTTTTGTGAGCTTACTCTGATGTCAGAAATGTTGTCCTTTCTGCCAATTTAAAGGTGTCTCAGTTGCAATAAAGAAGTGCCAAGTCTGCAAAAAACATGTCCGTTTCCAGGAGTACACATCCGGTTTTCACAACTTTAATGACAGGGTGTTGCTCTTCCGCTATGTGTACTCCTGGTCTCTTCTTTGGCTGTACGTTTGTAAAAATGTACAGATGAAACTTTTATGTTTGCATGGTGTTAATTCTTCTATTGAAGCATATGCTGATACTTCGTCATTGCGATTGTGCACAATTGTTCATGAGCCTTCTGGTGTACGTAACATTTTTTTTACTGTTAATCCTCTGAATGTTGTTTCTCCTCTTATCTAGAACAAGACAGCCTGTGGACGGATGTTAGACACCATCACTCTATTTAACAATAACTCATACCACCACCAGACTGTCGGCAAGGCTTTCCAACACTTTTAGTCCCTGGTGGACTTCAAATTTGAGTACTCTTGTCTCAAATTTGAAGTCCACCAGTGTGCACGTGGCCATAACCCTCCAGTTGTTATTGCTGATGCCAACTGGAAATTGGCTTTCGATGTGCCAGGCAAGTTGATGAAATCCACGTATTCATAACATTCAGTTATTGTCATAATCACACCTCCCCCACTGATATGAAAAGAAATATGAATATGAGAGTTATCATATTCAATAGATTTTATATGCCAGATAAGTCAAATCAAAGGCGAATATGTTTGATATTTTTCCCATGACTGTTGTTCTTTCGTGACACTCAAGAGGCCAGACCTGGATACTGTCACACACAAGCTCCTTCATATGGACATTAAGAAGACATGGGCAGACTTTGATAAGGAGTTAATAGCTGAGTGCTTCACATCAGGTTTGTAGGAATTGCTCATAATAGTATTATTTTTTGCACCATTCGTCTTCTTTGGTAAATTTTGTTTTTATCCATCACCAAACAAAAATATACCACAAAGACAAAAGTACACATGATTATAAGTGCATATTATTTGTACTTTATTTTTTAATAGGAACATCCACAGCAAACCCTTTTAGGTCAAGGCTGTCCTATTCATCTTTGACTCCATGGATGGGAAAACACACACGGGTCGGAAACATTCTCCCAAAGACTGAAATGAAAAAGGGGTTAAAGAAGAGATCAGGAGAGACAAGAGTGTCAAGCCAGAAGGTTGATGAAGACATTATACATGCGCTTCTTGATTCTAAAAGGGTGTGTATTAACTCCACAATGTATTTTAACTGAATTTTGAATTTAAATTTAAATTCCTTTGAATCTAAACTGCAAAATACATTGATTATTTCAGCCCCCAAAAAAGAACTGCAAGACACTTATGGATCACTTGGTGTCAGTTCCAAGGGATCAATAGCAGACTTAATCAACCCACTAGAAGAGCTGTTGAACTTCAAGGAGCTGTACCCAAAGCTCTTTGTCAAAATTCAAAAAACAGGAGGTGAGAAATAGAAAAAAATCCAGTGTTTTCCAAAACATGACTAAATTCATGGATGAAAATGAATCAAAAGTATGCTTTCTTCTCCAGGTGGTTGTGTACTATGTGAATTTTTTTGTTTTGGGCTGAATCTGCGAGAGATCATGTAGATGGCCTTCTAAGTCTCAAGAGTTTCCCAACATTTTACATTTCAGATGTTGCAGGCCAGGTTGCACGGCACATCAATAACAGAACACAGCAGAAGTACTTCCAACCCGATGATGGCCGGCTGTGCGCACCATCAAAACAAAACATCCAAGCAGCCTTAGATAAGAAACTTGAGGTGGACCCTGAGTGGGTCAGTAAACTGAGGTCTCCAGCAGCACCACATCCAGAAGGACAGAACAAAGACCGGTTCACTGCAGCACATCCTATCACAAAAACTCACCACAGATATGCGCTGTATGACAGGTTTCATCAAAAGAATCAGAAGAGACCGGAGGAAAAACTGAGAAGCCTGAACATCTGCCCTGCTCTACTCTCAGAGATAAATTCCTCTGTGGCAGAACAGTTCAACCGTGAGCTGGCAGCATTCCGGTATTCTGTGTGTCAAATGAAGGAGGCACATTTTAAACAGACTGTTCGAGTTCTCGTTGAACTGCACAATAACAAAATCAACCACCGCTTAATCAAAAACATGTTGATTTGCAGCACACCACTGACGTTAGGATGGTACGGCACACTGGTGTTTGAATCTTCAGGTGAGATCTTTCATCTAAATAGTCTGTAGACGGTGCATTCTTTACTTTTCATTTAGAAATGTATTGTCAACAGCAAATAGGCATAGACAGCCATTCATTTATGTTATAGACAATCACAGGAAAAAAACATTTTATCATTTAAACCAAGTCTATGTGTACACATGCAGCAACATTTAAACGCCCCACTTGTAACAACTTGTAACAACATTCAAAATAGTCATGTGTACTATCTTCTTCTTTGAAAAAAAAATGTTTCTCTAATGATGTGACCTATTACATTTTTAAGTACATGCTGAGAGTATGAAAGTGATTTTCATTTGGTCAATTATGATAACATGACAATACACTCTTTTGTAGTTGAGTAAACAGCCACTGGCAAACATACAGACTCAGAGCCAGCCATGGACAAGGTCAATGCATTCTCAGCCCAGAGGTACATCATCGATGACACAGCCATGGTGAGATTTTCTATGGAAAAGATGATTTTCCCTGCTAAAGAGTCAGATACATGTTTGTGTTTGAGTACCTGGCTATTATACACAAATTTTCATTGGTATGTCTCACCCAGGAGAAGTTGTGAACGTGTCCAAAACCGAGACTACGGTAAATCTTAAAAGTGCCTCTTTCGTCGTAATTATGCTTTTACACGAAGATTTGACTCATATTCAATCCCTTATAAAGCCTCAGTTGCTTTTTGGCGAGAGACACTTCTGACAGGCTCGCGTGATGAAACGAAGGTAATAGCCACCATCAACAGGAGGTTGCCTTTATCCATAAAGGATATACGCAGTGTCTGTCCTGTTGAGTTATTAGGCGAATCAGCATGGGTTATGCCATGGCTCACAGATGATGTAAGTTATGTGGATGTAGTATGCAGAAAATGTTAGTATGCAAGTATAATTATTACATATGTACACACTTTTTCATACATTTTCAGCAAGTAAACTTTACATAGCTAAGCATTTATATGTTTGCATTTCTGTTGGGTTTGTAATTTTGATTCCATATTTTTTTTAGGCCGTGAACTATCGGGTTGCACAGCTTGCAAGGGGCAACTCAAAGGTAGGTGTTGTCACTTGGTTGCTGTAATATATTTTGTCAGTATAATTGTGAAAGTGATTTTGAACTTGTCATTGAGCATGCCTATTAGAAAGGGTTAATTTGTCTTTTCTCATTTTTCAGACAGCAGCACTTGTTCATTTCGAGTTCATATTGTGGCACAGACAGTGGATCAAAAACAAAAATACAAACCTACTAAATCTCCCTGTAAGTTCACACACAATTGTCGACAACATAAAGAAAGACAATGACTGTTAAAACCTTCACAAACTGAATGATGAAGTACTTTTTTACAGTGATAGAGTAATGTTGTAATTCTCTATTCCACAACAGGATGCTGAAATCATCTTTCTGCCAAGACTTGTGGGTCACGTCAGCAAAGAAACTGGCAATCACTTCATCCTGTGGGTATGCGATAGCTATTATTTACATCTTTAATGATGGCTTGGAAAAATAACTGTAAAGACGTGAACGATTATATGAGTTGCAAGAACAGAGGAATACTGTCATTCAAGGAAAAATATTGATGGAACCTCTTCATGTTAAGCAGCATATAATAGATAATAATTCAACTTTCACATGTTGTTGTGTAACGATTTTCAATTTTTTTTTTCAATTTCTTTGCTCCACCTGATGAAATGATCTAAAATATATTTGAAAGAAGGAAATATAAACAATTTAGGAATAACATCACATTATTATTTTTCTGCAAGGTACTGGATTTCTCCAAAAAAGAAATTTGTGTCTATGACACGTTGAAGGCCATGACGTGTATTGATGAGGATGATATGGATCTTCTGAGGTTACTTTACATTAACAAATTCATAACTCTAACTCTGAAACTCATTTTAATGTGTTTGACATTGCATGTTTTACATCATTGGTACCACCAGAAATGTCTTCCGGAAGAGGGGAGGGCTGAAGGACTGGGGGGAGACGTACCCTGTCCAGTGGCTTCAGAAAGACTCAGTCAATTGTGGGATTTTTCGTCTGCTCAGTGAGTGAAGTAGTGTATTATGTGTGCACATAGAAAATATGATGATATTAAGTTTTAGATTATAAGACTTAAGAAGTGCTCCTGCCTTTGAATAATTTCTGTATGACATGGGCATTCCATGATAATGCAATCCTTTTAAGATTGGGGGATACATTGTGATGTGGGACAGTGACTTAAAAGGACACCCCCCCACATATTTGTGTATTTATTATTTACAACTAATTATTGTGGCTCGAAGGAAAAGATTGAGGCATTGTAATACCAGAGTTTCACCACAAGAGGGAGATTGTGGTTAATGGTCGCTCTTGATCAGCACAGGTCAATCTATGCATTGTATTGTTCTGATAAAGCTCAGAGAGGAGTGCATGGTTTACAGTGCTGCAATATGTTTATATTTGCAGGTAAGCAAGCCACAAAACTCACATCTGTAACTATGAATCAGTGTCTCTTACGGTCTGAGTAAGAAAGTAAAACAACATATAACTCCAAGCGCACTGTGGTTCATTCAAGTGTGCTACAGTAAGACTGGCATAGCTGTACCAAAATAGCTAAATACATTAATATTTTAAACCTAATATTCCTTCATGCTAATATATAGCATGGACAAAACCATTAAAGGAAATTGTGTAATCAGTGTTTACTGACAGGTGGTTTAAATGTTTTGTCTGATTCTCAACAGTAAGTCAAGACTTAACAGAGGTGGACAGCTCGTATTTCTTGGTTGGTCAGTATGACAGGTATGAAAAATATGTGAAGCCAAGCTGTATAAAGAATGTATTGGTAAAATAACCATTATTAATGACTTTAAACTAACTAGTAACACAAGTCAATCCTAAGCATGTTATATTGTAAAAGAGTTGGCAAAGGATTTGAAAACTAACTCTTTAAGCCATATATTGTTTTTCACAATTCTCACAAGTACTTAGTTAAATACAAAATAATGATTTTTGGCTAATCACAAAATTATGGTTTTCAATTGTAGTGTAAGATATAATGGAACTTACTAAGCTGTAAGAGGCAGCTGTTGTTCATATTTGCATCACTACCCTTCAATGGGGAATATGAAGAGTTGTACATGTTCACCTGTGATGTAAAGGAAAACATAGTATCATAATTATTGTTATTCTCAGGATGTGGATCAAAATCTAAGAGATGGCAAGCTTCTGTCCAACAGACTATTTCTTCATGAAAACAAGGGGTTTGATCCAGGGCTCCAGATGATGTATGCCAACAGCAACACATTGTTGGATGAAACAAAGGTACACCGTGCACCGTGTAACATTGCCATGTCATTGTCATAACAAACAAAAACATGTGTTTGTCAGTGAACAAGAGCAATGATGTGATGACAATGTCACTTACTGATGCGCATGAACATGGAATGTTATTATTCCATGATAACATTACATTTATTTACTGCACTGTGAAATAATGTGTGGCAAAAAGAACAACGTGTTATTTTAGACTGCACAGATGATGGAAAGGCTACAGACCATCCTGTCTGTACCAGGAACAGAAATCGAGCAGCACATGTAATAATGGATTGGATTTGCATGATGCTTTTCTAAGTACTCAAAGGTTCCATTCATTCACACACTCATACTGGTGGCGGTGAACTACGATAACAGCCACAGCTGTCCGTGGGCAGACTGACACATTCTGGCTGCACATTCAGCGCCAACGGCCCCGACCACCACCGCAAACATACAGCAGTCATACACATTCACACAAGGCAAGGTGGGTGAAGTGTCTTGCCCAAGGACACAACAGCCATGACCCAATTGGCAGGGGTGGGGATCGAACCACCGACCCTCCAAACATAGGCTGACCCGCTCTACCAACTGAACCACGGTCGCCCTGTACCTGAAAGAAGTAATGCTGCCATTACGTAGGATTCTTAGTATTTAACAAACAAGTTACGAGAAATACACATCACTTGTGACTGACTAAACCTTGATCATACCACCCATAACAAGAAATGATGTTATATAGTTTGAAATTCACTGTTGATTTGTTCTCAACATAAATCCATGCTGTACTGGCATCGGATGAAAAATAAAATAATTATTAAATAAGAATGTATCCATATCCTTGCTCTTGGTGACAGTGTACAAAATTAACATAGAGTATAAAACATGGAACGATTGGCCATACTTTAGCTAATAACTTAAAAGGATCCCCGGCTATGAACTCTTGTAGTTCTTAAAAGATAAATGTTAGTATCAGTTATAATAAAGTGATATAAAAGACCTTCTTGATGTCTTCGTTTTTATAACATTTGTAAAAATAGTTTAACTCGTAGGTCGCCATTGTCGTTAACGTCGCAATGCACTCTGGGTTGTGACGTCATATGGTTGCACTGGCGGACTTCGGGACCCTGTTGTGACTGTTCAGCGACATAAACATGTCATCTGTTCAGCCTTTTCAATTTGAACCCGAGCAAAACATTAATGAGGAGGACAGCACTGACAGTGTTTCACAAAACGAGCATCAAAATGAAGAGCAAGAAAGACGGGATGAGGCGAGAGTGGGACAAAACTGGTGGTGTATGTGCGGCAACTGCGTCTCCATGGTAACCGAGAGGGAGAGTGTTTGTTGTCAAGAGCTCCAATTTTTGTCAGCAGGTGTTCACGGTAAGCTATTGTGTGATCAAACTTATTCCAATATCAATAATTTTGGAGATTATTAGCATGCAGAGCTGTTGTGTGCTTTATAGCTTTATACAAGCAGCTGATTTTTCCCTTATACTTTTATTTTGTATTCATGATGACTCCATGGCAGAAGTGACTGTCGTAACAACAAACACAGGTTTTCCCAGGAAATGTGGCCCCGCCCTTATTGGCAGCGAGTCAAGTGAGGCGTTTCTGAACACCGAGCTGGTGTCAGGAAATGCCACGGACAGACCAGAAGTAGCCACAGACTGTCACAGACTGCCACTGCGGTGCCACTACCTGCCAATGCCATTGGGAGGATCTCGCTGTCACTCCAGGCAAACGCGAACCACGGCTGGCTTGACCGCAGCGTACGTCGGTAAACTGGCAGTATTCTCTGGTGACATTTCCACCTCCGCTTTCCGCTACTTCCGACACCTGAGAGAGCTGTCCTCCCAGCGCAACATCAGCACCGCTGCGTGAGCTGGAGTCTAAGTTGACAACGCAATTTGTGGATTTTACAGTGTTCTCTTTCTTAGTCAAGCCCAACAGCTTTGACATGATTTGGGTGCTACTCTGATCGACTGGATGGAAACAGAGGACATGGAAATGTAGCTGATTGAGCTGAGTTTTAGTTTTAGTTTGGATGTGTCTTTGAAATGTTGATGTTGCTATTTTGTTAAGCATACAGATAAACTGTTATTGTTTTGTTATACAGATACAGTTGCACTTATTCTGCTTCTCCTTCTTCTTCTTCTTATTATTATTATTATTATTATTATTATTATCAAGCTTGAGCAGATACAGGCTTTAAGACAAGGCACTGTAGTCTCAGTTTTGGTTTTGGCCTCTCTTCCCAGACAGAGCAATATGTTTATTAAAAGCAGTGTTTTTTAAGATATTTATTATCATTATTATTATCATTATCATTATCATTATCATTATAATCATCATCCTCATTATCATTATTATTATTAGGGCTGTCAGGCGATTAAAAAAATTAATCTAATTAATTACAGGATTTGTAATTAATTAATCTAATTAATCGCATTTTAATCTCATATCTGCTAAAGGTACCCAAATAAAGAATTCGAATTCTAGGATATTACAAAATTGTATTGCATGACTAATCAATTGAATACACTGAGAAGAGAAGAACTTGCCGTTCAAAGGCCCTAGCAAACTTTACCTCACAGAGTGTTTCTGATGAAAAAAAAACTCTGCGATGGTCAGCCCTCCGGACCGAGTCTTCAGTGAACTTTACCCTGGAAGACAGTCTCCGTCGGTTTTGACTGACAGGGGAGACACCGGGGAAACCCCTTGAAAAACACACACGTCATCATCATGACATCATCATCATGACATCATCATCATGACATCATCATCATGACGTGTGCGGTCACGTCTCTTTGGGAGCCGCAGCGCCGGCTTTCTGTGTGAATTACACAGCGGTTCGTCTTTACAGCGATGTTTCGCTCTGCGTGAACGAACAATGGCGGAGAATTGGCGAACGACCGCTGCCGTGTTAATGTAGTGTTACAGCTCAAAGGGCTGATCTGGACTGGAAGTTGTGTCGCGATTCTGCCTTCTCACAGCGCGAGACAGGTTCGTGAGTGTCGCCATTTCAGCTTCGATACGTGTAACATTACAGCCCTACTCGCGACGCAGGTGGGAAGTGACGAACACGTCCGGACAAGTTCCTCGGTGGTAGTGCTACAGTGACGTGCCAATGCCAATTTTTATAACAAGTTAATTTGCAGTGTAATTAATTAATCTAATTAACGCGTTAAACTGACAGTCCTAATTAATATTATTATTATTATTATTATTATTACTATTATTATTATTATTATTATTATTATTAAGCTTGAGCAGATGCAGGCTTTAAGACAAGGCACTGTGGTCTCAGTTTTGAGACCTTTCTTCCCAGAGCACTATATTTATGAAATGTTTATGTGTTTTGACATGTGCTCCGTGGATGGAATAAAATTCCAGGTGTATTGTCAATGTTTTTGTATTTGTGTCATAATTTAACTTTGCGTTATTGTTGATAATGGCACACTAGGTGAGAAGAATTTCAAACTGGCACTCCATGTCACAAAGGTTGCCGACCCCTGGTCTAACATTTGAAAGTGAAGGCTTTTAAGGCTTTACTTTCAAAGGCATCAAGCTGAGCATTACCAACGTCTCATATTTTAACAGCAATTTTTATATTTGTGACATCACAGCAACCTTTGACCTCTGACAACCAAACTCTCATCACTTGATCCTTGATGTAGATACGGAGGCAGAACCATAATGAACAGATAAAGATGATGGTTAGCTGCTGCTCTCTTCTCTTTAAACAACAAAAAGTTTAATACATGAATAATGAGTGTACGTAACAATTTGAGTTGAAGAAACATTCAAACTTTAAAATTATGAACAGAAAGTGAAGGAATCACTTCTGACATTACAACATCTGTATCGTGTAGCAGAGATCAAGCTAGCAGTTGTCCTAGTGATATGATTGTTTTCATTTCTCATATAACTAAGTGTTGCACCTTTAATACTCTGCTCAGAGCACAGAAGACATGAGGCTCAGCTTCAAATTTTCCATTTTATTGTTTTCCTTATAAAACAAATATACATAAGAAATGATAAATATAAAAAAGTCAACGCAGAACAAAAGAAAAAGTTCTTCAATGTTACAAACAACTTTTTACTGCAGAGAAAACCTAAACACTAGTGTTACACCTGACAGGTGGACTCTGTCTGCTAACGTCCCCCAGGTAACTTTTAGTTCTGTGAATCTAACAGCAGATTATTCTCAACATACGTATGAACATGGCGCGCTGTGATAAAGTATGAACATGCAACTTGTTCTGGTCACATCTCTGCTGCGAACAGCACCGATGGATGCTTCGACAGTCCATAGTATTTAGAATGCAGTAACCATGACAACCACAACATGATGTGACTTTGGCACAGGTAGTGACGCTCCAGTCCTCCTCCTTTAGTTAAACTGAAGCTCCGTAGGTTAAGCTAACACTTGGTACTTGAAGCTAACACTCTGTAGGATAAGCTAACACTCTGTACTTGAAGCTAACACCCCTTTCGTTAAGTTAACACTCCATAGGTTGATCTGACACTCTGTCAACTGCGGCAGCTTCTCGTCTAGTTTACCTTCAACAGAAACAACCAACCAAAGATGGATACTCTGATGACATTAGCTGTGATGTCATCTCCGTCACCAGGACCTGCTGGTTGAAGCGGCTCAGCGATCAGAGAGGCTGATTGATCCCGTTTGAACTGATCAGTGATTAGTATCGGATCAATAATTGTTGTAAACATCCTGATGGAGCATCCCCTAACCTGCAGCTCACCTGCCGACCCCACACTTCCTGTGTGCTGATTGGTTGGATTTGAAGATTATTGATGAGCAGGTGATCAAGGAGCTGAAAAGTTTCATCTCAACAAACTCAGTTTAGATTTTTTATCTGAAATCAACTGGAAAATAAATCACAGCTTTAATTTATTATCCAATGCTGACAGGAAGTTAAAAATGTAAACATTTGGATTGATCAGGGTGGAAGATAAATCTTTACAGTTGATCAATTAATCAATAAGTCAAAAACCTTCATTTCAACACAACAGTGACGTCAAACTCATCAAACCTACAGCTGATTTCATTCTGTCAATGAAACAACAGAAGTTTACAGCTTTAAAGGAAAAATTGGGTGAAAAGTTTCTGCTTTGATTAGTTTGATTATTAATAATTAATTATTAGTCTCTGGTGTCATCCTCCTTCAAAATACTAGATAATGTTCTGAATGACTCAACTGATATGTTGCAAAGTTGCTGCGGACGTCCTCCGTGTAAAAAACATCAGCTGTGTACAGTTTTGAGTTTTTTCATGTGTCAGTCATGAGACCAGATCAGACCTAGCCTCGTGCTAACTTAGCCTTGTGCTAGCAATAGCTAGCTGACTGTGTTTAGTTAATTATGACTAAATTAAAACAGGCTGTAGCTCAGAAACTAGTTCTGATGTAGAGATTAGTGGTTACTGGATATTTTGGCTGCTAACTGCAGCTGTAACTGGTGTGTAGCTAACTTAGGAGGCTAACGTTAGCATGATTCTATCTGTTGTATTTAAATGAAAGCGGTAAAATGAAGTACGGAGCTAAAACTTGATAAATGATATTTCAAAATAAAAATTCAATCTGGAAGATTTTAAATTATATCTAAGTAAAATAAAAACAACTTCATGTTAGCCTGATAACATTTAACTAAATGAGGAATTAACATCAGTTAGCTTAGCATCACCAGATCTTTCCCTCTCATTACTGTATGACCTGTCACAGATTGATTCATGTGTGCGGACAGAATTAAATATTTAGAAAACTAGTTGTTTGTTCTGCTAGCTTGTGAAGCTACAGTGACTTCCTGTTTACACAGCTAGCATAGCTACAGTTGCTAGGAAACATCAGTGAAGTCTGGACGAGCTGAGACATTTGTTTTACCGACTGGTCTGAACCTGCTGACTGACACACTGTACTGAGCCAAACCAGTTAATCAATAACAGAAACATTATCATTTATATAATGTATAGTGCATTTGTCTGATTTAATAACTTTAGAGAAGTTTCCTAAAGAAGCAACAAGCTTTGAATGATCAGTTTATAATAAGTTTAAATCTCAGATCCTCTGATCTTCAGACACATTTTGGTATTTTCAGTAAACTTCTTAAAATTATTAGAAACATTTTCCAGATTATAATTTACATAAAATAAACTAACTCTGTTTCTGCCACACCACAGTCAGCTGATCTGAACAAGTGGAGATGTCACTCATCAATAATCAATAATCATTAATCAATATCCGTTCGACTGCGCGCGCGCGCGTTAGTCAACATGCTCGTCTCGTCTACTGACTCGCTGTTTTAGACACAAACATACTCTGAATATTTCAGAGTAAAGGTCCGTCTGTGAACCAGGCCACATGAACAGAACTGAGGTCCATCTTCAGACACAGAACTCAGAGCAGGAACTCTTCAGCTCGTCTGGTGAGGGAGGTGGATGATGGAAACAGTCGCAGCCTGAAACTGTTCGTCCTCTGGACAGGAAGTCCACCTTCAGACGGCCCTCATCAACATCCAACATCACATCATCACGTCCGTCAGGTCTCCAGAGACATGTCAGTGGGTCTGAACCAACTCGGCTGATTGAGCCACCAATGTGAGGTTGAAGAGAAACGTCCAGTCTTTCTTTGAACACATCACTTCTTAATACCCATGAGCCTCAGCTGCTGTAAGTCACAGACAGACACAATGTAACTAAGTGAACCTGTGTCGGTCTCATGATCCGGAGAGTCCTGAGGAGTGATGACTGTCAATAGGATCAATAATAATCACAACCCCGAAAACCTCTTTCACTGATCACCAGCGAACCTGCGGAGCAACAAGGCAACATGTTGGTCAACCAGGATGGCAACAGAGCAACATGAGTCACCTCATCTCATGTCAACATTTACTGATTGGCTGCTGCAGATTCCTGTGTCTGAAGGTGTTGAGACAAAACTACTCAAAGGTCGACTTACTGGCTTTTCCTCTGAGCTCTCAGCTGCACCTGGCTGAGCGACTGGACACTGTGATTAGTGTCTCAGGTTGCCTGGTCAGTTGCCTTGTGTCGGACAGTTGGACAATGATTGATGGACATTAAAGTTCAGACAGTCGACTTCCTGTCTGAGACGACGTGTCGAACCAACCGAAGCAGGAAGACTTGTTGTTATTGTTGTGATGTGGTCACATGATGCAGTTTGTTTTATTGCTGACTGTCTGAACGCCACAGGAAGCTCCGCCCACACACCTCCAACCTTCTTCTTCTCTGGATTTGATGGAAACACTTTGTTCAGGCAGTGAAGAAGAGATCAAACTCTGGAACAGGAAGTTAAATCCAGATCTCCATCACAGATCAGCTGATGGGACATTGACGCCTGCTTCAGACTCGACATCACTGTGAACATCGTGAACTTCACAGGAGCACAGCCCCCAATGATGACACTCCCAACATGGAGTCTGAAACAGGCGCTGCACTGCGAGCTACAAGTGAACTGTTAAACAGGCCTTTATCAGCTATCAGCAGTCAATCAGAATCCTTTTCATGATGACATGATTGTTTCTATGGCGATGCTGCTCATTTTTAACCTGTTGACCCAGAAAATGTTTTACTGTGACCTGAACTGATGGAAGAGAATTAAACAGACATGAAGTCAAACACCTGGAACCAGCAAGACCACATCCTTAAGTGATCAGCAGCAGTGCTCAGCAGTGGTCATTAACAGTGATCAGCAGTGAGGTTCTGGAAGTGAAGCTCCTGTCGGTATTCTGAGTTGAATTTCATCATAATGTGTTAACTTTACCGACTTCCCTCCAGGAGCTCTGAGGCTGTGATGTTCTCAGCTCCTGTAGACGTGCCCAGTCACTACGAGATCAGCCTTGTAAGAAAAATGCTTTGTGATGTGAAATAGTATCACTCTACAGCCATGTCTCTGATTGGTGGAGTTGTTGTTACTATGGAAATGTTTACCGCATCTATGAAAGCCACATCAGCTTCTTGAGATACTGCGGCTATATGATATGACGGTTAAAGGAGTCATCACCCGGAAATTGCAATTTCTCTCGTTGTTAAAACATGCATATTTGTGTTGGACCTCAGTTGAAACTTGCCTGAAAAGCTGGAGTTTGAAAGTGGCTCAGTTTTTTCGCTTTGGCTCTTTTTCTGAACAGGAATAGCGCACAAGGGTGCGCATGCCTAAAGCACGAGATTTTTGACTCTGCTCCTGCGGTGACGTTACCACAGGAGGCTACTTGCATAAGCTCGCATAAGCATCGGCTCACAGCCGTCCTCAGCCAGACTTTCTGAGTGAGCATGCCGAATCTGCCTATTTCTCTGTCATTTTCACGCCATACATCGTGACCACCAGCATTAAAACTCAGGTCTTACATGTAAAACACGAGTGTGAAAAGTAAGTTTCTCTTCCACCGTCTCTGCCTCTTCACTCTCCCGTTCGGGTTCCGACTCCGGCTCGTACATAAATGCCTGAATTCCGTAAGGTTCGTCATTAATGCTACGTTCACACCGCAGGTCTTAATGCTCAATTCCGATTTATTGCTCAAATCCGATTTTTTGTTTGGCTGTTCACATTACCTCTTTAAATGCGGCCTGTCTATGGATTGCTGTGTGAACAGCTCACGCTCCTGAAGTGACCCGCATGCGCAGTTGATCATTGATGACATCACGCCACAGCGGTGTTTACGGAAGCGAACATGGCAACGGCAAACGGTGACGTGGGACTGTATGTCTTAATGCTAAAAACAGTGTGTGTCCCCCCAAATCAACTTCAATCAACTTTATTTGTCATTCATTTACAAAACAGTGCAGCGCGGGTCAGAATGACGTCAAAGTCGCATTAAATGCGACTTGGCTGTTCAGATTGCGGTCGCATTCAAAAAAATCCGATACGTATCCGATTCAGTACCACATTTAAATGTGGCCTGAATCTGATTAGAAAATGTCAGATTCAATGCGACTTGTGCTGTTCACACTGTCAAAAGCAAATCAGATATGGGTCACATATGAGCGAAAAAATCGGATTCAGGTCACTTGTAACTGCAGTGTGAACGTAGCCTTAGTGTGTGTGCCATTACAGGGGGCTGTTTATGTTTTGGAGTCTGTGTGCATGCAGGCTAGCCCCCCATTCCGGCTCTGTTTTTCCTGCGGCCAATCAACGCGCGCCTCATTACATATTAATACAATGCACATCCGGACCAGTCAAAACCTCACGCGTAATCTCGTGTGAGAAAGTCGCGTTATGAAAAAGTGTCAGAACAAGCTCTATGTTTGATTTTTTTTTTTTTTTAATGTTCTAGTAAGTTTTAAGAATAGATCCAAAGCGATCCAAGGGGGACTGGATATGTAAAAAACCAGGTGATGACTCCTTTACAGACAGAGCGACCAAGAGTCTGACGGGCTGCGTCTCTGTGGAGACTAGAGACGTCTCTGTAGAGACTACAGGTCTCTGTGTAGCAGGGGTGTCAAACTGATCCAGTAAAGGGCCACTGTGGCTGTAGGTTTTCATTCCAACCAAGCAAGAGCACACCTGATCCAAATCAGGTGTGCTCTTTCTTGGTTAGAATGAAAACCTGCAAATCAGGTGTGCTCTTGCTTGGTTAGAATGAAAACCTGCAGCCACAGTGGCCCTTTACTGGATCAGTTTGACACCCCTGCTGTAGAGACTAAAAGAGGTGAACATAATGAAGTGAGGACGAGGACGTTGTTGGAAAAGGAATCACTAATGAGATGAGCAGTCGTTCACTCTGAGCACCACCAAAAGACCGATGTGACGAGGGCGTGTCCTGGATGATGTGTTCACTTGCAGGACATGTGACTGAAGACATGCAATGTAATTCATTAATGAACATTAGAGCAGTTGTTTCAAAATAAAGCTCTTCACTGGTTCTATTTTTCTAGTTGTTTCTCTGCTCCAGAGTCGGGCAGATAAAAGGTTTCAATGTACGCTGATGATTCTGAAAACTCATTAAAACTAATGAGTCTTAATGGGTCAAATACAGGACTTATGAGCGGTTTCAGGGGACATGATCACAGTGTGACACACTATGTGATGCACTGGCAACTCTCCAGGTTTCAGCTACGTTAAAAATTTCACAACAGTGTTCACCTGATAAAATCGCTTATCTAATCTTCATGAAAGTACCACGCACCGAGCAATTAACTTCTTGTTACCATGGAGAAACTGGTGACAGGATGTGCTAAGTCGAACAGGAGCATGATTCAGGCAAGGCATCATGGGAGTTTGGATTAACAGTGAGAGAAGTTCACTTCCAGAAGCGCCGCTCACTGTTAGTCTCTCTGCAGCAGTGTCCCATTCGCTTTGATTGATCATAACGAGATCACTGAATGAGTGGAACTGTGTCCGCTCAGCGGTCTGATCTGTTGGATGTCATGGATACAAATCATTGGATGTATTGATTGATCAGCTGGCAGTGCATCCCGTCAGGCTCTCACATACAGGAATCCTGATGAGCAACAGAAGAGATGCTGCGGCACATTCTGTCTGACCTCTGACCCTGTCCTCTCTCATCCATCTTTCCACAGACTCCACCCTGCGATGACATCACAGTGCTCCTGATCCAAAATGGAGTCAAGTGAGGAGAGCGCATGAATGATCGGCAGCTCGTCGACAAAACAGAAAAAGTGTCCCGGCTGCAGTGTTAGAACTTAAGTGTGAGCGGAGACCATGAGTTCAGGTGAGTTTTATAAAAAACGACATCACTACGAAAAAATGCATCAGCCTGTTTAAAATCTGCAGCGCTTCAATATAAAGTGCTTCATTACATTGTTACGTTTTTACATTTTCTTATTAAAATATTGTTTTCCCTGGAGTGAAACCATAGTAAACATGTTACACGTTGGTAAAAATAAACATTTGGAATGTCTCTTTTTAAAGAAGTCCCATTGGCTGATTTTGGTCAAGCTGAACTCGTCCCCGGAGCCTGAAACAGGAAACAGTCCACATGGTTACATTTTCATGGTTCAACATTATACACACCACGCAGGGGGAGGCAGGGAAATGAAGGTGAATAAAGCATCTAGTAGGGGTGGAATGGTTCACAAAATCCACGGTTCGGTTCATATCACGGTTTTGTGGTCATGGTTTTCGGTTCGGTTCGGTTCGGTATACGCTGATCGTTAGGAAAATCAATTATGTCTTGTACGGTCAGGTTAAAACTGAAAGGATGAGGCAGTCTGACATTTGATACATCATTGTGACAGTCTTAGGTTAAAAGTAGGTAGATTCTGGCACTGCAAGAGAGGTGATATTGCTAGTTCCAACATGCTTTTCATTTATTTGGCAGAGACAGTTCCCAGAGGAAAATTTTACTGCTCAAAGCTTGCTCCTTTATGGCTATGGAGCCGTAAAGGAGCTCAATGAAAGTTCTCATTTCAGTCTCGTTGTCGTCTTTTTTGGTCTCAAACATTTCTCGTTTGTTTCTCCTAAAATTCCTTAGGAGCAATAGGTGAGACTTGAGACTTTACTGCTTAAACCTTGCTCCTTTCCAGCACTGGGGAGACATTCTGAAACTTCATTGAGAGCTTGATGAGATCTCCTTTGAAACTTACAGGGAGCCCTAGTTGAGATTTTCTGCACCTGTTTCTCAGGAGAAACAATTGAGAAACAGGAGAAATCAGCCACAGCCTCACTTTGGTCTCACAGAGATCTCATAGTTGTCTAGGAGAAATGAATGAGACACTACTGAGATCTCTTTTCCAATTTTCATTTCCTCTGGGTTATCTTTAACAAATGCTAAGAACAAATAGTTATTCACTGTCACTAATGTAATGTAATGGGCAGTCACAGTCAGGAAACTTTCAGTAGCCCTGGAGGTCCATCCATCACTAGTAAGTGCTACATAGGCTGTCAGACAACTCTAACAATTCCTCGTCGGGTCTCTTCATAAAGTGCGGGAACTACCGTGTTGCTGAAGTGTTTGCGGGAGGGGATTTTATTTTATATCGTGGTTCGAGTGTTTTAATAATACAAAAAAATCGCGCACCCTCCACCACGGCAAAAGGCTGCATATCTTTGGCTATGAAACACCACTCCTTTCGTTATGCATGTTGCCCCGTCTGACTCATCACTGTCAGGCTGTTTAAAAGCTGCGGGGAGCAGAAGTTGTACTGTCGACTCTCTCCTTTTCCTCCTTGTGCTGCCAGTTGTCTCACTGATGATGTCTTCGCAGATGAGCTGACATGTTAGTCGTGTTACTGTTAGCATAAACAACACGTGTTGCACAATGCTTGCACACTGTCGCACTTCTGTCAACAACTTTCATACCGCTGTCATCGTAGGTCACTCTTAATGCAAAGTGGTCCTGTACAGCAGACCTATACAGTGCTGCTGGCTCATCTTCTAGCTCGTGACTCTTTTCCACTCGCCATGCCCACAAACGTCTCCACAGCTGACCCAAAGATACTCTATTACTATCTGCTACACCGCTTTGCTTCTTCTTCTTGTTTACTGGCGGTTGGCATCCAGCTCAGTACCGCCCCCTGCTGCTCTGGAGTGTACACGCTTCGCCTCGTTAGTAAATGAGAAAAAGAAGTTGTGCGTGCCTATGAACCGAACGGTACGGAAGCCCTAAACGGCCATGTATTCATATATTTTATTTCCTCCGTTTTCTCATGATAACGAGTTAATTTCCTCCGTTTTCCCGAGATAACGGGATAATTTTCTCGAGATCTCGTGATAACGAAAGTTTGTTTTCCCGAGATAATGATATAATCAATTTGTAGCATCCCCGCTGAATGATGGTCAGACTCTCTAACTGATGGTCCAAAGTGTTTATTACAGGAACCCTCTACACTCGAACACACCTTCGGACACACCGTTAGAGCTTGTGC
>CAEMYA010000053.1:79844-133412 GCA_903131615.1 Diplodus sargus
GATGAAGAGACAGAAAAGTTGAAAAGGGCTGAAAGAGTTTAAAAAGTTGAACATTTTCATAGCTGAACATGAAGCGGAATGTTTGAAGGAGTTGAAAAGGCAGAAAGATGAATATCTGAAAAGGCTAAAAAGCTGTAGAGTAAGGGGTCTGAAAGAGCTTAAAAAGGTGAAAAAAGACTGAAAAGACTGAAAATTTGCCGAGAAAGAGGGCAGAAAGAGCTTAAAAAGATGAAAAAGGATGAGAAGATGTAGAGGCAGAGGGCGGAAAAAGCTCATGAAGGTTAAAAGGATTAAGTAAGAGAGCCGAAAAAGCATAAAAAAGGTGAAGGATGAAAAGCTGTGGAGTAAGAGGGCTGGAAGAGGTTAAAAAGGTAAAAAAAGGATGAGAAGATGTACAGTAAGAGGGCCAAAAAAGCTCATGAAGGTGTCAAAGGATGAAGTAAGAGAGCCGAAAAAGCATAAAAAAGGTGAAGAAGGATGAAAAGCTTTGGAGTATGGGGGCAGAAAGAGAAAAAAGGTGAAAAAAGACTGAAGAGGTGGAAAGTTAAAGGCAGAAAGAGCTTAAAGAGGTGAAAAAAGGCTTAAAGGTGAAAAGTTAAGGCAGGAACAGCTTGAAATGGCTGCAGACATGCTGTATCAGGACCAGGGACAGAGACGAAAATGTCCCCCATAAGGAATGAATGGGAAAACGCCTCCCAAACTCCTGCGATTTCTGAAAAAACTGTGATGGTTCTTCTCAAACTATTTGTATGGTGAGTTACAGGAGGAGTTGCTGAACGCGGTCATGTCGTTTTTATTTCTGGAGAGTGCAAAATGAGGGCGGGAGAGCGAGAGACAAATCAGGTACCGTCTGCTAATTTCCGGAAAATTCGGCTCAAAATTAACATTGCGGCTTATGGGACAGCAGTGAGAGTTGCTGTCGCTCTCGGGCTTCTAGATCCAAAACCATAAGTCCCACATCTGAAATGAGACCATCAGCTGAAAGCCCACAAGATTTCCTACACTTCTATGTATATATTGTCTATGTCAAGTAAAAGGTGAGGGATCAAACTCAAGCTGAAAACAAGTGTGTCCATTTTTTTCGTGGCAGCTCCACACTCTGGCATGCGGCAGTTGGTGATGTCACTCACTCTAGCCCACGCAATACACACCCATTATAAACGCAGAAGACGGGCTAAAAGTCGCTCAAACTAAAACTGCGATTATTTCAAGACCGTACAAGATTTTTAAAAACTGAATACAGGTCCAATAGTTCAAGATCTGCTAAGTGCTTTAAAGTTTGAATGGTGTCTCTCGCTCAATGTATGAGGAGCAAAAAGAGGTTGAAAGGCGATGACTTTTGAAGATGATTTGAAGCTTTTCCCATCTGCTGCAATGTTAAAATTTTTTTGGAAAAAGCTGGAAAAAAAGAAGGTTGAAAGAGCTGAAAAAGCTGAACATTTCAATATTAGAATGGTTAGAATAGCTGAAGGTATGCTGAAGTTATAGCAGATTGAAATTTGAAAAAATCCCCATAAGGATGAATAGGAAAAATTTTGCATAAAAAGCTTAATATTTCCAAAAGTAGAAAAGGTAGAAAAGAGAAAAATACAAGCAGTAATGTCCTTAAAAAGCTGCACATTTTGATATTTGAATGGTTTCAATAGCTCAAGATTTGAAGGAGAAGAAAGCGGACAAAAAACTTACGGAAGCAGGAATAATAAAAAGAAAGAAAAAGAAATTCCAGAAGAACAATAGTGTGAACGCTTGCAGCATTCACACTAATTAAACAAAATAAAACCGTTCATCACATAACGCTCTTTGAATTCCTACATCTTCAGAGTTTAATGTTAATTTCAGACTCAAGAGACACTTTTGATTTACTGAGTGACTTCATAATTAGGGCCCGAGCAGGGAACCTGCAAGGTCCCTATTGTTTTTCTAGGAATTATTATTAGGGCCCGAGCAGGTCTCCACCGGCGAGGTCCCTATTGTTTTTCGAATGATTATTATTATTATTATTAGGGCCTGAGCAGGTCAGGACCACGCACATTTCTGCCGACCTGTCTTTCCGCAAATTCAGGAAACGTCACAAACCTACTTTTTCAACTCCTCCCAGGTGGTTTCACCGATTTGCACGAAACTTTGCACACAGCATTTGTGGACTCTCCTGACAACAGTTATTAAAAGAATTTTGATATTCCAAACAATACTCAAGTTGTTAAATAACAACTTCCTGTAAATTTTACTCAAAACACAAAGTGTTGCATATCTCCACATTGGTCTGTCTAAATGACATGAAACTTAGCTGACTACTTCCCCATGAGCCCCTGAGGCTCTGTGCAAATTTTGGCAGATGACCACTAGGGCTTTGACTTTTGGCCAAAAAGCATATTCGAAGTTCGTTTGTTTATTAATATTAATATTCGAATATATTCGAATATTTATTAATAATATTTTGACCATTAAATGCAGTCAGTAAGACCTATATTCGTATCAAACTTAATTTGTACATGTTCTGTCCACCAGAGGGCAGTTTATCAATCAATGTCAATAGGCAGGCAATAATGTTTTCAGAAGAAAAACACAAGACTGTTTTTTTTACTTTCTTAAAATCAGTCAAGTTGCTGGTCGTGGAGTGGTAGATAAGTTCAGTCTTACATATTTTACAAATAACTTTGTCCTTTCTCGTTATTTTTCCTTGTTTCAGGAAACCAAAGAAGCGCCACACATTACTCCTTAAATTTTCCGGCGTGTAAAGTTCTCCCTCCGCACTCGCAGCGTTTTGCTCCGCCATTGTTTTTCTGTGGAAAAAGTGTAAAGAGGCGCTAACGACGTGATAGCGTCATCAGTACAGAAGCCCCAGGTGATCAATGCTCACGAAACAGGCTGAAAAAAGCCTCGAATCTGGATTGAAAACTACGTTTTCAGACAAACAAATTCACCAAAAATAATGCTTATTATAGGTTCGAATATTTAGAAGCTGCCCGATATTCATTCGAATATGTTTTTTTTTTTTTACATTCGAATTATATTCGAATACCGAAGTTCGATGTCAAAGCCCTAATGACCACTAGGTGGCACTGTTTAAATTAAAGTATTTTATATCTCCACATCGGTTGGTCGGATTAAGGCAAAACTTGGTAGAATCATTGACAATGCTCTCCTGACGATAGCTGACGAAAGGCGTTACCAGGGGACTCTATAGCGCCCCCTGGAATATTAACAATCCAAGCCCCGCCTCGTACACGCACATACATGAATGAAATTTGGTATGCATATGTATCATCACCAGATGCACAAAAAACATCCACCGTACTAAACTGTAACTCCAACAGGAAGTCGGCCATTTTCAGTATTATGGCCCGAGAAGGTGTCGAACTGTGAGGCTTATAATTCACATATACTTTGTCGCACGTTCAAAAGCCTTATATTCACACGTTCACTGAATTGTGCTGAATCTCGTGATATAGGCGGTAAATTCGTGAAATGTCGCAAACCTACCTCTGAACTCCTCCCAGGCGATTTCACAGATTTGCATGAAATTTTGCACACAGCATCTGTGGACTCTCCTGACAAAAAGTTATTGAAAGAATTTTGATATTCCAAACGTTAAGTTTGGAATATCAAAATATAATATTAACTACTACTGCAAGCAGTTATGAATGGGGGCCAAGCCCCCCCGCGCAACTCGGACCCCACGCACCGCAGAGCCCACGGAAGTTGGCCTCAAAAGATGACGGGCTCGGGGCAAAAGTGAGAACACAGGCCAACGTCTGAGCCGTGGTATTTCCTGTAATGGGAAGTGCACTGGAAGCGCAAAAGGCTGAATGTGTGCCGATTTGGATTTGTTGTAATAAGCCACGCCCACATTGACCAGTCATGACCACCTTCAAGATATGGCCTCTGGATTGGCCCTGCCAAATTTGGTAATAATCGGTGTAGCCATTCAAGAGATATAAACTTCCCATATTTTTGGTGCTCCCTAGTGGCCACAATTCGCCAAAATTTGTTTGTTAATCATTTACGCATTTTTTGACAGAGCAAAATTCTTTTGATAACTTTCGATGAGGTCCAGCTGAAGAGTGTACGTGCCAAGTTTCACGCAGATAGGACAAAATCCCAAGGAGGAGTTCGAAAAAGTAGGTTTTGCATATGTGGCGATTTAGTGAACGAAATGTGCAGCAGAAGTGGCTGTGTCCTATGTCAGAAAACCTAGCTCTATTCAGGGAACATATGGATATAAGGTTTGAGAATATGGAAGTTACAGGCAAAAACGCGATTGCATCCATTATAGCACCAGCTAGGGGAGAACATGTGCAATTTTTGGTATGGAAGAACTGTGTCCTATTCTATCTGTACCATATAAATTTCAAAGCTCTCAGCATAATAGTTTGGCTGAAATTAATGTTTGTTGTTTATCTTGTAATAAGCCACACCCACATTGAGCAGTAATGACCACCTTCAAGATATGGCCGCAGGATTGGCCCTACATCATACCGACCAAATTTTGTCAAAATCGGTGTAGCCGTTAAAAAGATATAAACTTCCCATATTTGTGGCACCCCCTAGTGGCCAAAATTCGCCAAATTCAGCTCATCCCTTCCCAGTCTCATGGCAACCAAGGATCTCAAATTTGGTGTTTATAGCATGTAGTTTGACCAAGATATCAAACATTTTACATTTTTATAGCGAGCTACAGAAATTTGTTCGTTAATAATTTGCGCATTTTTTGAGCGAGCAAAATTCTTTTGATAACTTGAGATCAGATCTAGCTGAAGAGTGTACGTGGCAAGTTTCACGCAGATCGGACAAAATCCCAAGGAGGAGTTAGAAAAAGTAGGTTTTCCAGTTTTTGCGATTTTGCGAAAAATTGCATGGCCCTCGCTTGCACGGTTTAGCCTGCAGCATCACTTTTAGGCGGAGAAAAATAAAAACTAGAACTGCAAGCAGTTATGAACGGGGGCCAAGCCCCCTGGCGCGACTCAGACCCCGCGCACCACAGAGCCCACGAAAGTTGGCCCCAAAGGATGACGGGCTCGGGGCAAAAGTGAGGACACAGGCCAACGTCTGAGCCGTGGTACTCGCTGTAATGGGAAGTGCACTGGAAGTGCAAAAGGCTGAATGTGTGCAAATTTGGATTTGTTGTAATAAGCCACAGCCACATTGACCAGTCATGACCACCTTCAAGGTATGGCCTCAGGATTGGCCCTACATCATACGACCAAATTTCATAAAAATCGGTGTAGCCGTTCAAGAGATATAAAATTCCCATTCCCAGCAAAATTATTTTGATAACTTTACATCAGATCCAGCTGAAGAGTGTACGTGCCAAGTTTCACACAGATCGGACAAAATCCCAAGGGGGAGTTCGAAAAAGTAGGTTTTCCAGTTTTTGCGGGAAAAAAATTCAACTGGAAGTGGGAGTGGTCAATCGCAAAGTGATTCAACTCCATTCAGGGAATGTGGGGATACAAGGTTTTTGAATGTACGACATACGGTCTGGGTGTTATAGGCAAAAACGTGTTGGCCTAGGTTATAGTGCCCCCTGCAGGCGTATATATGCAGTTCTTTGTGTCTGAGATATTCGCAGGAGTCTGGACCAACCCTCCAAATTGCAACCGCCCTCCCTTGCACGGTTTAGCCTGCTGTAGTGTTGCTTTCGTCAACGAAAATTATTACTAAATATCGTCGTCAACGAACCTTTATCACGTGACGGAAACGAGACGAGACGCGACGTAAATGTTAGTCATGTGACGAAAACTATAATCAAATATATAATGCAATATTGTTGACGAATAAAAACGGGACTAAATGTCGTTTACAAAATAAAAACTCTGCTAAAGTATCTCTTCATTTTCGTTGACCAAAACGAGACGAGACGAGACGAAATGTAATAACGTTATTTCGTATCGCTATTATTATTATTTTTGCAATATTTCTGTTTCCTGAGTCTCAGTTCAGGTGCTGCATCAGGTCGCACTGCACAGGCGACGTCTCTTCCTCAATCCACACCTGCGCGGCATTATTAAGAAGATGCAGCTGCGGTGGCTTAACGTTAACGCGGGTTAAACTTGCGGACAGTTTATAATCATATGGATACTGTTATAATGTGTAGTGATTGACATACTGGAAAGTGACAAAGTTACGTTTTTCGCTCTAAATTACATAATTACATGATTGTAATCAGTAAACTGGATGCTGTCTAACTCACTCGCGGGGACAGAGGCTGATTTCTGGGGGAAAGTTCACCGAAGTCTCGGTCTGAAGGGCTGATTTATTTTCATCACAAACACTCGGTGAGTTAAGGTTTTTTGCCGGTGACAGACGCTGTTTTTAGGGCAGAAATGTGAGGAAGAGTCGGTAGGACGGTCGGGAGGACAGACTTCTCCATGAACAGTCGGCCAGCCCTGTGTGTGTGTGTGTGTGTGTGTGTGTGAGAAAACAAAACAAGTAATACATAAAAAATACAAACAAAAAAGAAAATACATTGAAAAAAAGAATGAATAATAACATGAGGTGTGTGTCTGTGTGTGCTGCTGTTACCAAATGACACTGACCTATGAAGGGAGAAGGGTACAACATAGCATATGCAAGACAAGTAGATAGAAATTGCATTACTAAAAAGAGACTTAAGTACAATTTTCTTTGACTAAAACTAGACTAAAATGTCATCAGTTTTCGTCGACTAAAACTAGACGAAAATAGTCATGGATAATTCTGACTAAAATAAGACTAAAATGCTCAGACCTTTAGTCGACTGAAACATGACTAGACTAAAAGGAGTATAAACATGACTAAAACTAATAAAAACTAAAATGACCGTTTTACACAAAGACTAGACTAAAACTAAAATTAATACAGGCTGCCAAAAACAACACTAGCCTGCAGCACCACTTTTAGCCGGAGAAAAATAAAAATAAAAATCTTTACAATTACAATAGGGTTCCTAGCACCGCTGGTCCTAGCATACGCGTTCCCTCGGCCCCGGCCCCCCAATAAAAATCTTTACAATTACAATAGGGTTCCTAGCACCGCTGGTCCTAGGAAACGTGTATGCTTCGCGAGAAACGCGAAAGGATCTACCTAGCTGAGAACCTGTCAAATTGTACTGTGGAAAATTAGTGTCAAGTAATTTATCAAGTAAATAAAGAAACACTGTAGCCATGAAAATCTGTCGAGGCGGGAAAGAAACAGGAAAACTAATTATTTCTTTTGGAATAGACCCCTAATTACAGATTTCACGCAAACTATGCTAATTATTTCAAAGCTAAACAGAGTAAAAAAACAAGTGATTCTAGGGGACACAAAAATCATCATCAGATATAAAACTTTATTAGTAACACTTTTTTTGTGAGACATGTCTGTGAGACGCCTCATTGAGATGCGTCATTGAGACATCGTGTGGCTGTGATGGTCATGTAGCTGTGATGTCATGTAGCTGTGTGATGGTCACGTAGCTGTGATGGTTATGTAGCTGTGATGTCATTTAGCTGTGTGATGGTCACGTAGCTGTGATGGTTATGTAGCTGTGATGTCATGTAGCTGTGATGGTTATGTAGCTGTGATGTCATGTAGCTGTGTGATGGTCATGTAGCTATGATGTCATGTAGCTGTGTGATGGTTACATAGCTGTGATGTCATGTAGCTGTGATGATCATGTAGCTGTGTGATGGTCATGTAGCTGTGTGATGGTCATGTAGCTGTGTGATGGTCATGTAGCTGTGATGGTCATGTAGCTGTCTGATGTTCATGTAGATGTGATGTCCATGTAGCTGTGATGGTCATGTAGCTGTGTGATGGTCATGTAGCTGTGTGATGTTGTGGAGGTCAAGCAATTCGTCGTTGAAGTCACAACATTATGGGGCCAGAACGGTGACATTAAAATTTGGCATTCAAAAAAAAAAATTGGCAATGAAAACAAAACCAGTACTGAAAAAGAAAACATTGGCATTGAAACATTTGTATTGAAAAAGTTATATTGGCATTGAAACAAGTATTGGCACTGAAAAAAAAACTAATTAAAATAATTAAACTCTGAAAATCTTATTGTTTTACTTTATTGGGATTTTTTTGTATTTTTCAATGACAATCTTCAGATTTTTTCTTGATTTCACTTTTTTTTCAGTGACAGATTTTTTTTACAATGTCAGTTTTTTTTCAGTGTCACTGATTTTCAGTTTCAACTTTCTGTCACTGTTTTGGCGTCGAGGGGGTGGGGCGGAGCCTGAGGGGAGGGGCAAGTAGAGCGTGGTTTGCATATCATTAGAGAAGGTAATGGCTGCAGCCTGCGGGAAGGCGGAGCTGGACGGTCGAGCCACTAAAGCATGTAGGACCCGTGTGCCGGCCGCCTCTGGGCAACACAGAGTCCAACTACATCGCAGACTTTTCTTCAAGCTCTCTCCTGATGTGTCCAAGTCTCTGTATATCTGTGTCTGTCGCGGAGCTCCCGAGCTCCGGTCCCTTTATGCCTGTGGAGGGTGGTAGCTAGCACGGAGCTAACGAGCTCCGGGCGCCGAGCTCTGTACCACCATACTGACGTACACGCATACAGAGACCGGACAATAAAGCAGAGTGCTTGGAGAAAATCAGAGAGGAAGTTGGACTTCCTGCTAAGTTATGAAAATATGTGTCTGTTACTTGATCACAGCCATCTGTTGTAATTTACTATGAACCACAGTAGCACAATCACAGCTGACTTTCCCCGCATACTAGCTTGTTGAGTTTAGTATGAATAGTGATATTATTCACATGAACTGAGTTTATGGGGGAGACAGTGTCGCTACAGCGGTATGGTGGTACAGAGCTCGGGGAGCAGACCGGAGCGCTGCTGTGGGCGCTGCAGCCCCGGCTCGCAACAACACAACAAGCGAGGAAAGCCTGCTGTTCTAATGTTGTGCTAACTGGGGCTAATGCTCCGTGCTCTGCGCCCGGAGCTCGTTAGCTCCGTGCTAACTACCACACTCCACAGGCATAAAGGGATCGGAGCTCGGAAGCTCCGCGACAGACACAGATATACAGAAACTTGGACACATCAGGAGAGAGCTTGAAGAAAAGTCCGTGAGGTAGTTGGACTCTGTGTTGCCCAGAGGCGGCCGGCACACTGGTCCTACATGCTTTAGTGGCTCGACAGTCCGGCTCCGCCTTCCCGCAGGATGCTGCCATTACCTTCTCTAATGATATGCAAACCACGCTCTACTTGCCCCTCCCCTCAGGCTCCGCCCCCTCGACGCCAAAACAGTGACAGAAAGTTGAAACTCAGTGACATTGAAAAAAAACTGACATGAAGAAAAAATCTGAAGATTGTCATTGAAAAATACAAAAAAATCCCAATAAAGTAAAACAATAAGATTTTCAGAGTTTAATTATTTTAATTAGTTTTTTTTTTCAGTGCCAAAACTTGTTTCAATGCCAATATAACTTTTTTCAATACAAATGTTTCAATGCCAATGTTTTCTATTTCAGTACTGGTTTTGTTTTCAAAGCCATTTTTTTTTTTTGAATGCCAAATTTTAATGTCACTGTTCTTGCTCCATACAACATCTGCAGCGCTCACACCTCCAGTAATTTTCCTTCACATCCTCACACATGAGGCAACACTTCTGTGGTCAAAGTCCTTCTAGGCAAGTCATGCCACTCGGCGGCCATCTTGGCGACGCCTCGAAAAGCCCAAAGAGACCAGACCCCTATCTAAATGAATGGAGGCATGGTCAAATCCACCCTTTAACGTGATAGCAGGACGGGAAAAAACATACAGACATGCTCGCCAGTGAAATAAGATACAAATAAAAACCAAAAAACATCGACTTTACTGTAGAAATTATGTTTAAAACGCTCTTTTCCTACAGGGAGAACTCCACTGCACATGCGCGCGGATGTACAACACCAACGTCCATTGTATGGCTGAATCTGTGCCGGCTGCTGTGCTCTGGCTCTACTCTGCCTGACCATTGATGTATGGACCAGATAATGTCTAATACATCATTTCTTATCATTCACTCTATAAATTAGATAAAGATTTGAAAGCAGTAAATGTTTTGCAATAGTAGAACGTCTCTGATGGTCTCTGTCGTAAAAAACTACTTGTGCGCAGGTGATTGGCTGTTGGTGAAAGGGGCGGGATATGCCCCATCTTTGGCGTCGCAGATTTCCCCATTCAAAATTATCAGAGTGATCTGTCTCTACAATAGTAGAACGTCTCTGCTGTGGTCAGATGCCACCTGCTGCATATTTGGTCTTGTGGCTCCAGTTCTCTAGTCAAACGTTTGTTAACATGTCGTTTTATCTGTTAAATCTTCTGTCTGAATCCTGCACAAATGTCCTCCATGTTTGTGGTGTTGCCTGTGGAGGCGGACAGCAAAGCTTCCAGACTGGTTTTCAGGAGGCTGCAGCTCCAGGCCCCAGGTCAGAGGAGGACGGACACGCTGCTCAATACTACAGTAATGCTCAACAAAATACTGAAGTTAGCAGCTGTTAGCCTCACCGGTCAGCTGCTAGCCTAGCAACGCTAACTTTCAAACCGACGTACTCAATACTCTGTGGGCTGTCCATCATTTCTCCGTTAGTCCTCCCTCCATCACAACCTCAGGGTTATTCAATGCCTGGCTGCTTTGTCACTCTCCTCTGCTGCTGTGGTCTCCCCCGTCTCGCGGTGATGTTGGATGGGGCCTCCAGACGCAAATTTGTTTACACGGATGGTGCTATTCCCTCCATGCGGACTGACAGGCACTCCATTTGTTCTTTGTTTTGTTTGTTTCACTTTGTTAAGTGTCCTTGGGTACCCTGAAAGGCACTATATAAATTAAATGTATTTGTAAATGTAGTTTTTTGTTGTATGTTTGAGTTGCATATGTTCATGTTCACAAAGCAGACATCATTTTGGGAAAAAATAAAATGGTTGCTTTTGTTGCAGAAGACTGTGTAGAACTCTTTTTTGCCACTCAATGAACTACTCAGGAATCGATATGAGAATTGATAAGGAATTGGATTGATAGGCAGAATTGACAATGGCATTGATATTGATAAAGGTGACATCAGAGACTTAATGTGACATCAGACTTACTTCCTGTCCCTGTGGTCGAGGCCGCTGAGCCGGACGCCTTCAATCTGATCGTTGCGTTGACCACACGTGTTGCCGTAGCTGTCATATCCGAAGATGAGGCGAGCGGCGCCGCCGGTGGCGATGGTGAAGCCGCAGATGCTGCCCTGCAGGACACACAGATAGACGTGTGAACTCAACAGAGCAAGAAACGGTCACATGACTCATTTCTGTACCAGTGAACTGAGATTCAGTGATGACATCACTAACTAAGTGAAAGAGACATAATAATCAATGACATCATGTTTTAAATAAACACAGCTGCAGAATGAACATATATAAATTAAATCTCGTGTTTCTATTTCAGCTCACTGGTCGGTGAACATCTCACAGCTCAGCTATAAAATCGAACTATTTCTTGACCAATCCAAACGCTTGTCTGAAACTCTGTGTAGCCTAAAGAGCCTAATCAGCTGCCTGCTGCTTTATTCAGTGTCTGCAGGAAATCAGAAACACTGAGACTCATTTATCTTTCATTATAATCTGCTGCTTCAGATACCAGACTGAGGCTGAGTGACAGATCACACCTCGACTACAGTCACATCTGGACCTCAGTCACACCTTGTTAGCTCTGGCTCATGGTCCCTTCAGTCTTGATGATGGCTGATATGTGTGACTGCAATTCTCTTTTCTTTGTATCTGAGAATTGTATTATTTGTATAACTTTTAACCTCCTTTAGTATTTTATCAGTTTTAGTAAATGTGTGCGGATGTATGGGGGAGTGTTGAAATTGTTGCCGTTTTAATTTTGTAAAGCACTTTGTGCTACATTACGTTGTATGAAAAGTGCTCTATAAATAAAGTCTGATTGATTGATTATTGATAAGTGACTAACTTTGAGATATTGATTGTATATCTGTTGATGTATGAGCAGACTGAGGCCTCAGACAGCATTACTGACTGCATACATCATCATTAACATTAAATATTAAAACATATCTGATCGCCACATATTGATTAATCTGATGGTACTCAGTAGTAGACTACACTGAGACTGAATACTGTGATCAGGAGCAAACTGAGGATGTTAGAGGGATTAAAGTTCTCTGAATCCACAGCTGGAATATTGTTTAAAACAGATCATCCACATATTCTTGTCATTTCATACTAAATGTCATGTTTGTATGGATCTGTCAGTGACTGTCGAGGACATCACAGTATCTCCTTCGTTGGGCATAATCCTTGACGACAGACTGTCCTGCACCCCCAACATCACTGCTGTGGCCCAATCCTGCAGATTTGCCCTCTACAACATCGGCAGGATCCGGTCTTTCCTCACAAAGGACTCAACACTCTCCTGGTCAAAGCGCTGGTCATCTCACACCTGGACTACTGCAACTCATTCTTGGTTGGACTTTCAGCCTCTGCGTCTAAACTGTTGCAGCATATCTAGAACACTACTCATTTTCAATCTACCCAAATTCTCCCAGGTGACCCCCTCCTCCGTGACCTTCACTGGCTTCCTGTTGCAGCCCGCGTACGATTCAAGATGATGGTACATAGCCGTCAACGGAACTGCACCCGTCTACTTCCAAACACTGCCGCATGCCCCAGCATGAGCACTTTGCTCTGAAACATCAACTGGCGGCTGGTACCACCATCGCTGAGAGCAAACAAAGGTCACTCTGCAAAGTCGCGACTTTCCTCTGTTTTGGTATTGCAGTGGTGGAACGAACTCCAGACCAATGTCAGGACAGCAGTCACTCTCCATCTTCAGCAAAAGCCTCAAGATTCATTTGTTCAGACTTCACCTCGACCCCGCATAGCATGACTCCCCCAAAAAAGAAAAACGTATATGCCAGCGGTCCTAAATAGGCGGCAGTTCGTGAATTCACATTTTGCCGGTTGTAAGAGATTGAAAATGGCCTGTTCCAAGTAAACTGCTAAAAACAAGTGGACAGGGAAAATCGGCAATTCAAAGAAGTAGGAACTTAAAATTTGCATTAATTCTCCCTCCTACCAGGACAAGACCCATGTGCTTAACACTGCATTGGTAATAAGGAGTTTTGCGTTTAACAAGTTCTAGCCTAAAACTCATTATGTACTTTCGCAATAACCAATAGCATAACGGACGGGAAGACTCTCCCGGCAAACACCCTTTTACTCACAGTAGCAACATTTTTATCATCCTTGTTAAAACTCAACACCATTTAACCACAAAAAAACGACGTGAATTAACCCACAACCATCTTACATATCATCTTATTCACAAACACATTTACGAACCATAATTACACCAACACCAACAGAATACCCAAGAGTCATTGCGCCACAGTCCACAAGGGGCGTTACAATATGCCAGGAGAAGCTGTGATGAAGATTTCCAATTTGAAACGCCATTATGAGACGAAACATATGAATTTTGAAGAGACATGAGTGCACAAATAAATGCACTGAAATCGTCATATCAAGCTGCAAGCAGGATTCTTGTCACATCTATGACACAACAACAAAAAGCAACAGATTGCTCACTTAAAGGGATAGTTTGGGTTTTTTCAAGTGTGGTCATATAAAGTACATATCTATGGTCGATCTGTTTCCTACCGTAACCACCGATCAGCGCAGTCTCAGTGTGGAGAAGTAGAGAGCCGCTCCAGCCAGATGCTCAGCTTTGTACTGCAGTGAACGGGGGCCAGAGAAAAAGCTAAATAAACCACCTAAAACAAGGCTCACCTTAAAAAATCGATATCAGTTCAAGTGTACGTTGTAAAGGGAAAATTCACACCGCTTTACATCGCCGTCAGACCATGTTTTCTTTTGGCACTACATTTTCTCAACCGTAAAACCTCCGTATCCCTACGCAGTTGCGCTAATGCGGAGGGATATGGAGAGTTAAGTTTCGTTTTTATCGAAAGTGAACCTCTCGTCCAGCAACTGGGCCTCGCACTGTATTTCGCCGCTCGCAGATCGCCTGTTGCCCGGTTCCCTAATGCGTAGGTATACAGAGGTTCTACGGTTGAGAAAATGTAGTGCCAAAAGAAAGGCTGGTCTGACGGCGATGTAAAGGGGTATGAATTTTCCCTTTACAACGTACACTTGAACTGTTATCGATTTTTGAAGGTGAGCCTTGTTTTAGCCAGTTTATTTAGCTTTTTCTCTGGACCCCGTTCACTGCAGTACAAAGCTAAGCGTCTGGCTGGAGCGGCTCTCTACTTCTTCAATGAGGCTGCGCTTGGGTAAGCACAAGAAGCCATTCTCAGATGCAGAAATAATAAAAGAATGCATGACTGAAGTGATGAACACCACTATGTATTTTAAATTAGTCCGTATTTTTCTTGTTGTTTTGAATGAAAATGACATTTTGTTTTGAATATTACAGTATTATTGCATGTGGTCTGACCAACCTCAATATATGGACCTTTGAGTCATTGAAAAAAATCTTTGTGGCCCTTTAAGATTTGTATTTGAGTACCCCTGGTATATGCACTTGTATGTTCTTATTGTTAGCACTCAAATCACAGCACTTATTCACTTGAGGTATTTTTGATAAGTAGCAGCTACGATCATCAGGCGAGGGTTTAAAAATTGTTTCTATTTTTCTTTTTTACTCTATTGATGGTGATATGTTGTGGTTTCTTTCTTGTGACAAATGTACTTATTGTAAATTGCTTTGGACAAGAGCATCTGCTAAATGCCCTAAATGTAAATTATATAAAAGATTGAATTTCTCATCAACAACAAACAGCACATTAGCTTCAACATGAGCTGGTTCCCTGCTCATGAGTTTTGACCCATTTTAAAATCAGAGACACTAAAAGTCACATTTCATTAAAACCTGTTCACACAGAAACAAATGTTCAACAGGAGATGAATTTATATTACTGTTGAAGAATTGATTAAAGGCAGAAGAACATCCTGACCGCTGTGATGTCATCACGCTCACCGTGATGTCAACAATGTGAGTCACATTTAAAGGTGACATCACAAATAGGGCTGCAACTAACTATAACTTTTACTGTCAATCAGTCCATTGATTATATCAAAGATGACTCATTCAGTCTGTAAAATGTATAATAATCATGACTGTTCAGTCAACAGTCAGAGAGGACCAAGAAAAGCAGCATGTCCTCACTGAAGACGCTGAACCAGTCATGAGCCATGTTTCAGCTCACATGACTGATCATCACTGCATCACTGCATTTCTTGGTCGTCTCTGGATAGCCTGCGACATGGCCAATGCTAGCTGACATACAAGATCAATTAGAACTGGCCCTGTGGACAGTAATCCCTGAAGACCGGTCTCCATTTAGTGTCCTGGTTCGTCGAACTCCAGCCTCTGTTTACTTCTGTACCCACGTAGCCACATGGCCTACATCCTCTGACTAAATTACACTCTATGTAGCCCAGTTCATTCGACCGAACCCATTTATGGAAACACACCAGATTTTTAATTGTTTTAATTTTTTGCAAACTTTGAAAAGTTCACTTGGTTTTAAAAAAGGAAACACGGCGACTGTTTGACTTTTAGAAAAGACAGAAACAGGTGCGCCGTTTAGCTCAGTTGGTAGAGCAGGCGTCCCATATACAGAGGCTTTGTCCTTGCTGCAGCGGCCCTGGGTTCAAGTTCCGGCCTGGGGCCCTTTGCTGCATGTCACTTCCCCTCTCTCTCAACCAGTTTCCTGTCATTTCTCCCTGCTTTTCTGTCAATAAAGCCAAAAAGGCCCCCTCAAAAAAAGGAAAAGAAAAGACCGAAACAATTCATCGATTGTCAGAATATTCGGCAACTAATTTATCTTACAAACAAGTAATGAATTAATTGACTGATCACAATCACACCAGTGATATTTCACCTGTCAGCACCTGAGTTCACCGTCCAACACATCAGTAAACTGACTGCACCTGAACGCACCACATGTTACAGCTGTATTCAGTCAGCTAATACATGAAGGTCATGTCATCATCACCACTATCATCATCATCATCATCACCACCACTATCATCATCATCACCACCACTATCATCACCATCATCATCACCGTCACCACCACTATCATCATCATCACCACTATCATCACCATCACCACCACTACTATCATCATCATCATCACCACCACTACTATCATCATCATCATCACCACCACTATCATCATCATCATCATCACCACCACTATCATCATCATCATCACCATCACCTTCATCACCACCATTGATTATTGTTCTGATGATGATGATTGATCGATTGTCAGAACAGTGGGAGAAAACAGATCAGCATGAAGTCTGTTCATGTTGACGGTCAGGTCCCTGTGACGTCACACAGGAAGTCTTTACATTGGCTGCTGATTGATTTTCTCCTGATAAAAGATCGATGATTAGCTTCAGTTGGATCATAAAGAACATGTTGGTGTGATGCCACTCACACATGACAGCTGATCACTAATATTGATTATGTTAACATGTCATCAGAGTGAGGCTGGCTGTGGTTACCATGCCGACGCAGAAGACGGTGAAGAGCAGGAACCAGGGCAGGTCTGTGCAGCTCCGGTCCTCCAGCGGTCTCCATTCTCTCTTTGTCCTCTGAAACACACAAACACACCGTCACAGCGGGACCGGACCGGGCCTGATGACCGGGCCGACACGCTCAGCCTGTCCCCGGCCTGTTAGCTCAGCTCGGTTCGGCTCGGCCCGTTTTTCATCACGAGTCACATCACACAAAGCTACATGTCGACCCGGAGCGGCTGCTGTCCGGAGAGAGGGCCGAGCGGTGTGGGGACAATAACAGAGCGGGGACGTGGTGGCCCGTCCCCCGCCAACAGGCCCCGGTAACCCGCCTGTCCCCGCCAGGAGCTAATTGGATTACCGCTCCTGGCTCTAATCCCAGCTCGGCCCTCTCTGTTCCCCGGGACCGGTTTCCCTTTCACGGTGAGAAAATAATCACGCACCGGTGCTCTGCTGAAGGGCACCGGGGGATGGTGGACGGTACAGAGCCGAGCCGGACCGGGCCGGGCCGTTCTTACCTCCGCGCTACCACAGCATCCCATTGCAGTCAGGATGGACGTGCCCGGAGCCTCACGGAGCTTCACGGAGCTTCAGCTCAGCAGCAGCGGGGTCTGGAGCCCTATAGGCAGGGGGAGGAGACGCACAGCCCCGCGCGCTCTGCCTGCATGCACTCACTGCGCAGCGGCGCGATCCCGGAGGCCGAGCCCGGAGCGGAGACGGTCCCGACGGTCAGACTGAACGGTCCGGCCCGCTGAGCATGCTACTGTCGGAGCCTCCTCCGGTTACCGTACCGAGCGGGGATTAGCAACCGAGGATTTGTCCACCACACTTCCTGGTGGGCCGTCAGGTGCAGCGGCCATTCATCTTATTGCGCATGCGCAATTGGTGCTCGTGCCGGACCTTATTGGTGAAGCTGCACAACAAAGCCGGTGGAGCTGCAGGTGTAGTACCCGCTGTGACCCGCTGAGTGGAGGCCAATGAGAGGATGGCGCTGTTCCCACATTTACAACTTAAAACAACAGACTAACAAAGTCTTTATTTATTTATTTATTTATTTATTCATTCATTCATTTATTCAACACTTGACTAAATGTGGACGCAGATCAACACGTCACTGATCAGGTTTTTACATTGAACTCACTGAAAACGTTAAATAAACATCTACATGTTCATTTAGTGTCTGACAGTAACAGACTTTATAAATCATTAGTAAATCTTTCCATAACATTTCATTTTTAATGTCTTGACAAACACTTCTGTTAACGCAGCAAACTGATCTGTACTCGTTAGTCTGATTACTGCAGTACCTCGTCACCACAGACGACCATCTTAAAAAATAAAATCTTTGGACTTGATTCTTAAATATCAGTTTGTCAAGACAGAACCAGAAAGTCTAAAATATCTCAAATATTCACTGGGGTTAAGTAACAGTACTGTGGCTCAGGGGTAGAGCCAGCGTCTTGTAATCAGAAGGTAACTGGTTCGATTCTGGTCTGCATGTTGAAGTGTCCTTGGGCAAGAAACTGAACCCCAAACTGCTCCTGATGTGCTGGTCGGCACCTTGCATGGCAGCCACCGACATCAGTGTATGTATGTATGTGTGAATTACTGTAAGTTGCTTTGGATAAATGTAAATGTAAATGGAGTAGATATACGTAGTACAGTAGAGCAGCCTCTGTAAGTCTTAATGTGATGTATTAATCATTAACTGTAGTGCAGTAAACATACACAATCTCAGTTTGAAGTGAAGTACAAGTATCCAGTATAAATACAAAATGAAAATACTCAAGTAAAGTAAAAAGTACTTTCAAAATGTGTACAACACCTGAGAACAGAGTTGTATCAGAAATCAATCAAACAAACCTTCCCTGAGATCCTGAGATGAACCTGCTGCTGAGAGCTGGAGGAGAGACGCTTAGGGTCCATGTTCCTGGAGAGTCCTTGAAAGTCCTGGAAGATCCTGGAGAGTCCTGCAGGGTTCTGGTGTTCCTGTCAGACTGAGGACAGCAGCAATGTGGGTCTGATCAGCCTGCAGAGGACAGAGAGCTTTTGTCTTATTGTTTACTGTTGTACCAGGCTGAACACTGAGTGTGTGTGTGTGTGTGTGTGTGTGTGTGTGTGTGTGTGTGTCTCAGCCTGTTTAAAGTCTCGTCAGCAGAAACAATCTGGACTCTTCATTCTGTATTTTCTTTGTATCTCTTTTTTTTCTTCCCTCTAAAACAAAAATAAGAAAAATAAAATCAGCTCTGATCAGAACAATGAGACGAAAACCGATAACATCAAATCAAATAGTAGTTCAGATTGCAGTAATACAGTTATTTAGTTACTGATTACTTTGAGACACAACACAAACCAACATGTGATCATGTGATCAAGATTAGTTAAAGATCAGGGCATGAAATATTGACCAGCAGCTCTCAACCAGCCGACACATTAAGATACTGCCTCAGGTTAACAGTGGTGGAATGTAATGTAAAGTACTTTCTACACTCCACTACATGTATCTGATGACTGTAGTTACTAGTTACTTTACAGATTACATGCTGCAGCAGAACCAAAGTAGAACATTTTTTATTGATTTAAATAGAAAAAACACCTCACCTCACTGTGGTCACATCAGCTGAACACATTTTCTGACTCAGGCTCGGATATATATACATACAGGGGCGGCTGGTATATATGGGCTAACAGGGCTAAGCCCTCCCTACCTTTTACAGTAATAATGAAAAAATAATATTAAAAACCTTAGAACACATTGTTTTACATTTTGATTGAACCTAAAACAGCAACAGCACCAAAAAGTGGCAGAAAAAACCCAGGATATATGAGATATCTTGGGGTTTTTCCTGTGAATGGGCTAAATGTATTCAGCCCAAGCACAGTAGCAAGCTTCTATTCACTTTTGATTGACAGGTGTCGTGACACGCCCCCCTTTGGGCTAGATTCATTCAGCCCAAACTCAGTAGCGTAAACGTCCATTGACGTTTGATTGACACGCCCCCTTCATATACTGCCCATTTGGGCTAAATTAATTCAGCCCAAAGGCTGACCTTGGAACTATCACAGCGCGGTAGCAACAGTGCAGTGACCTTCGACCTATCACAGCGCAGTTCTAGTTGTGAAAAATGGCAGCGCTTTGTACCGCCTACTTCCGGGTTATGGAGCTCGGATTAGTTCCAAACACTGTCATTTGGGCGCTGGACCTCATTCACTTACATTGCGACGCATCGAATAATTCCAGAGGCAAGTTGCTGAAATATCAACCTTTTTGAATTGTCAACTGTCTATATTGTATCAGAGGCCCTTTGTGATGCGTACACTGGTCTTCATTTGTACGTGCACAGCGTAATTATCTATATTTCATCTTGGTTGTTAGAGCCAATTTTCAAGCATTGCCTGCTAGCTAGTTAGCTAATGCGACTTCGCCAGCTGTAAAGGTAACTCAATAGTCCGGTAATGAATCGCTAGCAACTTTTATATTAAAGATGTTTGGTAACTAAAAAAGCAGGATGTACATGTTTTACTAAGGGGTTTTATTTATTTTGGCTTTTATCTGCTGAACCTGACCGTGCCAGCCATTGTTAGTCGGTTATGTGTGTGATATAGGACTCGTTCTGGCTGCTAGCACTAGTAGAAATAAGGGGGCGTTTGTGATAAATATTTTATTTAATATGTCATTGAATATTGGGACATACTGCCTTTTTTTTATTATGTGACGTGTTGTTGGCTGCATTTAATTTTTTTGTGCTGTTCCGTGTTCAATTTAGCATGGTTACTCTCATTACTTCCATCCATCCATTTTCGTCCGCTTATCCGGGGCCGGGTCGCGGGGGCAGCTGCCTGAGCAGGGGCGCCCAGACTTCCCTCTCCCCGGACACTTCTTTCAGCTCTTCCGGGAGGATCCCAAGGCGTTCCCAGGCCAGCTGGGTGACATAGTCATACCAGCGTGTCCTGGGTCTTCCTCGGGGTCTCCTCCCGGCGGGACATGCCAGGAACACCTCCCGAGGGAGGCGTCCCGGGGGCATCCTAAACAGATGCCCGAGCCACCTCAGCTGGCTCCTCTCGATGTGGAGGAGCAGCGGCTCTACTCCGAGCTCCTTTCGGGTGACAGAGCTCCTCACCCTATCTCTAAGGGAGCGCCCCGCCACCCTGCGGAGGAAACTCATTTCGGCCGCTTGTATCCGGGATCTTATTCTTTCGGTCATGACCCAAAGTTCATGACCATAGGTGAGGGTAGGAACGTAGATTGACCGGTAAATTCACCACTCTTCACCACGACAGACCGATACAACGACCGCATTACTGCAGCCGCTGCACCGATCCGCCTGTCAATCTCACGTTCCATCCTTCCCTCACTCGTGAACAAGACCCCAAGATACTTAAACTCCTCCACTTGAGGCAAGAACTATTCCCCAACCTGGAGGGAGCAAGCCACCTTTTTCCGGTCGAGAACCATGGCCTCGGACGTGGAGGTGCTGATTCTCATCCCAGCCGCTTCACACTCGGCTGCAAACCGCCCCAGGACATGCTGGAGGTCCTGGCTCGAAGGAGCCAACAAGACCACATCATCCGCGAAAAGCAGAGATGAAATCCAGTGGCTCCCGAACCAGATCCCCTCCGGCCCGTGGCTGCGCCTAGAAATTCTGTCCATAAAAATAATGAACAGAACTGGTGACAAAGGGCAGCCCTGCCGGAGTCCAACACCCAAGACCTGGGAACAGGTCTGACTTACTGCCGGCAATGCAAACCAGGCTCCTGCTCCGGTCGTACAGGGACCGTACAGCCCTTAACAGAGGGCCTCCGACCCCGTACTCCCGGAGCACCTCCCACAGAATGCCACGAGGGACACGGTCGAATGCTTTCTCCAAATCCACAAAACACATGTGGACTGGTTGGGCAAACTCCCATGAACCCTCGAGCACCCTGCCGAGGGTATAGAGCTGGTCCAGTGTTCCGCAGCCCGGACGAAAACCGCATTGTTCCTCCTGAATCCAAGGTTCGACTATCGGCTGAATTCTCCTCTCCAGTACTCTGGAATAGACTTTCCAAGGGAGGCTGAGGAGTGTGATCCCCCGATAGTTGGAACACACCCTCCGGTCCCCCTTTTTGAATAGGGGACCACCACCCCGGTCTGCCAGTCCAGAGGCACTGTCCCCGACTGCCACGCGATGCTGCAGAGACGTGTCAACCAGGACAGCCCCACAACATCCAGAGACTTGAGGTACTCAGGGCGAATCTCATCCACCCCCGGTGCTTTGCCACTGAGGAGCTTCCCAACTACCTCAGTGACTTCGGCTTGGGTTATTAAATTATTATTAAACAATGATAAATAAACAATAGTAAAAGAAAAGGGCATGGAGAACAAGAGGGGCTATGGAAGGTAGGTAAGAGTAACATCGGACATAAATATATATAACAGGTTGATTAATAGCTAATCAGCCATGTGTGCCGGGGGGCTCACAGAGTTACGGAGCTTATGGCAGGCTGCTACATATCTCGCTGCCAGTCTACAGGAGTCCTCCCTCTCTCCCAGTAGGACCCAGTCTCTCTGGGTCACTTAGATTGAGGAAATCTGGGAATATTTTGACTATTTTTGTAAAATATTGGTCTCTGAGACCTTCATATTTGTTGCAGTGAGTAAGGAAGTGCAGCTCTGTCTCTACTGTTCCCTGGTCACAGTAGGAACACAACCTCTCTTCTCTGGGCAGCCAGGTCTGTCTGTGCCGGCCTACCTCCACTGCCAGGTTGTGCTCACTCAGTCTGTACTTAGTCAGTGTTCTCCTCAGTTTGGTGTCAGACACTGTGGTCAGGTAGGCTGCCACAGTGTACTGTCTGTTTAGGGCTACATGTTTCCATTTTGTTCTGGGATTCTATTCGTTCTGTCCAATAATCTATGTATTTTTCTTTTTCTTTCATAATAATTTGGTTGGGTCTTATGTTCTGAGGTGGTCGTGGTGTAATGATCTGAGTAGTTGATGGTCCGCTCAGCCCCAGGGCCAGCAGGCTGAGGGGACTCCTTTGTGGGTTCAACTCCTGGCAGCATAGGGCTTTGTAAGAAAAGGAGAGTGGGTCACTTGTTTTAATATGATTCCAGAAATTTAGGGCTCATTTTTGAATATTTTACAGTAGAGGATATTGGCCTAATTCAGCTCTGCATGCAGAGTTGGGAGTTCTTCTCTGCACCGGGAGGATACTTTTGCCGAACTCTGCATGCAGGATCTCAATGGGATGTTTGTCCCATTTTGTCCAGTCTTGTTGAGTTTGTGGACCCCACACCTCGCTACCATATAATGTGTAGGAAAAGTATATCATATGGGCCTCACACGGACGGCACCATAATATATAATGTAGGAGACACTACCTTGATAATATGATAATTAATCACTGGCAATCAATAACAGTTTTAGATGGGGCACCACCTTCGTTGTTGATTTATTCTGAATAACTCGAAGGACGTTATTAAAAACCCAACCATACAAGTTTGGCTTGAACAGTTGGAATCAATTTAATCAGTCTGTTAAATTTCAAATTTATAGTTGATCTCCTATTCTGAAGCAGTGAATTCTTTTCACGTAATAAATAATATGTGACCGTCGGCAGATTTTAAAGTTAAAGGGTCGGGTTTTATATGTATTAAATATTACGGGAGTAATTTTTAATACTAGCGAGACCCTAATCTCAATTCTCTTAAGTTCATAAGATAGAAGCCAGAACTTGGACTGAAGTCATAACCTAAACAGAAGTCAGAACTTTAGACAGCTGTATGAAGACGTTCAGCCTGTTTTGTCTGGGAGTCAGGAGGTCCTGAAGCTTGGTCTCTTTGAGAGTTCTGGGTTGGACGCTACGGCACGGCGCGTCGGTCCAGTAGCAAGAGGGAAGGCCGGTACTCTGTTGAGGGATTCTCGGTCCTGAAGGCCCAGCGGGGTTTCCGCCTTGGGAGCACTGGGGGCAGAGTCGGTCTCGGCTGGGAGCACACAAAGTCTCTTTGGTGGGAGACTCCTTGCAAGGCTTCTGAAGCAGACAATGACTGCAGCGTTCTTTATCAGATGATTGTAGTCTTGAAAAATACTTTTTCTTTGTTGTTTCAAGTAGTGGTTCTTAAGTTCTGATTCTTAATCTAATTCAACTTATTCTGGATCAGGCTGTGATACTTTAACAGAATATTAAAATCAAAAATCAAAAAGGAAAGAATTTGATCTATTAAAAACTTGGATAAAAGTAAAGCACTTAAAGTAGTGATTCAATTTGTTTTTCTTAGAGCTTGTTGCAAAAATAAAAGTAAAGATTACTTTAAAATAAAAAGAAAAGAAAAGAAGAGAGAAGAGAAGACAGGAGAGAAGAAGTGAAGAGGGAGAGCAGAGAGGAGCAGGGGGAGACAAGAGAGAGGAGTGAGGTGAGCAGAGCCTGTGTCTGTTTCATGACCTGCAGCAGATGGACCACGAGGGGTGGGGGCCGGCTGAGCATCACTCCTTCTGTGACCTGAGTTTAGGCTCCCAAAAGTTCAGTCTAACTAAACTATTGTATTTAATGTTTTGAAATCATGTTCAACCTTCCCACAAACTTTACCATCTTAAAAGTCGAATTTTTGTCTTTGTGAAAAGATGCGACATGATTATGATTATAACCTGATTAAGACATAAAACAACAAAGTATTCAACATAAAAAAATAAAGTATACAATACACAGTAGGACCAAGGACTTAGACATATTCCTTGTAGTTCTATCTCCACAAAACATATCAGACATTTAACTGGTAAATAACACAAGTATTACACAAAGAATAATGATCTGCAAGTCTGTCCTCCATCACTAAGGTGAGGGGTTGGTTTCTCCCCAAACCAAGCTCATTAAGCAATAACTTCATTTTGGCTTAACAATACATTGAGACGATCTATTGTATGACCTTCCTATGTTATTTTGGAATCTGCTAAAATTAAGAAGATGAGATTGTAGTTTATTAGTTATTCAGGACGTATTTGAATCTGGATGAGGATAGAGACTCGTGGGATTGGAAAGTCAGATCCAGGAACAACAACGGTCGTAAATGAAAGTTTGACATGTGAGGTGGAAGAACACACAGATTAGGTTTCCCATTTAGTCTTCCCCCACTGGAGCATGTTCCAGAGGGTGAGAGATGTAGATTAGTAAAACACCTTAAATCACAACATCCGTGTTAGAAAACAGTACTTCTTTCTTCTGATGTGGAGAAAGAAGACTTTATCGTGCTTGACCTCGTTTGACCTGAGGAAAAGGGGTTCATCTTCTTTGGAGGGGGAGAAAAGACCAGAAGTGCTAAGTCGTTGTAAATTACTAAAAGACAGTCTCTGGTGATCTGTTTATAGCAAGAAAAACAACATCTTCTCACTCTCTGTGGAGAGAAGAAGATCTGCCAGGTCAGGAGGCGGGGGGGTTCAGGCCCATATGCTGGAAAAAGGAATCGATTTGGGTTAAAGGTAATCATGAAAGAATTGGGACCACTTTAAGATGCAGAGACACAGGGCATGTGTTCCTACAAATGCAATGGGTCGATGATTGATTTGAATATTTTGAGCCAGGTTCTAATTGGTAGTTTGGTATTTATTGATTTCTAAATGGAATAGAAAGCCCTTTTTGCTGTGTCTATTAGTTCATTCACAGCCAAGCTAAAATTTCCTGTGTTTGAGATTTTTTGTCCAAAATATGTGTAATGATTTGTTTGTTCGACAGGGTTGTTTCCTATTGTGAAACTGGTGTCTGAAAGATGAGCACTTTGGTTTTGGGTTGGTTGACTGTCAGGGCCCAGGTTTTACAGTATTTTTCCAATTGTGATAAGTGTTGCTGTAACCCTTCTCTTGTGGGGGACAGCAGGACCAGATGATCAGCATAAAGAGGACATTTTATTTTAGTGTCTTGTAGATTCATTCCAGGTGCAGGGGAATTCTCTATTTGTTTTGCCAATTCATTGATATATATATATATGTATATATATATATATATATATATATATATATATATATATATATATATATATATATTAAATGGTGCCGGGCTCAGGTTACAGCCTTGTCTTACTCCACGTTCCTGGAAGAAAGATTCTGTTTTCTTTGTTCCAATCTTAATTGAGCATTTTCCGTTAGTATACACTGATTTGATCAAATCGTATACTTTTCCTCCGATACCACTTTCGATTAATTTAAAGGAAAGGACGTTGTGCCAGATTGAATCGAAAGCGCTTTGAAAATCCACAAAACAAGCATATATTTTCGTGTTATTTTTTTGGACATGTCTATCAATTAGAGTGTGCAGTGTAAGAATATGGTCTGTGGTTTTAAATTTAGGTAGGAATCCAATTTGGCTTCTGCTTAATACATGATGTTCTGTAATGAAATCTATAATTCGTAAATTTTGTATACTACATAAAACCTTTCCAAGACATGAGTTTATGCAGATCCAACGGTAATTTTGGGGGTCTGTCTTGTCTCCACTTTTAAATATGGGACTTATCAGTCCTTCGTTCCATATCTCAGGAAAATAGCCAACTCTGAGTACTAAATTAAAAAGTTTCAGAATGGCTTATTTGAATTTAGAGTCTGTGTGTTGAAGCATCTCATTTAGGATGCTGTCAGGTCCACAGGCTTTTCTACATTTTAGGGTTTTCAATTTTTGGTCCAACTCTTTCTCAGTAATTTCATAATCTAATAGGTTTTGGTAGTCCCTAATGATTGTTTCTAATTGATTTATTAGGGGGCCAAGCCCGAGGGGCCGAGGGAACGAGTATGCAAGCACACGCGTTTCCTAGGACCAGTGGTGCTAGGAACCCTATTGTAATTGTAAAGATTTGTATTTTTATTTTTTCTCCGGCTAAAAGTGGTGCTGCAGGCTAAACCGTGCAAGGGAGAGTTGCTCCAGACTCCTGCGAATATCTCAGACACAAAAAAATACATATATCCGCCTGCAGGGGGCGCTATAACCTAGGCCAACACGTTTTTGCCTATAACTCCAAAACCGTATGTTGCACATTCAAAAACCTTGTATCCCCAGATTCCATGAATGGAGTTGAATCACTTTGCAATTGGCCCCGCCCACTTCCGGTTAGAAAGTTTTTTTCGCTGAATCGCAAAAGCTGGAAAACCTACTTTTTCGAACTCCTCCTTGGGATTTTGTCCGATCTGCATGAAACTTGGCAAGTACACTCTTCAGCTGGATCTGATCTAAAGTTATCAAAAGAATTGTGCTCGGTCAAAAAATGCGCTAATTATTCGCAAACAAATTTCTGTAGCTAGCTATAAACATGTAAACTGTTTGATATCTCGGTCAAACTACATGCTATAAACACCAAATTTGAGATCCTTGGTTGCCATGAGACTGGGAAGGAATGTGCCGAATTTGGCGAATTTTGGCTGCTAGGGGGTGCTAACAATATGGGAAGTTTATATCTCTTGAACGGCTGCACCAATTTTTACGAAATTTGGTCGGTATGATGTAGGGCCAATCCTGATGCCATATCTTGAAGGTGGTCATGACTGCTCAATGTGGGCATGGCTTAGTACAAGATAAACAACAAACATTAATTTCAGCCAAACTATTATGCTGAGAGCTGTGAAATGTATATGGTACATATAGAATAGGACACAGTTGTTCCATTCCAAAAATTGCACATGTACTCCACTAGGTGGCGCTATAATGGATGCAATCGCGTTTTTGCCTGTAACTTCCACATTTGAAATAACACATTCGCAAACCTTATATCCATATGTTCCCTGAATAGAGCTGGGTTTTCTGACATAGGACACGCCCACTTCTGCTGAACATTACGTTCGCTAAAGCGCCACATATGCAAAACGTACTTTTTCGAACTCCTCCTTGTGATTTTGTCCCATCTGCGTGAAACTTGGCACGTAGACTCTTCAGCTGGACCTGATCTAAAGTTATCAAAAGAATTCTGCTTGGTCAAAAAATGCGCAAATTATTAACAAACATTTTTTGTAGCTAGCTATAAAAATGTAAACTGTTTGATATCTCGATCAAACTAAAAGCTATTAACACCAAATTTGAGTTCCTTGGTTGCCATGACACTGGGAAGGGATGAGCCCATTTTCGTGGATTTTGTCCACTAGGGGGTGCTAAAAATATGGGAAGTTTATATCTCCTGAACGGCTACACCGATTTGTAGGAAATGTGGTCGGTATGATGTAGGGCCAATCCTGAGGCCATATCTTGAAGGTGGTCATCATGACTGGTCAATGTGGGCGTGACTTATTACAACATATCCAAATAGGCACACATTCAGCCTTTTGCTCTTCCAGCGCACTTCCCATTACAGCGAATACCATGGCTCAGACGTTGGCCCGTGTCCTCACTTTTGCCCCGAGCCCGGCATGCTTTGGGGCCAACTTCGGTGGGCTCTGGGATGCGCGGGGTCTGAGTTGTGTGGCCCCCGTTCATAACTGCTTGCAGTTCTAGTTATTCTTTATATTTAAGTATAGAATTTCAACCAATTCTATACCGAAAACAATCTGTTACAATTCTAGGCATATAACCCATAGTTGAAAGAACTCATTTCCACTCTGTATAAAAACAACAACAAATTCAACTAGAACTGCAAGCAGTTATGAACGGGGGCCAAGCCCCCCCACGCGACTCGGACCCCGTGCTCCGCAGAGCCCACGGAAGTTGGCCCCAAAGGATGACGGGCTCGGGGCAAAAGTGAGGAAACAGGCCAACGTCTGAGCCGTGGTATTCACTGTAATGGGAAGTGCCATGGGAGTGCAAAAGGTTGAATATGTGCTGATTTGGATTTGTTGTAATAAGCCACGGCCACATTGACCAGTCATGACCACCTTCAAGATATGGCCTCAGGATTGGCCCTACATCATACGACCAAATTTCGTAAAAAAACGGTGTAGCCCTTGAAAAGATATAAACTTCCCATATTTTTAGCACCCCCTAGTGGACAAAATCCACAAAATTGGGCTCATCCCTTCCCAGTGTCATGGCAACCAAGGAACTCAAATTTGGTGTTAATAGCTTTTAGTTTGACCGAGATATCAAACAGTTTACATTTTTATAGCTAGCTACAGAAATTTGATTGTTAATAATTTGCGGGTTTTTGACCGTGCAAAATTCTTTTGATAACTTTAGATCAGGTCCAGCTGAAGAGTGTATGTGCCAAGTTTCACGCAGATCAGACAAAATCCCAAGGAGGAGTTCGAAAAAAGTAGGTTTTCCAGTTTTTGCGATTTTGCGAAAAAACTTTCTCATCGGAAGTGGGCGTGGCCAATCGCAAAGTGATTCAGCTCCATTCAGGGAATCTGGGGATACAAGGTTTTTGAATGTACGACATACGGTGTGGGAGTTATAGGCAAAAACGTATTTTCCTCTGATTTAGCGCCCCCTGCAGGCAGATATATGTAGTTTTTTGTGTCTGAGATATTCGCAGGAGTCTGGACCAACCCTCCAAATTGCAGCGCCCTCCCTTGCACGGTTTAGGCTGCAGCACGAGGGAGGGAACTCGGCCCATCGGGCTTGGCCCCCTAATTAAAAAGTAAGAAATAAAATAGAAAATAGTATTAATAACATATGGTTGCATTGATATTAATGAGTATTGATCAGTATTCATAAACAAATAGTTTACAGCAGTGTGTGTGTGTGTGTGTGGTGGTGTTGGTGTTGGTGGTGTGTGTGTGTGTGTGTGTGTGTGTGTGTGTGAGTGTGTGTTTATGTTGATACGAGAAATAAATAAATAAATAAGAATGAAACAATTAAAAGAAGCAAATTCTGAGTTGTTTCTCAGGTTCCACTGGCTGTCCTCAGGTCATGACATGAGATGATGAATTTGGCTGCAATGTTCTCACATTTGGGCATTTCCCCAAGTAAATATAGGAGTTTCTCTATGTCTGTTGTGTGTTCAAATTCAGGGTGTATTTTTATTAATTTGGGAAAGTGTTCATTTCTCAGAGCCTGGTATTTGCGAAATGAGGTGAGGAAGTGCAGTTCTGACTCGACCTGTTGTCGGTCACAGTGGGAGCAGAGTCGCTCTTCCACTGGTAGCCAGCTCTGTCCGTGCCGACCCTTCTCTATAGCCAGGCTGTGTTCACTGAGTCTGTACATAGTCAAGGCTTTTCTTAATTTAGGATCTGTTACTGTGCTCAGATAATTTGCTAATGTGAAGTTTCTTTTTAGGGTCAGATAACATTTTAATTTACTCTGTGTTTTAGTTGTTTCCTTCCAGTATGCGATAAAGATTTCTTTGTGTTGTTTGATAATTTGGTTTGGTCTGATTGGCTTGGTGTTGTGGGCATGTTGGGTTGTCTGGACAGAACCTTAGGACTAGCTGGCTGAGGAGACTCTTCTGCAGGTTAGGGCTTTGTGATGGTATGTCTGGGGGTCACTAGATTTTAGGTGATTGTAAAATTTAATTGCTCTTGTTTGTATTTTCAATATGAGGGGGAATTGGCCGAGTTCTGCTGTACATGCATTGTTTGGTGTCTTTCTCTGGACGTGCATGATGTTCTTACAGAACTCTGTGTGGAAAGATTCTATTATTGTTTTGTCCCATTTGTCAAATTCATGATTTAGTTTTGGTCCCCAAATTTCACTGCCATAGAGAATTATCGGTTCTAATACAAATTGGAAAATTTTAAGCCAGATTTTAATTGGAATGTCCAGTTTGATATTTCTTCTAATTGCATAGAAAGCTCTCCTTGCTTTGTCTCTCAGATCTTTCACAGCCAAGTTGAAGCTCCCTGTGGAGCTTATGTTGATGCCAAGGTATGTGTAGTTTTTTGTATGTTGAAATTTAGTGGTGTCCAAATAGAAATTGTGTGTGTTGTTCTGATTTCTGGACTGCTTCTGGAAGATCATAATTTTGGTTTTCTTTGGGTTAACTGTCAGGGCCCAGGTCTGACAGAATGTATGCAGGAGGTTGATGTGCTGCTGTAGACCTTCTTTTGGTGGCGACAGCAACACCAAGTCATTTGCGTACAGGAGACCCTTAATTTCTGTGCCATTGAGATTGAGACCAGGTGCCATGGATTGATCTAATTGACATGCAAATTCAGTGATGTATAAGTTGAAGAGGATTGGAGGATTGGCTGTTTGTCTACTATTTTACTATTTTATTTTAACTGCACATTTACTGTTCATGTACATAGATTTTATTACATCATATGTTTTTCCTCCAATGTCCACTGTTGAGCAGTCTGTAGAAAATAAAAAATAATAATTTCCCCCTGGGATTTTTAAAGTATTTCTGATTCTGATTCTGATTCTGAAGAGACCCTCATGCCAGATGGAATCAAAGGCCTTTGTGAAGTCAACAAAACATGCATAGGCCTTTCCTTTCTTCCTATTCCTATTCTTGCTCAATCAGGGTGTGGAGGGTATAGACGTGATCTGTTGTGCGAAAATTTGGTAAGAATCCAATTTGGCATTTATTTAAAACATTTTGGTCATTGATAAAACTGATATGTCTTTTATTAATAATGTTGCAAAAGGTTTTTCCCAGGTTACTATTTACACAGATTCCACGGTAATTATTAGGGTCATATTTATCAAAGTACATCCAACAAGCAGAAACAAAACAAAACAAAATCAAAAAAACAAAAAAACAGACCACATACAATAAATTCATCAAAACATTACAACCAGTAGGTGGCCAAAATGACCAGTAATAATTCACAGGTGTGAGTGAATCACCAGATACGATCAGGTATAACAGTAAGTATAGACAGTGAAAGCTTCATTGATAACAGGAGCAGTCCATCTTAAAGTGAGAAGACAGGGCATGCTTAAACATACCAAGTATTGAAATAGATCTAATTTCAACAGGTAAATTATTCCAATCTGCAGGGGCTTTAAACTTAAAAGCTCTTTTGCCAATTGTTTTCTTAGCACGAGGGACATAGAAATAGAGCTGAGCAGAGTGCCGAACTTGGTAATTTGAAGTAAAAGGTACAAGATGCTGTTGTAAATAAGGAGGATAGTTGAAATAGATACATTTAAATATAAGTTGTAGCCAGTGAGTGTGTCTTCTTACATTTAAAGATGGCCATTTAAGTCTCTCATACCTTGTACAGTGATAAGTGAAAAAAGGACAACCAAGGACAAACCTGCAGAGTCAATTATATGCTGTGTTAAGTGGAACAAGGTAGGATTTAAATGCATTTTGATAGACAACATCACAATAGTCAAGAATCGGAAGTATAAGTTGGGATGCAAGTTTTTTTACGAACGCTGCCTGTAAAGCAATTTCGGGATCGATGTAGAACATTGATTCCAAAGTTGACTTTACGTAACACATGATTGATGTGCGATTGGAATGAGAGTTCAGAATCAAGCCATACACCAAGATATTTAATCTTATCAACTTTATGCAGAGCAGTGCTGTCATTACAAGTTATTACACAGGAACCAGGATTGGATTTGAGTTTCTGTCTGGTACCAAAGATCATGATATTGGATTTTGTTTTGTTGAGCAATAGTTTATTATGTGAAAGCCAATCTTGTAAGATGTTGAAATCAGACTGGAGAGAAGCTTGAATTTGTGGTAGATCAGGTTTGGATGTATATATGATAGTGTCATTGGCATAAAGTTGAACACTACAGTTATTGAAAATTGATGGTAAATTGTTTACATAAATAGAGAAGAGAAGTGGTCCCAATGTGGAACCCTGGGGTACACCTCTTTGTTGAACCAACAAATCAGATTTATTCCCTTGTAGGACCACACATTGTTTTCTATTATGCAAGTATGAATTGAACCACAGAACTGCATTATTAGAAAGGCCGATAGCATGAAGCTTATCCAAAAGCAGATAACGATCAACAAAATCAAAAGCTTTAGTTAAATCAATAAAGATAGCACCTGTGGGATCACCATTATCAGCAGCACAGAACACATCATTGGTGAATTTAAGTAGGGCAGTAGTTGTGGAGTGGCTAGACCTTAAGCCAGATTGAAGTGGTGATAGGATATTGTTGATGGTGAGATAGTGTGAAAGTTGATTATAAATAAATTTTTCGAAGACTTTAGCAATAGAACATATAATAGATATAGGCCTATAATTGTTCAAATCAAGTACATCGCCTCCTTTAAGGAGTGGAGTGATCCGTGCAAATTTCCAGATGGCAGGTAACTCACATGTGGACAAAGAGAGATTGAATAGATCAGCAAGTGGATACATAAGGATATGAGACGCTAGTTTAATAAACCTGTTTTCTATTCCATCAAGTCCCGCACCACTGTTCACATTTAGTTCGTTAATGGCAATATGAACTTCAGTTGGTAAAATGTTCCTAAAAACAAAAGAACTGCAACAAGGTGAGGTATTACTAAAGAAGCCAGTAGTCAAGTGAGAGTCAGGTAGTAAGGTAGCACAGACGGAGGAGAAATGCTGATTAAATACTTGGGCAATATCTAAGGAGTCTTGCAGTATTGTATTGGCAACTCTTATTTGATTAATAGAGTGTTTATCCTCTGTATTAATAATTGTTTTGATTTTCTTCCAGAATTGCTTTGGGTTCTTACAATCACTAGTGAGACATTCTTTATAATAGTTAGATTTTGCATTACGGGTTTTTGTCCCAATCAGCATTATCCCTTGTCTGACAGAATGTTGCCCATGCTTTGTCCCTCCGCCTAAACAAACAAATAAGTTCGGGGCTGATCCAAGGGAGATGTTTACCCAGTTTTCCAAGGAGCATGTTTGTCCACAACATTAATGAACTCAGAATACAGAAAATCCCAGGCATCTTGTACATCAGGTATTAATTGGTATCTGTCCCAGTTGATAGAAATCAGATCATTAATAAATACATCTAAATTCAATTTCCTGTATTGTCTTATCTTGATTATTCTTGGTGGCAATTTAGGTAGTTTGATTTTCCATACACAGTAGATAATTGAGTGATCACTAAAGCAATCGGACATAACGCCTGACCTTAAAATTCTATTCATTTAGGATGCTGTCGACTCCACAGGCCTTTTTAGCTTTCAGGGATTGGATGCTTTCCGTCAGTTCCTGCTCTATTATTGAAGCATCTAGAGGGTTTTCGTTGTCTTTAATGACTAATTCCAAAGTTTTCCACTTGGCGTGTGTTTTGTTTTGGTCACGGTTATTTGCAAAATTGCTGTATAATTCAGTAAGATAATTAATCCAAATGTTGCCATTTTGTATTGCCAATTGATCTTGTTGTGTATTGCTTAGAGTGTTCCACTTCTGCCAGAACTGATTTGACTCTAAAGATTCTTCTATTTCAGAGAGCTGGGTTCTGGTGTGTTGGTCTTTCTTAGCTCTCGGTATGTGTTTCTATTGTTTTAAGGTGTCGTAGGAAGGAAAGGCGTATATTTTGGTTATTTGGGTCTCTATGTTTTTCGTTTGATAACTTACTTAAAGTTTTCCTTATATTTTTGCAGTCGTTGTCAAACCATTTTTTATTGTGTATTTGTTTTGGTTTATGATTAGATGTTTATGTTACATGCATAAACGCGCTAGTTATCAAAACACAGGCGAGCTAAGTGTTGTGTATAAACGGGACGCTGGACGAGAAGTTTATGCATGCAACTCTGTTTACTTGGGATCAAAATGAAACTTAACTATTTCAGACAAAAACAGCTGCATACTGAACATGCAGCGAGGCGTTACCAAACGAACACAGATTAATTCCACAGACATTTGGAGCTCCGACGTGTGCCCCATGTCTTTGCTAGGTTTAACGTCACACTGGGAAGAAATGGTATCGGAACATCTCTACTTTCTAGTGTGATAACTTTGCCAATTCATCAAAAATTGCATTAATTTTGCCCACAGCAGTGTTTACACTATCATTATTATGGGGAAATATTTCAGAAAGAAATAAATCGATTGAATATTGGATTTTGGAATTTTCAAATGCCTTTTGGTAGCTCTCCATGCTATCTGATTTCCATTTGTATGAATGTGTGGTGTTGTACAGTTCATTGGGTTTAGAGGCCTCATAGCCACTGTGTTCCCTCTTCAGATACACCATGATATTGCTGTGGTCCAAGAGGGGTGTGACTGTGGGTTGACTGTGAAAGCTCTGAGAGACATTGGGTCCAGATCTGTTATGGCATAGTCTACTGTACTACTGCCAAGAGCTGAACTAAATGTGTAACGGCCCAGAGAGTCTCCTCATAACCTACCATTGACTATATACAGACCCAGCGTGCGGCAGAGCTGTAAAAGCTGGATACCGCTTGTGTTGGTAATTTTATCAAAATTGTGTCTTGAGGGTAGGTCGGGGAGAGGAAAGCAGGTGTCTCCAGGTAGGCCTAAGTGCTGATCTCCCTGGATGTTTATAGTGTCAGCTTTCTCTCCAGTTCTAGCATTCAGGTCCCCGCAGACTAGCACGTTTCCTAAAGTTTTAAATTGGTTTATTTCCCCTTCTAGAGTGGAAAAAATATCTTCATTATAGTATGGAGATTCTGAGGGGGGTATGTTAATAGCACATAGGTAGACATGTTGGTCTGCACATATTTCTTTATTGATTTTCATCCAAATATAGGATTCTACTTTTTTGATAATTTCAATTGAATGGGTTAGTTCTGATCTATACCAAATAATCATGCCTCCTGAGTCCCTACCCTGGGTCACTGTTTGGAGTTTAATTGATGGAATAATAATCTCAACGAAACCGTGAGGACAACCAGTGGGACTGTCTCCTCTGTACCATGTCTCTTGTAAGTCGGTGATATCAGAGTCTTTTACTTCTCTAATAAAATCTGGATTTTGGCTTTTTAATCCAAAAGCATATGATCTAAGGCCTTGAATTTTCCAACATGTTATTTGAAATGATTCAATCTTTAAATGAGTTCTGTTTTAAAAATAAGATAAACACTAAAACAAATAATAACAATACTAAAAACAAGAAATAAACAACAACAATTAAATTCGATTAAATTAGAGATGTTGGGGGATAGTTTAGAATGTATGATGTATGTATGTATGTATATGATTTTACTCTGAAACATTTTACGATTTTGTCTCTGTTCTTCTATTACTTAGCTATGAGGTTAGAGCAGAGCAGGTGTAGCATGTACTGTATCTCCCTGAGGTCACCAGTGGGGGGTGGGGGTGCCGCTCCTCTCACAACCTCAGCATAGTTCCGTCCAGTAGGCTGGGGTGCCTGTAGAGCTGGCTATACTACTGGAAGTAGGAGGCGGGGGCTGGGGTGTTCTGGGTATCCTTGCTGCTAGTCTGGGCTGGTGGTGTCTAGGAGCTATGGGAGATCTGGGAGGTCTGGGAGATCTAGGAGGTCTAGAAGGTCTGGGAGATCTGGGAGGTCTAGAAGGTCTGGCTGGGGTCTGTGCTGGCCAATTGCTCCTCTGATCGGTCATGAGGTTCCTGCTGAAGGCGATGTCCTTCAGGGTCTTGGCCAGGATGGGGATTGCATCTCTGTATAGGTGTGCGTGGTCATACAGGCAGTCTGGACCTAGTATTGGGTGGTGAGCCAGGAACACGTTGGGTTTCAGGGCACAGTCCCTGGAGACGCTGGCGTTCACCCTGTGTATGGTGTGTGGGTGGAAGTCTCTTCTTGGCAGGAGGGTGGAGATGATGATTTTGCTGGTTGGGAAGGTGGTGGAGGCTTTTTCAATAATTCTCCTGAGTGAGTCTGCCACTCTCTCATGTTGGGACCTTAGGTTGTTGGTGCCTGTGTGGATGATGATATGGCTGGGGGATCCCAGCTCAGCCACGGTCAAGAGCTCCAGGGCTCTCTGGGTGTTAGGGCATCAGATCTTCTCGACTCTATGTCTTGGGAAAAGTGTCTGTTCATCTAGAAACTTCCCGTTGGAGTCCATGAGCAGGATAATTTCTGCCCTTCTGACTCTGTGTGCCTGTGCAGTCTCAGTGTGGAGTTGAATCCACTGGTGCTGGGGTGGGAGCATGGCTGTGGCTGGAGGCCGGAGCTGGTTGCGTGAGGTGGGGTGAGCTCCCAGGGGTACGGCTATGTGGAGGCTGATCAGGTGCAGGGCTGGTTTGGGTGGGGATGGTCTGGCTCTGAGGGGTGGCTGTAGGTAGAGAGCATTGTGTTTTCAGGCTCTCCTATAGACTGAGGAGAGTTCTGTCCCTCTCCAGCAGCTCCTCTCTCAGTGCTGCTATCTCTGCCTTACAGCTGTCTCTGTCGCTTCTCAGCTGCTTCACCTCCTCACTGAGGTAGTCCAGCTGTCTGATATGACTGGCTCTGTCCTGCTAAAACTCTCTCAACCGAGCGTTGAGTATGTCCTCCTGTTCTCTCCTGAAGATGGTCAGGGTATTCTGGAAGGAGGGAGTGTTAGGCTGCTGTTGGTCCAGCTGCTCCCTGAGCTGTACCAGCTCTATCTCCATCTGGGAGAACTGTTCCCTCATGATGTTCAGAGCCTCTGAGTGCTCCAGTAGGGGAGGATCAGTGTCAGCGTCTGCAGGCTGTCTGTCAGGCGTGGGGAGAGAAGAGGTGGAGGTTTTGGTTTCATGAGTTGGTGGGGTATTTGAAAGACGCTCCTTCTCCTCCGTTTCATAGTGGGGAAGACATCTTCAAACTTTGCCAGGTGTCCTTGAACAATGGCAGTTCCATTTTTTAAACAGGTTGACTGTCATGATGGTGTTGTCTGGGACATTTTCCTAAAATATACTTATCTTCCATCCATTGCAGATCCCTGTTCTTTTTACTGAGGAGTAGTGGGAGCTGATTACATCCAGCCAGGCATAAGCTTCATCAGTGTAGAAGATTAAATTCTTTTAACAGTGAATTGTCAGAGCTACTGTCAATAACCCATAGCAATTATAACAGAATATTAATAACCAGTGATTTTAATTTACACTTAGATAATTCCTCAGATCCTATGTCGAGAGAATTTTTAAACCTTTTGCATTGCCTAGATTTTAATCAACATGTCACACAGCCGACCCACAGCAGGGGGCGCATCCTGGACCCTCTGTTGTGGACCTGGCTGTGTCTGACCACTTTTGTGTGTTTTTTACAATCACCAGTTTTAACCAGCGGGAGGCCCCAGTGAGAACAGTGAGGAAACGCTACCTAGCTTCTGAAGTGGCTGCAAATTTTATCCAGATTTTACAGAGCACTCCTGCAGAAATTTTACCAGCACCATGTGATTTTATTGTTAACAGTTAACAGTTAACCATGACATAAAATCAGCACTGGACTCTGTGGCTCCACTTTTAATAAAAAACATCACTACAAGACAGAGTACAGAAATTAAAAAACTAAAGAGAAATTGCAGGAGTGCTGAGAGGAGATGGAGAAAAACAAAATTAACAGTTCACTATGAAATTTTACATGGACACCTCAAAACCTACAATAATGTAGTCAAACAGTCAAGAATCTCCCATTTCCAAAAAATCATCAACATAGAAACAGCCAAAAATTCCTCTTCTCCACAATTCAACTCTTAACAAACACAAATTTTAATAAATCCTCTAAAATACCAAGTGACGCCCTCTGCGAGGACTTTGCAGACCGCTTTAGAAGTAAAATGCAAACGCAAACAGCATTTTAGAGAAGTATCAGTCTGGTTTTAGGACGAACCACAGTACAGAGACAGCCCTTTTAATGATTTTAAATGACATCAGGTGCAACTTGGATAACCATAAACTCACAGTCTTGGTACTACTGGATCTAACCACCGCCTTCGATACAGTAGACCATCACATTTTATTAAATAGACTGAAGAACCTGGTCGGCCTCTCTGGTACTGTTCTTAACTGGTTCGTCTCTTACCTCACAGATCGACACTTCTTTGTAAGTATGGATACATGTTCCTCAAAAACCCACAAAATAAAGTGTGGGGTTCCCCAAGGGTCAATTTTAGGTCCAACTCTTTTTAATCTGTACATGCTTCCCTTGGGGACGTCATCAGGAGGCACGGCATCAGCTTTCATAGTTATGCTGATGATACGCAACTGTACATCGCCGTGTCTCCTGATGACACAAGGCCTATTGATGTCCTTTTTAACTGCATTTTAGATATCAAGACATGGATGGCAGCTAATTTCCTACAGCTCAACCAGGACAAAACAGAGGTTTTACTCATTGGTCCTGAAGGCCAGAAAGAGAAACTTTTGCCAAAGTTAAAGGATTTTAAACCATCACAATCTGTAAAAAATCTGGGTGTGATTTTTGACTCTGAGCTCAGTTTTATTCCACACATCAAAAATATAACAAAGATAGGTTTTTACCATCTTAAGAATATAGCCAGAGTCCGCCCGTTTCTCTCTCAGGCCAGCACGGAGGTGCTGATGCATGCTTTTATCTCTTGTCGCTTAGATTACTGTAATGCCCAAAAAGAGCATTTCAAATTTACAATTATTACAAAACTCAGCTGCACGAGTGCTGACAAGGACCAGAGGGCGGGAGCACATTACACCGGTTTTAAAGTCACTGCATTGGCTCCCCATGCGTTTCAGGATCGATTTTAAGGTTCTTTTACTAGTTTTTAAGTGTCTTAATGGTCTTGGGCCTTCTTACCTATCTGACCTGTTTTTACTCTATCAGCCCCCGCGGACCCTGAGGTCCTCCGGCACCGGCCTCTTAACCATACCACAGGTTAGTTCAAAAAAGCACGGGGAGGCGGCTTTCAGTTTTTATGAGCCCCGACTGTGGAACAGCCTGCCGGAGAGCCTCAGGGTCACGGAGACTTTTGAGGTTTTTAAAAAGAGGCTCAAGACCCACCTTTTCAACCAGGCTTTTACTTAATTTTATTTATTTATTCATTCATTTTTATTTATTTTTTAAAAATTCTTTCTAATTCCTTTTTACTGTTTTTAATCTCTCACGTTTTTAGCCTCTTTGCTTTTATGTTTTAGTCTCTTGTGTTTTTTAGCCTCTCTGCTTTTATGTTTTTAGTCCTCAGTGTTTTTAGCCACTATGCTTCTTGCTTTATTTTAATGTTTTTAGACTGTCAGTTTTTAATCTCCTGTGTTTCCCCAAGGGGGCCTGCCGGGCTGGGAGTTGTCTCTGGTCTGGCCGTTGGGGGTGCTGTCTCTTGGGCCGTTTTGACCCGGGGGACTAGAGGGCTCCGCACCGTGGTGTGGGGCCTCCTGTCTGCCCGGGTTGGGGTGGTCCCTGTGGCGGCGCTCCCTGTGGCCCTGGACCAGGATCGCTTTCAGTGTGGTTGCCCCCCCCCCAAAGGTAGCCTCCTCCATGCCTCAGGTCCCACTGCCCAGCCATGTCTCTCCAGTGACAGCCAGTGTATGTGTGGGTGAGAGTGTGTGTATCTGTGTGCCTATGTGTGAGTGTGTGTTTATGTGTATACGTATTTGTGTATCTCTCTGTACATGTCTGTGGGGGTGAGAGGGTTGGGTTCTTTTAATTTTCTTGATTTTATTTGCTGTTTCTCTCTTCTGTTGTTGTTTTTAATTTCTGTAAGGCACTTTGAGCTATCCAGATGTATGAAAAGCGCCATACAAATAAACATTGATTGATTGATAAATTACATGCCCTCCCATCTTTATACAGGTCAAGAAAGAGTTTTTCTGGTCTTTCCTGGAGAACTTGTTGATATTGGCTCCTTGCAGTCTTGCTTTTTACAGCTGGGGGATATTCTATTGTCTCAGAGCAGGTAGACATCACGATACAGCAGTTAACACTCTAAAGGTGGGAGACTAGATTAGGAGACCACACACTTGATGATGACAACAAAAGACAGATCGCACAAGATCTCTCTCCTCTGCTGATCTTATAGTGTGTGGTGTTCTCCATAGTGCACACCACACACTAACCGATTCTTCAGCAGAGTGTCAGGTTCTTCACGCTCAATATTATAAATCTTGCATGGTCAAACGTGATTTCAGTGTAAACAAGCATGGCGGACGAACTGGAAAATCCAGTGGTGGTTGTTTTAATAATAATAATAATAATAATAATAATTAAAACTGCAAGCAGTGATGAACGGGCCCTCGCAGTCCACGCGCGTCGGCCTGCGGCGCTGTCGTACTGTGCGCTTGCCTGTTACTTGCATGTCACGATGGGGAGAAATCAAACAGTGAACGTCATATCATTCTGACTATTTTTGTCTGACTTCCTGTGTCCAGTGGGTGGCGCTATGGATATGACACAGTTTTGATGCACAGATATATGCAGGGCGATTCCCTCTACATTCCTGAGATATTTGGCGCACATAGGACATTGTATGGTGAAGTTACGAGGACTTGATGCTTCATGGCGAAGGATTTAAATGGACTGCACCACCACGGCCAGCAGTTATGTCAGGCTGGGGCTCTGTCGGATTCCGCGCTTACTTGTTATTTTCATGTGATGTTGGGGAGAAAACAAGCAGTGTCCCCCCCCTGTGTCCAGTGGGTGGCGCTATGATTTGTGAAATGCACATATATATTCGGGGTGACTCCCTCTACATTCCCTAGAGATTTGGTGCAGAAGGGGAATTGTGTGTTGAAGTTACGAGGACTTGATGCTTTGTGGTGAAGGATTTAAATTGACCACCCCACCATAGCCAGCAGGTATGATGTAGGCGAAGGCTTTGAACGGGTTTTCATCTTTAAGGTCTGTGAATGATACTGAGTGACTGTGAAGTCTGTTGTGTTAAATCTGTTGGAGAATGTCATTACCGTGCTAGGATTGGAAATATTTCAAAATGGCGGCCACAATCAAAATGGCCGACTGAGCATTGATGCAGAGACGTATTCCGGGCAACACCGTCTATATGAATGTGCCTCATGGTTTAGATTGGAAAGTGTATGTTGAAGTAACAAAGCCTTGATGCTTCACGGCGACGGAAAAAAATGGTTTCCACCGCCACGCCCACCAAGTATGACGTAGCAGAAAAATTTCCATAACTTTTCATCTTCAAGGCATGAAGATGATGCTGAGTGAATGTGAAGATTAATCTGATGAATCTGCTAACCTAATTTTGTTCATCTATGCGCATGCAGGAGGCGGGGCATCACAATAGGGGGCGCTACAGACCGTGCAGGACACGACCACGCCCAATGACAACACAGATCTATTCGGGGCGACTCCCTCTACATTCCTGTGAGATTTGGCCGAGATAGGAAATTGTATGAAGAAGTTATGAGGACTTGATGCTTTACTTCGAAGGATTTGAATTGACCGCTCCACCACGGCCAGCAGGTATGACGTAGGATAAAGATTTCCATAACTTTTCATTTTCAAGGTCAGAGGATGATACTGACTGACTGTGAAGTCGGTGGTGTTACGTCTGTAGGAGGAGATAATTTAAGTACGAAGATTTGCAATATTTCAAAATGGCGGCCAAAAGCAAAATGGCCGACTTAGTATTGATGCAGAGATGTATTCGGGGAGACAGTCTCTACACTTATGAGCAGTTTGGTGTGGATAGGAAATTATATGTTGAAGTTATAAAGCCTTGATGCTCGATGGCGAGGGGAAAAAATGGTTTCCACAGCCCCGCCCACTAAAGTTTGGCTCAGCTGAATGATTTTAATAACTTTTGTTCTTCAAGGCATGAAAAAAATAACTGAGCTAATTTGAAAACTATGGTGTTTTAGCTGTAGGACAAGATCATTTTCAAATTAGGCATGAATTTGACAAAAATGCCGCCACACATCAAAATGGCTGACTTCCTGTTGGAGTGACGGTATAGGTCCAAAGGGTTTTTTGTGCATCTGCTCATGATGAATCTGCGTACCTAATTTCGTTCATCTATGCGCATGCAGGAGGCGGGGCATCACAATAGGTACAGAGCGTGCAGGACGCGACCACGCCCAATGACAACACAGATCTATTCAGGGCGACTCCCTCTACATTCCTGTGAAACTTGCATGTTAGTGCGCATGTTGCATGTTGAAGTTATAAAGCCTTGATGCTCGATGGCGAGGGGAAAAAATGGTTTCCACCGCCCCGCCCACTAAAGTTTGGCGCAGCTGAATGATTTCCATAACTTTTGTTCTTCAAGGCATGAAGAAGATAACTGAGTTAATATGAAGACTGTGGTGTTTAAGCTCTAGGACAAGATCATTTTCAAAGTAGGCATGAATTGGACAAAAATGCCGCCACACATCAAAATGGCGGACTTCCTGTTGGACTCAGAGTATGGGCCCCCAGACTTTTTTGTGCATCTGCTCATGATGAATCTGCGTACCGAATTTTGTTGGTCTACCCGCATGTGGAAGGCAGGGAGGAACATTAGGGGGCGCTACAGAGCCCGCAGGTCACGACCACGCCCAGTGACAATGCAGGATCGTAATTTTCGCCGGATGTGACGTATATTCAAAATTTGGTGAGTTTTTGGGTATGTTCAGGCATCCAAAACTGCAGTCAAACTTGGAAAAGAAAATGTCTGTCCTTCCAATTACAATAGGGACCTCACAGGTCGATGACCTGCTCGGGCCCTAACAAGAACTGCAAGCAGTTATGAACAGGGGCCAAGCCCCCCCGCGCACCGCAGAGCCCACGGAAGTTGGCCCTGAAGGATGACGGGCTCTGGGCAAAAGTGAGGACACAGGCCAACGTCTGAGCCGTGGTATTCGCTGAAATGGGAAGTGCACTGGAAGTGCAAAAGGCTGAATGTGCGCCGATTTGGATTTATTGTAATAAGCCACGCTCACATTGACCAGTCATGACCACCTTCAAGATATGGCCTCAGGATTGGCCCTACTTTATATCGACCAAATTTGGTGAAAATCGGTGTAGCCGTTCAAAAGATATAAACTTCCCATATTTTTAGCGCCCCCTAGTGGCCAAAATTCACCACCTGGGATAACCTTCCCAGTCTCAAGGCAACCAAGGAACTCAAATTTGGTGTTAATAGCATTTAGTTTGACTGAGATATCAAACAGTTTACATTTTTATAGCTAGCTATAGAAATTTGTTCATTAATAATTTGCGCATTTTTCGACCCAGCAAAATTCTTTTGATAACTTTAGACCAGGTCCAGCTGAAAAGTGTACGTGGCAAGTTTCACGCAGATCAGACAAAATCCCATGGAGGAGTTCGAAAAAGTAGGTTTTGCATATGTGAAATGTGCAGCAGAAGTGGGCGTGTCCTATGTCGGAAAACCCAGCTCTATTCAGGGAACATATGGATATAAGGTTTGCGAATGTGTTATTTAAAATGTGGAAGTTACAGGCAAAAACGCGATTGCATCCATTATAGCGCCACCTAGTGGAGTGCATGTGCAATTTTTGGAATGGAAGAACTGTGTCCTATTCTTTATGTACCATATACATTTCAAAACTCTCAGCATAATAGTTTGGCCGAAATTAATGTTTGTTGTTTATCTTGAAATAAGCCACGCCCACATTGAGCAGTCATGACCACCTTCAAGAAATGGCCTCAGGATTGGCCCTGCATCATACTGACCAAATTTGGTAAAAATCGGTGTAGCCATTCAAGAGATATAAACTTCCCATATTTTTAGCGCCCCCTAGTGGCCAAAATTCACCAAATTCGGCTCATCCCTTCCTAGTCTCATGGCAACCTAGGATCTGACCTTTGGTGTTAATAGCATGTAGTTTAAACGAGATATCAACCTGTTTACATTTTTATAGCTAGCTACAGAAATTTGGTTGTGAATAATTTGCACATTTTTCGACCCAGCAAAATTCTTTTGATAACTTTAGATAAGGTCCAGCTGAAGAGTGTACGTGCCAAGTTTCACGCAGATCGGACAAAATCCCAAGGAGGAGTTCGAAAAAGTAGGTTTTCCAGTTTTTGCGATTTTGCGAAAAAAAAAGGTTGTAACTGGAAGTGGGCATGGCCAATCGCAAAGTGATTCGGCTCCATTCAGGGAATGTGGGGATACAAGGTTTTTGAATGTGCGACATAAGGTTTGGGAGTTATAGGCAAAAAGTATTTTCCTCTGTCACAGCGCCCCCTGCTGGCGGATATAGTTTTTTGTGTCTGAGATATTTGCAGGAGCCTCGACCAACCCTTCAAATTGCAGCGCCCTCCCTTATAATCTCGACTGCAGCACGGCACAGAGCTCGGTGAGCTGCCAGCTCCATCCAGACACCCCGCCGTCTTCCTCCTCAGACATCAGGTCCATGGCGGCGCACTTCCAAGGGTCCACCTTATCCTCAGCTAGCACTCTGTCTCGCTTCCAGCAGCTGTAAAAACAATTAATAAAGACAATCAGTACTGCACGATGCACTGCGTATGGACACAACACATCTATTAATGTGCCCGAATAATAGTCCCATTGACCAAAAACGGATCTAATCTAACAAATCTTACCCTCTTTGTTCTCGACCGACTCCGAGCTGAACTCCTCACAGCTTCAGCCTGCGATGGAAGATCTGGTTGTTTGTACCTGAAGCTCCTGCGTACTATCTTACAGGCAGCTGGAAAACAATTAAATGAGAGTGGTATGAATAGAGAAAACGTAAATCACAGTAAAATTAAACAAGGAAGGAGAAAACAGTAAACGTTACTTACACACGATGCCGTCATTATCGGCATCATGTAAATCTGGACTTGCAGACATAGCTCCGAGCTAATAGGAGGTCAAGGTCTCGTTGTGATGCGAGGTTGGTCTGTGAAAACAAAATGCTCGCAGCGATAATCCTCCGTGTTCCTCTGCGGCAGCGAAGCGACCTTCTTTGGCGATACTCTCCGTGTCGACCCGACAAAGCTCCTCCCGTCAGCGCAGGCCTCCTCTCGACAATGGCCGGGCCGCTAACCTAGCTCCTGCTAGCTAGCTTAGCTCCGGCTAGCTAGCTTAGCCAAACTTGCTTCGTGTCCAATAAAACACAAACACTTCGACTGCGATGTAGAGTCCAACTCACACACTCACAACACGTCATACGACAACAGTTCACTGTCCGATAGTGATAAAACACGACACTGACGGACACACACAATCAACTGTTAGCTGCTCGACGCCATTAAATCTCTGCTCCTTCTTCCTCGTCACTGACGCTCCGGGCAACCCAGAAGTGTATAAACTCTTACAGGTCATGAACTCTCACATGTAATAAGAATTACTTTAACTTATTTTAAACATTCAGAACCCATGAAATTATATTTTAATGTCACACATTTTAAACAGAAATTATTTATACATTTCAATATCTTATTAATCTCAAAATGTCATGCAAATTTTAACTTAACAACTGGCACTTTATCTTTAACTTGGTCTCAGGAGAGAGAAAAAAAAGAATAAATGATCTTTTTACATAACATTGGCCATTGCTAATGACATACACAGTAATTAATCTAGCATATTCAATTCAAGCTAAAATTTAAGAGTCTATAATTAGGCTATACTGAGCCTGATCTATTTATACCAGAGATTTTCTTAAAATTAAGTTAATACCTTTTAGAAAAAGATCACCTGGGGTAAAACTCCCCCTGCTACCCTGATTTGCATTTGTATAGCTCACAGCATTATCATTTATATGTTAAAGCCTCCCCTAGAATCAGGGGGAGGGGGTCATGGGGGGACAACTGCCAAGCAAGGCCCACGTCAATTTCCGACAATTTTTTCGGTGTTGCCTGCAAATTGCCGTGAATTGTCGCAAACCTGAAATTCCATGACAATTTACAGTGCCGCATACTGACGAAAATCCCACTTTTCATGCAGTGTTTATAGGTCAGGAGGAGAATTTTATAGGTGATGCGTGATTTAACTGGGAGTCAGTGAAGGCGGATGAGAGTGGGGGTGATGTGTTGCCAGGGCTTGGTGCAGGTGAGGACCCTGGCAGCAGAATTCTGAACATACTGGAGCCTGTCCACGGTTTTGGAAGGAAGCCCGGACAGGACTCCATTGCAGTAGTCCAGGCGGGAGGTGATGACGGCATGGATGAGGGTCTCAGCCACAGGTTCAGAGAGGGAGGGCCGGAGTCTGGAGATGTTTTTGAGATGGTAAAAAGCTCATTTGTAATGGATTTTATGTGTGATTGGAAACATAGTGTGGAATCAAGGATGACACCCAGGTTGCGGACTTCTGTGGATGGGGAGATAGAGCAGCCATCCACATCCAGGAGAAGATCTCCAGCCTTCTGGAGCATCGCCTTGGAGGCCACAACCATGAGCTCTGTTTTATTGGTGTTTAATTTGAGTAGATTTGATGTCATCCAGAGTTTTAAATCATGTAGACAGTTGACGAGTGACTGTGGGGGTAGCTGGGTGAATGGTTTGGTGCAGAAATATAATTGAGTATCATCAGCGTAAGAATGGAAGTTTAGACCTTGTTTGCGAATTATCTGACCAAGGGGAAGCATGTAGATAGTGAAGAGGAGGGGTCCAAGCACAGAGCCTTGAGGCACGCCCTGGTTGACTGGAGCTGGGGTGGAACTGGAGTCTCCAATGGTGACAAACTGTTTTCTGTTTGTTAACCCTGTAAGATCCAAATATAGAAAAACCTAAAAAAAAAATTGTTTTGACCCTTCAGATGTTGTTGTAGGAGGCCTCTGATGCAGAAATGAAAGAGTTTTTCTCTGTAAAGCGAAGGTGAACATCACACTTGCTGCATTGTGTGTTACTGTATCCTTTAATACAGTGTCTGCAGCGTCCTCTCCCTGTCTTCAATGGGAAATGTGCAACTAGGTCCTTGCGTACATCCAATGGGAGGTGTACACTTCTCTTGGATGGTCTCTTCTGTAGAGTCAGAGAGCTTCCTGATCCTGGTCTTCCTCTCTTTGGAGTTTGGAGCGCCATGTTAACCTGGATGAGAGAGGATGCTGGCTATTCCCGAAATTGTCTTCTGTTCATTGTCTCTGTGATAGACATCTTGAGAGAGGATGATGGTGTGCCAGAAGATGTACATGTACCAGTGATGGGATGTGATGGGGGACCTCTATTTGGCTGTAAATGAGTCCAACAAATCCACAACTCCCATGTACTTGTTGTTGGCACCAACAATGTAAGGCCTCTCAACTTCAGTGTAGGTTCGACTGGCTTTGTCCCAGCGTTGAATCTTCTGCACAGGTTCAGGTCCAGCAGAGGATAACACACGTGTGATGACTCCTGTTGTCATACCATTTGACAGCACAGATGTTGTCATTCCCCTCTGACGTCATCGCTTCCTCTCCCCTTTTTCTTCAAGCTCTTCTCGTCTTCAAGATCACAGTTGGGCAGGCGCACCTGCCTGGCTGTTCCAATGTAATGAATTCCCAAATGTTTTCCAGGCAGACAATACTGACTACTTATTGTAAGTCGCTTTGAACAAAAGCATCTGCTAAACGCCCTAAATGTAAATGTAAATGGCTCTACTTATCATGCTAAAAGAAATGTGCATCCAATCACCAGCCATTTAGTTACACAATACTGCCTTGACATGACAATACCGCTTGTAATGCTCTCTAATTATCATACTAAAAGGAAAACATGTATTCCCCCACTTACATCCACACCAAACATTTAGGAACATTTTCACCTTTCCCAGAACTGAATTGTCTGTTTATATCCTCTTTGTGGACAAAGTCGTGGAATTTTAGGTCAGTCTGATCAAATTAACTACATTTTTTAGAAATAAAACTTTTAAATCAGTCTAATTTGATCAGAACACAACACAAGGGTAGTATGTATACTTTCCATGTATAAAAAAACACTCTGTTTCAGGCAGTGGTGTAGTGGAGGGAATACAACCTGTTTGCTCCCACCGCCTGCTATTTTGACTACCACAATCACCCAATGTTGTAATATTACAACAAATGTATAACAAGCTCTAAATGAAATTTGATTAATCTATTCTACAAAAACTGCATATGTACATATTCTAGACATTATAATAACAAAAAAAAAAAATATATAAAAGACATTTTACTCACTTGAATCTGATGAATTTAGTCCAGTGAAACAAAGCAATGTTGTCCGAAGGAAACCTTGAGAGGTTGTGTGAGTTCATGGCCATTAGGCGGGACTTAAAAACAAATGTACTATCCAATAGCATCGTGAGACTGAACAATAGGACCCAATGACTATGTAAATGTGGTAAAAAACAAGATAAAATATAACATTGTTTTTGAGGATGGCTAAAGGTAACGTTGTAATATTACAACAGTGGGTCTTAGAGGGTTAAATAGGACTGGAACCAGGAGAGTGCTGTACCGGTGAGACCAAGGTAGTCAGATAGGCGGGTGAGGAGGATGGTGTGGGAGATTGTGTCGAAGGCTGCAGAGAGGTCCAGGAGGATCAGAATACTGATGTGGCCAGAATCTGCAGCAATGAGGAGGTTGTTGGTGATCTTGATGAGGGCAGTTTATGTGCTATGGCGTGCCCTGAAGCCAGACTGAAGAGGTTCATAGAGCTCATGGTTGGACATGTGCTGCTGGAGTTGGGCGGCAACTGCTCTTTCCAGGATTTTGCTTAGGAAAGGAAGGTTGGAGATGGGCCGGTAGTTGTGTAAGTCATCTGGGTCCAGACCTGGCTTCTTGAGTATGGGGGTCACTGAAGCTGTTTTGAAGGTGGACGGTACAATGCCAGATTCTAGGGATGAGTTGATAATTTCCATCATGAGGGGGCATAGGGCAGGGAGGGAAGACTTCACCAGAGTTGTTGGCATGGGGTCCAGAGAGCAGGTGGAGGCTTTTGCCTGGGAGACCAAATTAGCTACAGAAATAGAGTCCACAGGAGAGAAGGAGGGGAGAGAGCACTGGGGCAAGCGAACAGTGGGTGGATCAGCTATCTGTGTCAGAGGTGCATATGGTGGGGTGGTGGCAGATGCCAGGAGTTGCTGGTGAATGGTAGCCACCTTTTCCTGGAAGAAGTCCAGGAATTTGAAACAGAGGTCAGGGTCACCAGAAAGCGGGGGGACATCGAGAGGGCTAAGGAGCCGGTTAATGGTGGAGAATAACATTCTGGGGTTATTTTGCTGGTCTTCAATTAGGGTGGTGTAGTAGTTTGTTTTAGCCTTGGAGAGAGCTTCTTTATAAGACCTAACGTGGTCTTTGTAGGCTTCATGGTGGACGATGAGGCCAGATCTTTTATACAGCCTCTCCAGGCGGCGACCAGTAGTCTTAAGGGTGGGGAGTTCAATGGTGAACCAGGGGGCAGAATGGGTAAATGACACAGTCCGGGTTTTAAGAGGGGCAAGGGAGTCAAGACCCCAGGAGACAGCAGTATTATAGTGGGCCACCAGCCCATCCAGTGAGGAGTCAAGGGGATCAGAGGCCAGGTGGGTTTCCAGGATGTTGGTCAGGGCCATAGTGTTCACTGTCTTGATGTTCCTGTGTGTGATGTTTCGACATGCGCTGCTTGGGCGCAGGGACAAACAGTGAAGAGGACAGCATAGTGGTCAGAAACAGCAAGGTCCAGGCATTGTAGATGGGAGGGAGCTGTGCCAGTGGAGCACACCAGGTCCAGTGTGTGGCCTTTGACATGGGTAGGACCTTTAACATGCTGTGTGATGTTGAAACAATCCAGGAGTGACAGGAATTCAGAGGCAAAGGGGCAGCTGGTGGAGTCCCCATGGATGTTGAAATCACCAAGCAGAAGTGTAGATGTAGATATAGAGCAGATGGAGGTGAGTAGCTCAGACAGCTCAGACAGGAAGGTGGAGGAGGCTTTTGTAGGGCGGTAGATTAGGACAACCTGTAGCTGTGTATGCCCAGCCAGAGAGAAGGCTGCACATTCAAATGAGGTGACATTCAGCACTGTAAGTTGTTTAACCAGGAAGTCGGCTCGATGTATGTCCGCCAGCCCACCACCACGGCCCTTAGAGCGGGGCTTCTGGATGTAAACATAGCCTGGGGGAGTGGCCTTGCTGATGCTGCCATGTCTCAGTAAGGCAGAGAAAGTCAATTTTCCTGTCCTTTCTCCTGTGATGATGTCATGGATGAGTAGTCCTTTGTTGTTTAGTGAACGTGGATTTAGCAGCATGAAAGCTGCAGTGTTGTTCACGGATGCTGATGCAGTGGATATGGAGGAAACAACACCATTCACACAAGCCAAGGGTCTCAGATAGCTCAGTGTGCACACCTGTGGTTGGTTTAGACTAGTGCATTGCCCGTAGGAAATATGTGTTCCTATAGAAAAGTGGGAGGTTAAGAAGCTTTTTCATGGATGGCCAAATGAGGCTGTGTTTTAAGGTGGACCATCTGGGATATTTAGGTTTGTTGTCAAATCAGATATTCCAGGGTATAATTGGCCGTTTTTGACTATTTTTGATTTTGCAATTATATTTCACCTTAAAAACTATTTACTTGGTGTCATTATTTTCAGCACAACCTCACATGTGTGACTGTACAGTTATTTTTTCATTTTGACATACTGTATTAACACAATGGACCTAAAATCACAAAAAGGGTTAGCCACAAATATGTTTTACAAACCATTTTTATTACTTATAATGCAAACATAAATTGTTGTTTGCTAAATATGTGTATAAATTTTAAAAATGTACAAAGTTATATGTAACTATTTACATTTAAATGCAGACAATGTTCAGGTCTGCCTGAGCTCCTTCCAGCTAAATGAAGAGCTTCACTGCCTGCTCCACATTCAGCAGTCTCTTCTTTGTTTTATATCATTAAACAAAAAAACGACTCCACTACACACTAAACACACTACACCAAACACTACATTACACACTAACTATACACTCCAAACACGCTAAATGTCACAAATCTCTCAACTCTCAATATCGCTGTCTGTACACCGGCCGTCGTTGCCTGTCACTCATCCGATGACGTCCCTCCCACAACTTCCTGTTCCTCAACAACCAAACTTGCTGCTTGGACACTTTCGTGACAAAAGCCCGTTTTTACCGTTTCTTCTGCACCAGACACAAAGCAAACGTGACAGCAATGTTCGCGAAAAAGCATGGCGGACATTATTTACCCTGGTAAAGTCCGGTTTTGGATGTGCCGGTGCGTCCGGTCCGTCGTCTCAGGAGGTGGGCCGTGGTGGTGGGCTAGCAGCACACGAACATCCACAGATTCCGATTCCATTTTGTTGTCCGCGCGTCTCTGGATCTCCTCAGACCCGAACAGACTCGGTCCGGACTTGTTTAGTCTCATTAATCTACAACAGCCAGTTTAGATGCACGGAACAGAACGGGACCAAACCGCCGGCAAAATCCAGTCCAGCTCGCACCGCTGCAGGTATAAATCCGCATGTTTCTTAAGGTATGTCGTGGGTTTGAGCTCTGCAGTGATTGGCTCTGGTGCGCACGTGGCTACGGTGTTCGGTGATTGGCTCTGGTGTGCACGTGACTGTGGTGGCTCCGGTGGACAATGCTTGCGGAATTTGTAAAGCATTTATGAAATAATTTATCAACAGTATCATTGCAGTCCAAACAAATCCAACAGGCACACCCTTGAACCAAGCAGCAGCCATGTTGAAACTCTCAGGTCAGTCTGATCCTGATCCGCAGAGATATTTGAGGAACACACACATACACACACACACACACAGACAGACAGACAGACAGACAGAGGTGGAGTGATGGAGTGCCTGTCAGTCAGCATGGAGGGAATGGCAGCACCGCTGTCAGCGCTGCAGGGAAAAGCACTGACCATCATAAACTTGCGTCTGGAGGCCCTGTGCATATGGTGGGGGCGACGAAGGAGACCAAGAGATTTAATCCTCGCAATGGAGTTTGGGGTGAAGTTACAACAAAGGTCCAGGAGCTCCAGCGCTGAGTATTTAAAGACCCCGTCAGCAGCGGCGGAGCAGGGACCAACCAACATCTTCGCAGGTCGGGGGAGACCACAGTAGCAGAGGAGAGTGATGCAGGAGCCAGGCAGTGAATAATCCTGAGGTTGTAGTGGAGAGAGGACCAACGGAGTAATGCTGGATAGCCCACAGAGAATTGAGAATGCCGGTTTGGAAGTTAGCGTTGCCAACGGTTAATTAGCGGGGCTAACAGTGGGGCTAACAGCGGGGCTAACAGCTGACCAGCGGGGCTAACAGCTGTTCGGCGGAGAAAGGCGAGTCCACCGGAGCCAGACGTTCAGGTGTGCAGCCTTCAAAGTTTGTAGCGCAGCTCTAGAGCTTGTAAAGACAGTTTGGCTTTCATATTTTCAGCAGAAAAAGTTGTTTCGTTGTGGATGGAGAAGCGGCGATATTCACGCCAGCGTCCTCTCGCATCCGGTTGCCATGGTGACCATTTGTCATGGTGACAAGGTTTTAGGCCTATTACTGGCTGAAAAAACCAAACCAAAACGACTATGGAAAAAGTTGTGGAGACGGCGAGAGTGTGGGCTGTATGCGTTATAGCGCGAGCTGGAGGTGAGTAAAAATTGTCACAAGATTACAGATGCACTCTGGCCCCCGGTACTGCAAGTCACCATGGCAACAGGTAATTAAAAGGCTGACTTCCTCTTCTGACTCAGCTCGCGTCTTGACTGGCTGTTGGTCCGGTATGCGTGACATCACGCACTGTGCGTGGGTTAGAACAGAACATTATACATGTTCATTATTTACGATCTCTCCTTCACTCTTAACATACCCCACACCACAGGAAAATCAAACAGGATGTCCTTTGCAAACATCAGCGCATCCAAAGGCTCCAATATGTGCAGAACAGTGCTGCTAGGATCCTGATGAGAGTGCGAAAGTATGAACACATCACACCCATCCTCCATTCACTTCATTGGCTTCCCATCTCTGCCAGGATTGATTACAAGGTCTCCCTCCTCACTCACCAGTGCGTCCATGGCAACGCCGCCTCCTATCTTAAAGAACTGCTAACCACACAAACCTCATCACGACCCCTCCGCACCTTAGGGGACCGAGCATTCTGTTCTGCCGCCCGTCGTCTATGGAACAGCCTCCCTGAATACCTGACTGTTGAAAGTTTTAAAAAAGGACTTAAAACATTCCTTTTTAGCAGAGCCTATGACCACTAAGTTGCTTTTGACTTTCAGGTGTTTTTCTTTTTTTTCTTTTACTGTTTTTTTTTATTTGTGCTTTTTCTGTAGCACTTTGAGATTTATTTAAATGTGAAGTGCTTTACAAATTAAATATATTATTATTAGGGGGCCAAGCCCGAGGGGCTTGGACCAGCGGTGCTAGGAACCCTATTGTAATTGTAAAGATTTTTAGGCGGCCAAGCCCGAGGGGCCGAGGGAATGCGTATGCAAGCATACGCGTTTCCTAGGACCAGCGGTGCAAGGAACCCTATTGTAATTGTAAAGATTTTTATTAGGGCCCGAGCAGGGAACCTGCGAGGTCCCTAT
>CAEMYA010000053.1:139240-149385 GCA_903131615.1 Diplodus sargus
AACACTCATAAAAACATTATAAAATGGTTTGGTGCGGACCTGTATACTGAACACATGAGGAGTGGTTCACGTTTATAATCTTCAGAGAACGTTACAGACGTTGCTTTTTGTTCCTCGCTGTTTCCTGAATATATCCGTACGTGTGTGAATGTGTAAATGAGCGACATTAACTTATAGCACTTTGTAGAAGCAGCTTTACAAAGTTCCCTCCATTGACTTGTATTAGTTCACGGGGCGGATCTGCCTCCTCCAATATGGCGGCGACGTCGACGTACGGTCAGGCGCTCAATGAGGCGTCTATGTATATATGTCTATGATTCAGACAACAACAATGAACGAAGAAGCAGATGAGACCACTTTGGTTGGCCCCGTGGATGGGAAATTTTGTTTTAAAAAGTGGACGGATGGCAGCGTAGACAAGAGGAGGAGTTCGCGTGTCACCGCAGCATATCAAGCCTCAGATATCACCTAAATGCTAAGCATATAACAGCTAGCGTTAGCGTGGGAGCGAGCGTGGACGTCAGCTCGACTCCGAGTACACGGACCCAAAACAAAGTGTTATAGTTTACAGAAGGTCTACCTACCTATAGGCTACCTGAATCTCTGAAATGTATTCCTAAATATGCTATTGCTACACTTTTTGCAAATTGCACTGTTTGTTGGTCTTGGGGAAAAAAACAACAATGTTTTGTTGCTTAAGCTTATGTATTCAGTCATTATTCAATGGTAAACTAAAATCCATGTGAAAAAAATTGCTTCTCATTGTTGTCAGGTCAAATATTTATATGCGATTAAAATGCGATCAATTTGGATTAATTAATTACAAAGCCTCTGATTAATTCGATTAATTTTTTTAATCGAGTCCCGGCCCTAATTTTTATTAATAAATCCAATGTATTTATAACCAGATATTTTATGATTTTGTTCCAGCCAATACAGCCAATTTTGTTCCAGCCAATACATAAAAAAATAACACCAAGACAATAATTTCTCACATTAACGGTTTATTCATGCTTTAAGGCATATGACAAGTTTAGGCATCACAAAAACTCAAGGTGACATCACTTCCATTCAGTAACAGCACACACCCACATGAGCTGCTTAGACATACTTGAACCAGTGCTCATACACGTGTTGTACAAGGCTGTGTGCTAAAAAATAAATAAAACAAAATAACACATTTCACAAAAGCCTTCATTTGTACGTGCACATTAAGGTTAAGATAGTGTTTCATTTTCAAACAGTTAAATTTTTGCAAAAAAAAGTCTTTGGGGTAGCTTAAGTTCAGCACATAAACCAGTCCAAAAAGCATCACACATCCAAACGTGACACTCAGTAGGTTTTGCAGAATATCCATGCCTTCAAGTACAACACCAACATCTGCAGGCTCGTCTCTAGGACCAGCTACCTCCACCAGAAGAACATAGATGCCCTTCGTTTTCTGTGCAATCCCTAATTCAGCCTCTGCACTTTTGCTGTCCTAGAGGATAAACAAAAAGAACAATGAGCTTTTTAAGGCACACTTTCAGATATGTAGGATCATTCAAATGAATAGATGTTAAAACACATTTTAGATAGATGTTAAAACACACACACAACCAACCAGCCCCTATGCCTAGCTGGACAGTTTTTATAAAATTATCTCAACTCAACTTTAAATGTGCTGTAGAATTTTTTATATTGCTGAAGCCATGTATTTAAAGTGATAGTTGGGGTTCTTACCATGTTAAGAGTAATACATCTGTAAACCTTGACCTATTAACTCCTTCCCTGTTGTGAGAACAAGCAATTCACAGGGATGCTCAACAACATACATTTGTCATTTAATTGTTAGATGCTCTTTTCAGGGCCCTTGCTTCCAAATCTGTGGACCTACTTTCTTTCCTAGAAATGCCACTGTATCACCATGTTGTGCATCCTTAAATGTTTTAGCTTTGAATCTCTACTCAAAATGACTGGTCCAGATCCACTTTGTTCATTTTGGAGGAACACACTCCCGTTGAAGCGCTTGTTCTGGTGTCAGGGAAGGAGCTGACTGATCAAACTTGGAGGATCTATTACTCGCATAAAGCAGCAAATGTAAATGTATGGGTAATAATCCAAACTTTCATTTTAAATGTTCAAGTACTGTGGGTGTTACTGTTTAAATTTGTCAGGAATAATGTATTTGTTCCATATATACACAAAATCTGCAATCAGCATATCATGAGTGTTTCATGATTCTGATCCATAATTTCCATACGTTGTACTGCCAACTGTTTTATACTTTACCATGGCCATTTACAGCTGACAAGTTTCTCATTTGTCTTGTAAGACCAATCATGCTTCACACTGATCGTTTAATCTTTCAGTGTACATTATACACACAGCCTAAAAGACAATTAACAAATCTTTACATGTAAATATATCCATAAAGCAATTATAATCTAAAGAGAGTAGCTTTAAGTACAATTATTCTTTGTATTCTTTGACGACTCGCTCCATGTCTGCATTGAGGTAGACACTTCGGCTCATCGGGACACATTCGCGCTTGAAGATTATGTCATTCTGAAACAAGCACATCAACAAGATCCCAAAGGAAATTACATTAGTCAATGCACTGATTTACAGTTGAAGTAATGCTGCATTTTAAAGTTTCAAATTTAGTAACATTTTAAGATTAGAGCAGAAAGGCTATAATTGCTGGATCCCCTCCCTAGACATGCTGATGACAATACTTTGCTAGAGAGAAATTGTTTGTCGTACGTGTGTATTAATCTTTGGTAATATGAATTCATAAATCATATTTGCTACATGAAACCACTGTAGGCCTGCAAATCTGTTTAACATTTAGAAAAGAGAGAAGAAGAGGATGAGGAGGATGAGCAGGAGAGGGAGAAGAAAGAAAGACAATTCCTAAGAATTCCAGTATCATTCCAGCATCTTGTTGCTTGACACCTTAAAAAAAATAACACATAAAAACACCTACTTAAGTCGTCTGTGTCATTATGGTGCAGATCTTATGTCTGGCAGACCCTCCTTTGGTACAGAAAACCCTCATCAGGTCATCAGCGTATCTGTCCATTTGTCCAATGAATCTTGTTATCAGAGGAACAGTTGTTATAAGCATGAACTCCATGTTGACCTGAAAGAGAGGAGAAATACAGGATATACTTTACTATATGTATTACAATTTGTACTAGACAATTCCCCGCCGGGGAATCGCGAGAGTGGGCTGTGCGCTTTGCCCCGTGACGAAAAAAAACGATGAAAGCCAAAGCAAAAGTTGAATACCAGGTTGATAATTTGGACTTTTATCTACATTTTAAAGTTAGAATGGTGTGTCTAGGTCAAAGTATGCCAGAGATGTCGATGTTTGAAATCTTTCTTTCGATCTTTTCACCTGGTCTCATTCACTTTGTGTGTGTGTGTGTGTGTGTGTGCATGTGTGTGTGTGTCTCTCTCTCCGTGTCTGTGTGTCTGCAACTTTTTTGACCTCGTCTCATTCATTCCTTATGGGAAATTCTTCACAGACTTGCGTCGCGAAAAATGTATATTCGTGAAAGCTGATTGATAATCTGTGTGTGTCTGTGTGTGTGTGTGTCTGTGTGCCTGCGTTTGTGTGTCTACAACTTTTTTGACCTCGTCCCATTCATTCCTTACGGGAAAGTTTACGTAGGTTTTTGTGACGATAATCTGTGTGTGTCTGTTTGCAGTGTTGTGCCTGAACGCGTTCAATGAACGATCGTTCATGAACTCGTTCATATTTTGGGCGAACGTGAACTGAACGTACTGTATTCTGCCTGATGAACGTTATTGTGAACGCGTTCATTCTGGCGTTTGTGAACGGCGCGGTCACTCAGTTTAACTTCGTTCAAGACAGCGCCAGATTCCCATCGAGCCTTAAAGGACAGACAGAAACAGCTGCATACCAAACACGCAGTGAGGCATTACCAAACGAACACAGATGAATTCGTCCTGAACAGACATAACAGTTTTAAAACCAAGAAACAGCTGATCACAGCAGTCAGTCCATCACTTCATCCGCGGACATTAAGATGAACAACTGGACAGCCGCTGAGATCCAGGAGATGCAGCATCTCCTCGGTCTCTGTAGCTGTTTGGTTGTGTTAGCTTGATGTTATGTCGGCAAGCAAGAACGGTCGCTACTTTCAAATTTAAAGCCCCCGCTAAGAACCCAGTTCTAAACTCCAATGGGGTGCAATGTAAAGCTCTTATTTTGAAGTCAAATTCGTTGTCAACTGTTCACAGCCAAACTTCGAGCTTCACGTCACGTCACATGTTTACGCCTACCTTAGAGGCGGCTTTTGGAAAAGGAGGAATATTACGCCTCGGTTTTAGAAAGACAGGCCGGCACATTGCCGCCCTTACCTTGGAGCAAATGTGCCGCCTTTTCTATCTACATAGGGTAACTGGCAACATCAGCCACCAGCCACCACAGAGTCGCTTCACATCTGTTTTTTTATTGTGATATATCTAAAAAGTTTTGGAGTGTTGTTGAATCGCATTTTTTGATGCTGCTAACTCTGTCCATTCTCTTACCCTGAAACATGTTATTTGCTACTATATTAACCTAGAAAATAAGCTCTTGAACACATGATGAACTTTGTTATCCTATGCAAAATATTCTATTCTCAAACGAAAATTTGCTAAATCACTACCTAAATTTGCTCCTTTTCTCCTGGAACTGAGCTCTTTGCTTAAATCTCTGATTTTGTTAAATAACAAAAAGTAATACCTTACTGAGTCATGAAACGTTTTTCCCTGAAGCCACTGTATGAACTATCTATTAATTTATTATTTTATTTTTCCCTTTCTTCTTCTTCTTTTTAAGATTATTTATTATTGATTTACTTTTTTATGTATTTTTTTATTTTTAATTTGTACTCTATTCTGTACCACAAACCTGAAACGGCACATTGAACTAAAGCACCCGGCGAGCCTTTCAAGGTCTGTGCAAGTGACTAAAAAATCAACATCGCATCATCGCATCAACATATTGAAAAAAAAAGAACTATGAACTAGTTCATTTTTGGAACTGTGAACTTAGTTCAAAATTTGGAATTTTGAATTATGAACTATGAACTGAACTAGTTCATTTTAAAATTTGTGAACTGAACTTTGAACTAGTTCATGTAGAAAGTGAACTTTCCCATCACTGTCTGTTTGTGTGTGTGTGTGTTTGTGTGTCTGCGACTTTTTTGGCCTCGTCCCATTCATTCCTTATGGAAAAGTTTATGCAGTTTCTCAGTTTATGCAGGTACTCATGCAGGTACTCTTGCAGGTACTCATGTTTTCGCGACGCAAGTCTGGAAAACTGATTAATAATCTGTGTGTGTCTGTGTGTGTGTGTGTCTGTCTCTGTGTGTGTTTGTCCGTCTGTGTGTGTCTGTCTCTGTGTGTGTCTGTCTGTCTGCGTGTCTTGTCTGTCTGTCTGTCTGTGTCTCTGTGTGTGTGTGTGTGTCTGTTTGTGTGTGTCTGTCTCTTTGTGCTATTTATCCAAAACCAAACATGATATCGGCAAAAAAATTTCACGATCAAGCCAGAAAGGCCTTAAAGAAGACACTCATCAAGTTTTGTGGTCCTAGTTTCAGAAATGTGGAAATAAGAGCGAGATAAAAAAGGGTGCAGTTTTGAAAATCCTCTTCTCGATTTACATTGGAGTGAACGGGACAGTTGAGAGCTACTCTTGTCGGTTGGAGGCCAATAATTAAAAAAACGTAAATTCTACCGATAAAGTAGATACATTGGGAGAAAGACAAATGTGGCTACAACTCTGGTAAATATCACTGATTTTGAGTGACATTTGTGGCCGGGATCGTCACGAAAAGAGAAAATTTCTGAGAAAATGTTTGAGGTTGAGCTGGCGAGCACAGCGCACTAATAAGAAGAGGCGCGAGGAATAACAATAGTGGGCTGGCGAGCACAGCCCACTAATTACACTGAATGCATTTTACATCTGCATTTCAAGAAACAGTCAGCTAGTTTTTAAAAAATGCGCATGATTTACAAGGCACAACCTGCAAAACTATATTATAGACAATATGTTGCAATTTAAATTTCAAGCACTTGAAATGAAGTCGGTAAATTAAATGGGCTAAGCACATTTGGTGGTAGAATTGACTAGGAAAATGTAATGTAAAAAGTTAAGTCCGTGCACTAAAAGACTAATAAACAATATAGTTGTTGGCTATAAGTTACCCTAACATAAGTAGCTAATGTAGTCAAATGCTTATGAGGCTGTCGGGCTGATAATAGGAAAAGTCCCTCATCCAAACTAGAATTGCTGAATTGTTTTTATTAGTCATACTTCGAACGTTAGCTAACGAGCTAACTAGCTAAAGCTAACGCTGATTTATTAGAACCACTTTCAACTGCTAGCTAGCAAACTGGACGAAAATGACAGACTTATTGGACTTAATAGTCAGCGCTTTGGTATTAGTATGATACTATATCAGCTCCACTAATGATAATAATGACATGCACTGATAACTGGATTATTAAATAGGATGAGTGCAGATAGAACTTACCAGGCAGCAGGTCACAGTCCAGGCCGCGGGTCTCTGTGGAGTAACTAACAGCTGAGCGGACACTTTAATTACTGTAAAAGTCTGATATGTTTCATGGGTCTGATGTGAGACTGCAGTCTGACCCACAGTCACTACTAGCAGCTCTTCACAGTGGCTTCATTACGATTACCGTAATGTTAGTAGATTTGCGCACTAGATAAACAATGTGCAGCTGATTCGGCCAAGCTAGCCATGCTGCTGTGGCCCCTTCATCAAGCAGGCAACCAGTGGCAGCACTTGGTTTGGTCTTCCTCTGTTTAGTATAACAGCGTCTATCAATGTTGCATTAGCGCCATCTACTGGAAGACACACACGAGTTGTGAATTGTGTGACACAAAACGGCGCGGAAAAACAGTCCCAAAAAGATTCACAGCAAAAGATGAAGATTCACAAATATATTTCCACTGAAAAATACTAAGTTGATATGCAAATGATGATATACAAGTTACAAGTTAGATGGCACGGATACAGATTCAAATTTACAGATACAAATCTGTTTGTCTCAGATACGGATTAGATTTACAGATATATATACAGCATGACCGACTGCATCACAGAATACATCAGGTTCTGTGAACACTCCACCATGCCAACCCGGACTGTACGCTGCTTTCCTAATAATAAGCCGTGGATCACCAATGACCTGAAAGCCCTTCTTAACCAGAAGAAGAAATCGTTCAGTTCTGGAGAAAGGGAAGAACTGAGGAGAGTGCAGCATGAACTCAGGGATATGCTGAGGGCCTGTAAAGACACCTACAGGAGGAAGCTGGAGGCCAAACTTCAGCAGAACAATGTGAGGGATGTGTGGACTGGTATGAAGCAGATCACTGGGTGTAAGGTGAGCGACAGACAGTCATCAGGCAGCCTGGAGAGGGCAAACTAGCTGAACAGATTCTTCAATAGTTCAGCTCACAGCCTTCTCTCGTCTCCCTGACACCTCCAGACCCCCACACACCCTCAAGCCTGATTTATGCTTCTGCGTCGCGGCGACCGCGTAGCTACATCGTCGACGCAGACCCCTACGCGGACCCTATGCCGAAGCCTGACGTGCACCTCCAAAAAATCCTGTGCTCCAGGTTCGGGCAAACAGTGGCTGACCTGCTCCGCAGAGTGCCAGAGGACCTGAGACCAGATCTTATGTTTAAAGTCTATGCACTCATCCATGAGAGTAGATAGTAGTCGAACTCAAAAAAAAAATTGTAAATAGTTGTAAATAGTTTTGTTTGTTTTTGTGTGGTTTGAGTGCACTTTGCTGTGACTGTTTATATTGTACTTAACTTTGCATTTTGCTGTGACTCTTTATATTGTACTTATATATATTCTGTATATATATATATATTCTACTATTTATTACTTGATATACATTACAATGTATATTGAAGAATAAAACACAAGTTTGTTTTCAAAGAGTTGTTTTGATGTTTATTTTCAACAACATAGACAGTTTACACACCATCATTACATTGTGCACATCACTGATTGAGTCTGCCTCGGCAAACCATCTCATTTTGCCATGGCACGGTTCCTTGAGGTGACTGAAAGAAAGCCATCAGGTCATTTCGAACAACCAAGGCAGCTCTGGTGGAATGGGCCCTGGACATCTGTGTGGGATCCACAGGTTCGACGAGGTTTGAGTCATCGCATGTTGCCATCAGCACAATGGAGTGATTCCCTTTGTAGTTGAAGTAGTCGCTTCCTGCATGTGGCAGTGCTTTTACGCTAACATGTTTACCATCGAGGCTTCCAACGCAGTTTGGGAAGTTCCACAGCCGCCAGTAATCTGGTGCCATGGCTTCCCACTGGCTGGTTGAAGGACATGGCAAAAACTCGGGCTGAAGGGCTGTCCACAATGCTTTGCAGACCTCAGACAAAGCGCTGGACACAGTGCTCGACGCCAGTTTGTAGCTAGCCACCACAGCTTGCTGGCTTCCACCCGAGGCTGAAATCCTCAGCGTCAGTCTCTGGGCAACATCAACAGGCATGCGGCATGAGGAAGCACTGTGAGAATCACATTCTTTGATTTCTCAAGTGCTTTTAACACCATTCAGCCACTGCTACTGGGGGAGAAGCTACGGGTGATGGGTGTAGACGACACAATGATCTCCTGGATTACTGACTACCTGACAGGCAGGCCACAGTTTGTCCGTATGGGCAGTGTTCTGTCTGATGCGGTGGTTAGTGATACAGGAGCTCCACAGGGGACTGTACTGTCTCCTTTCCTGTTCACCTTATACACCACTGACTTTCAGTACAACACTGGGTCGTGTCACCTGCAGAAGTTTTCTGACGACTCGGCTGTTGTTGGGTGTATAAGTGAGGGATAGGAGGAGGAGTACAGGGCACTGGTGGACAACTTTGTGGAGTGGACTGGACAGAATCACCTGCGGCTGATCATCAGCAAGACTAGAGAGATGGTGATAGATTTCAGGAAGAAAAGGAAGACGGCTTTCCAACCACTGCGCATCCTGGGAAGGGTCCCAGGATGCGCAGTGGTTGGAAAGCCATCTTCCTGCGATGTTCAGCCGCAGGTGATTCTGTCCAGTCCACTCCACAAAGTTATCACCTTCCAAAAAAGATCAAGGTTACAGAGAAATGACCCAACATTTAAAATAAGTGGGACCCACAAAGAACAAACAAATACCTATACTTACCTGGGTTTACAAATAAGTTCCACAGAAAACCTCTGCTTTGCCGTGAAGGAACTCAAAGAGAAGGCAAAAAGGGCTTTCTATGCCATCTATGCCAGGTACTTGTAATCCTCCACCGCCTTCACATCCCTATGTGAAGGCGGTGGAGGATTACAAGTACCTGGGTGTTATCATCAACCACAGACTGGACTGGAGATCTAACACTGAAGCTGTTTACAAGAAGGGGATGAGCAGACTTTACTTCCTGAGAAAGCTGAGATCCTTCAACGTGTGCAGCAAGATGTTGGAGATCTTTTATCAGTGGCCAGTGTACTTTTCTTTGCTGTAGTTTGTTGGGGAAGCAGCATCGGAGCCAGCGACACCAACAGACTCAACAAACTGATCAGGAAGGCTGGCTCTGTGATTGGCTGCGAACGGGACACTCTGGAGGCTGTGGTGGAGAGGAGGACACTGAAAAAACTGTTATCCGTCATGGATAATCCTCTCCACCCTCTCCAACTCACACTGGTCAGACAGCGGAGCACCTTCTCCGGAAGGCTGCTTCAGCTTCGCTGTCGTAGCAATAGATAGAGGAAATCTTTCCTGCCACAAGACATCATTTTATACAACAACTCTCTCACCTTTGCCTGACAGAGAACTCTGGTCTCTCTACTGTTTGTATATATTATTATTGTTTATAATATATTTTGCATATTTTGTTTTATTGTATATATTGTTATTGTTTATTGTTTATAGCACACTGTGCATTGTATATATACACTATGTATATATTGCCTTCTATTTATGTTATGTACAAAGTGTATTATTTGCGGACCCACTACTGCTGTAACAAAAGAATTTGCGCCCTGCATTTGTGGATTTTGTGTGAAAAACAGCACAGTAGAAGAGTCTCAAAAAGATCCACAACACAAGATGGAGATTCACAAAT
>CAEMYA010000053.1:153555-164231 GCA_903131615.1 Diplodus sargus
TAAGTGATTTCTTTGGTTAAATAACACATACCACAGCTACTGCAGGACGCTCACCAAACCCGCTCACTTGACCGCTGTCCCTTTCCAGAGGGAAGAATCTCATACCCTGCATCGATACTGATTCGTCCATTTTGCTTTTGGCCGCCATTTTGAAATATTTCCAATCCTTGCACTGTAATGACATTCTCCTACAGATTTAACACAACAGACTTCACAGTCACTCAGTATCATCCACAGACCTTAAAGATGAAAACCTTTTCAAAGCTGTCGCCTACATCATATCTGCTGGCCATGGTGTGCCGGTCAATTTAAATCCTTCGCCATGAAGCATCAAGTCCTCGTAACTTCACCATATAATGTCCTATCTGCTCCAAATATCTCAGGAATGTAGAGGGAATCGCCTTGCATATATCTGTGCATCAAATCTGTGTCATATCCATTGCGCCACCCACTGGACACAGGAAGTCAGACAAAAATCGTCTGAATGATATGACGTTTACTGCTCGATATCTCCCCGTCGTGACATGCAAGTAACAGGTGAGTGTGCAGTCCGACGGTGCCGTAGGCCGACGCGCGTGGACTGCGAGGGCCCGTTCATCACTGCTTGCAGTTTTAATTGGAATTTGGATTTGAACTGAACGCTTGATGGCATAGAAAGCCCTTTTTGCCTTCTCTTTGAGTTCCTTCACGGCAAAGCAGAGGTTTTCTGTGGAACTTATTTGTAAACCCAGGTAAGTATAGGTATTTGTTTGTTCTTTGTGGGTCCCATTTATTTTAAATGTTGGGTCATTTCTCTGTAACTTTGATCTTTTTTGGAAGGTGATAATTTTGGTCTTCTTCATGTTAACTGTCAGGGCCCAGTTCTGACAGTACTGATGCAGAAGGTCCAGATTCTGCTGAAGACCTTCTTTAGTAGGAGACAGTATGGCCAGGTCATCTGCATAAAACAGACACTTGAATTCTGTGTCTTCAAGAGTGAGAGCGGGTGCTGGTGATTGTTCTAATAACCATGCCAGTTCATTAATATAAATATAATAAGAGGGTGGGGCTGAGGTTGCAGCCATGCTTGTGTTTATCTCCAGTTGTGACAGCCAATTTGTTTTTTTCATATATTGATTTAATTACATCAAGAAGACTTCCCCCCATACCACTTTCTATTAGTTTAAAGAGTAATCCCTCATGCCAGACTGAATCAAAAGCTTTTTGGAAATCAACAAAGCATGCATGAATTGTCTCTTTATTTTTATTTACATATTTATCAATTAGTGTGTGTAGGGTGAAAATGTGGTCAGCTATTCTATAGTTTGGAAGGAATCCAATCTGACTTTTGCTTAAAGTGAAACTCTCGCCAAAAAGCAACCAAGGCTTTATTTGCGATTGAATATGAGTCAAACCTTCGTGTAAAAGCATAATTATGACGAAAGAGGCACTTTTAAATTTACCGTAGTTTCGTTTTTGGGCAAGCTAATTTTCAATGGGGTGGAGGGGCACTTTTACACAGCATCAAAATAGCTATTTTTAAAACACTATGAAGGCTTGACACAACATGAAACTTTGCTCGTAGTATCACCAGGGTCTCTACACATGAACATGAGCATTTAGAACATTGTTTGTCTACACAGAGTTTACTAAAAAGAGGGTTTTTGGACAACTCACGTTAGTAGCTGCATCTCTGGTGCGCCAGCGTCATGGCAGACAAATATTGTCGATCCCCGAGTGCAACCTAACAGGCAGGCTTGAGGAGCGGTCCACCATTACTCACCTGCCTGTTAGGTCGCCATGACGGTGGCGCGTCAGAGGTGCTACTGCTAACGTGAGTTGTCCAAGAACACCTCCAAGAAGGCTCTCGTCAACCGGCGGCGCTCAGCCGGGGACTTGTGAGTATCCCCACACCCGCCCGGCGCCTCACACCTTTGGCAACTCCGGAGAAGAATAGTGTCCAGCCCCTATTCAAGAGTTTGGATCCAGAGCCAATGCTGTGCGTGGAGGTAAGCCCCATCAGATCCAACCGGTAACGCTCAACCTCCTGGCAGCGCACCCGACCCCAGCGGTTTCTCCTGCGGATGGTTGGTCCACGGGATGGGGGAGGGAGAAGTGCCACGTTGCTCTTTCGGGCACCTCTATTTTTCATGGGGTATTTTGAACCATACTTAGTCTGGCCCCGCACCTGAGACCAATTTGCCTTGGGAGACCCTACCGGGAGCACATGGCTCCTGACAACCTAGCTCCCAGGTTCATTGGGACTCGCGAACCTCTCCACCGCGATAAGGTGATGGTTCCCGGAGAGGAAAAAATCTACTCCTGTAATTTCAAAAGGAGGCGCTGTTGTGGGAGACTACCTTTCTTATCCGTCCAATTATTTCACTATCTGACTCTGAAAATACGCTCAAAGTTAGAGTCCAAACATTAGAGGCGAAGCAGCAGGTCTTCAGTCCAAAAAGGTGTTTATTCCAAGCGAAGAAAACATACATCCATGAGGTACCCCGGGGCAACTGAGATTTCTCCCCTATTCTCCCACTTTAATACCTGTGGTCCAGGTGGCAAACGCCCTCTTTGACCATCCTTTTTTTGTATTGTAGTATTTTTTCTTATATATTTATTTGAGTGATATAAGTGGCATGTTTTTGTTTGAAATTTATTATGAGCCTTGCTTATCTCCCTCTTCATTCTCGATTTGGAATATTCAATTTGAAAAGGGGGCCACCTTCCCTTATGATTATTAAGCCACTTTTTTTATTTTGTGGTTGTGTTAATGTGAACTTTCTCTTATGGTCAACTATTTAAGCCCTTTAGCATGATTTCCTATCTTAATTGAATCACACCCACATGGTGATCTTTTATTATATACTGTCATCCTATTGCTCTTCTTTTGGGTTAGCTCCTAAATCTTCTCAAGAATGCCTACCGGTCATGTTAAACTCTTAAATTAACCTCCACCTGTCTTTATACCTAATCTTACATCTAACGAGTCTGTATGTTGGTACCCAAGCCGATTACTTGAGGCCTAAACTTAACCATCACCTGTCTTCATAAACTTAAAATCAGGGTATGCTGTACGGTGGCCTTGTAGTTAGGAACGTAAAACCTATATTTAATCATTGCTTGTCTATCTGCCTAACCTTAAAACCTAGGGGCTGTACAGTAACCCGCCCCGGAAGCCTTAAACTTAATTCCAGCTGACCTACATGTTCAAGTTCAGTCTTTAGGTTAATATCTTTAATACAACGATAATGTTTTAGATCTAAACATTATAGGATTAATTAATATACTCCTAAATTATATTATTAGGTATTATAATTTCTATAAGCAGCCTTTTGATTATATTTTTTTATTTTTTTCCCCGTTCTTTTCGTTTTTTTTCCCCCTTCCTTTTTTTCCTCTTTCCTTTCTTTACAATAATCTTTATATCGGAAAGTAGGCGCCTTTGATCTTGTTCAGAGTATTCCCTGATGATTACAGGTGTTAAGAGAAAAGTAAAATGAGATCTGAGCCCGTGCTGTGTCGAACCTCGTCGAGCTTCCATACACTTATCCTTCTCATCACCTAACCCTAACCCTAACCCCCCCCTCCTCCACTAGCTGCTTCCTTGGACCTACTTGGGATCCTTCAGCAGCCATCTCCGGGCTACTTCACCGGCCCCATGTGGCCTCAGGCCTCCCCCCCTCTTCCTCCTCCACCGGCTGCTCCTGGGGACCTCTTTGGGATTCTCCAGCATCCATCTCCCAAACCTCAGCGGCTTCTGAGGCCAATACGCACCTCACACGTTCCTGCAAAAAATAAGAAAGAAAAGAATGAAAACTTACCTAAAGACCCTCCTCCCGCGTCGACCATCACTCCGGTTTTGAGAGCGGTTCCCGTACCGCCTTTAGCTCATGCACATATACCTGCTCCCTCAAACCCATGTGTCCTCTACGATTTGGGCTCCATCATGGTGATCCCCTCGGTCCAAGGCCCTGAGGAACCCCTCGGGAGTCCTGATGTGCTCCTCCCAGCCCGCTCTACTCCGTCCAAAGTCAGGAGCCTTAGAAGAGCAACCCAGAGCAGACTGACGCTGCGGCCCAGAACCACTGCTCAACGACCCGATCCTGAACCCAACATCAGGAGACCTACAAAACACATAAACAAACAGAAAAAGATGGAGGACTGGGCTCTCAGTATCGGCAAAGAATGGGCTTTCATTGGGGACTCTAACTTAGCCAAAATGCCTCTTTTCGAGAGCAACAATCTACAAATAGAGAGCTACCCTGGAGCTACATTAGCTCATGCTAAGGCACTCATTGATAAAGCCACCACCTCCACAAAAGTGCAAAAACTGGTCCTCTCATTTGGCATCAACAACAGAAAGGCAACATCTAAAACAATTTTGACACAGCAGTTATTAGCCACAATCGAGGCTGCTGAAGCCAAATTCCTTCAAGCAGCAGTTTGGGTGCCTTTAATCAATTATTCTCCCTTCCTCTCGCTTAAAGAACAAGCCTGTCTCGTCCACCTTAATGGACAAATCAGAAAAAACTGTCTTTTCATCCCCAGACTTCCCCCAAAATCCTTTGAAACAAGAAAAGACAACATACACTGGACTAAGGCTACCGCACAACGTATATTCGACCACTGGACAAGCTATTTAAAATGCTCATCCCCGTAAGCCTGCACTCTCAGGAGGGGTCAAAAAATGTACTGGTCTTGTCACAGACATTTAAATTAACCCAGGCCCAGTTCAAGGTCCTTGAAAGGGGACTCTCTTTTATTCCCACCAGGGGGAGCCAGAGCAACATCATTGAGCGAAGCAGATGGGATTTGCAGCAGTATCACAGGAGACTTAAACTCCAGGTCTATTTCAAAGATAAAAAAGATGTTGCCTTCACTCCTTTTACACACAAGTCAGAGTGGAGTCCACCCCTTGTTCAATTACCACCTGAGATCACTGACCTTATCCAGGCAGACATCAATTATTTCGATAGCAACGTCCAGGCACTCACAGTCAGGAACAATCTGAATCAGGATGAAATCAAAGCCCTTCAGGAACTAAAAGAAAACAAAAACATCATCATTAAGCCAGCGGATAAAGGCAGTGCAGTTGTTGTCATGGACAGGGAACAATATCTATTAGAAGGAAAAAGACAATTGAAAGACAAAAAATATTAAACAATCTTAAAGGAACCCATTTATCCAGAAACCAAAAAACTTGTTCAACCCATCATCAGATCATTATTAGACAAAAAATGTATAAACAAAAAACAATACACTTACCTGCTGGGCAACCCGTTACCTCGCCCCAGACGATTCTACCTGCTTCCCAAGATCCACAAAGAAGCCTCCAAATGGACTGTCCCTTTCGAAATCCCACCAGGGAGACCAATTGTATCTGACTGTGATAGTGAGACCTACTACATAGCTCAATTTATTGATCATTACATCAACCCCTTATCCACTACACAAAAGGGATACCTTAAAGACACCTACCATTTTGTTGACGTAGTGAAGGGACTCCACATACCCACAGATTCCATCCTCTTCACGATGGACATTGACAGTTTATATACAAACATAGACATCAGTGAGGGCATTCAGGCCATAAAAAACATGTTTTTTCAATTTCCAGACAAAAAAAGATCTACAAAAGAATTATTACAGCTCCTGGAAATCAACCTCAGACGCAATGATTTCGAGTTTGATAATACATTTTATTTACAGACCAAAGGCACAGCTATGGGTAAAAAATTTGCACTGGCTTATGCCAACATCTTTATGGCAGATTGGGAGACTTCTGCCCTAGCAGCCTGCAACAAAAAGCCTCTTCATTATTACAGGTATTTGGATGACATCTGGGGAGTCTGGCCCCACTCGATGGAGGAATTTGACCAATTTGTACTTACCTTGAATGGCCACAATCCGCCCATCAAGCTTAAGTTTACTACCAGTGCCACCTCGGTCGATTTCCTCGACACCACCACCTTTAAAGGGATCAATTTCCAACACACAAACAAATTAGACATCAAAGTACTCTTCAAAGAAACAGACGCCCATGCTCTCCTATTCAAAACTAGTTATCATCCAAAACACACATACAGAGGTCTCGTCAAATCACAACTACTCCGCTTTCACAGAATCTGTACTCACAAGAGTGATTTCATGGAGGCCACAAAGATGCTATTCAAAGCTCTGGCCACAAGGGGATACTCATGCTCCTTCTGGAGGAAGGCGCTTAGCGCCTTCCTCCAAACAAAGCCAGCTGACACGACAGAAGTCCTCCCTTTTATCACCACCTATTCCAGGCCAGCAATCACTCTTTGCAGAAAAATTAAGGACAACTTTAAAGAAAAGATCATTCATTCAGGACTCCTCCAGAACCACCGCTTTATAGCAGCGTTTAGAAGAAATAAAAACCTCCAGGATTACCTGGTTTCAGCAAAAATCAAACCCATTACTTCCTCTAAATCTAGAGGCTACGGGGAATTCTTCAAACACGCCACTTAGATACGTAGCCACGTTAATAACACAGTTTTTAGGAGCATGGCACGTGGAAATCCCCACTCAAAAAACTGTGTTTACCTCATTTCATGCCTCTCATGTGGCATTCAATATGTCGGTGAAACCAAAAACACACTCTTACAGTGCTTCACCCAACACCGATATAACATTCGTAAACAGAGGGAAACTCACACACCCCTTGTCAGCCATTTTGTGGCACACGGATGGTCGTCGGTCCGAGCCACGATCATCCAGATGGACCCTGTCTGGAACACCTCACAGAGAACCCGAGCTGAAAGGACATGGATAAATAAGTTAGAAACGATACACCCCAGAGGTCTCAACCTGAAAGGAAAACTTACCTGATCTATGGCAGGATGGCCCATGCACTGAGTTCTGGCACCATGCCACTCTCCCCCCTAACCCGACCCTAACCACAACCCCAATATTCTAACCTTAACCCTCTTATGTTTAGCCCTAAGCTGCCCTTCAGTTTTTATTTGGCATAATTTTTTACCTGAATTTCACTAAACTTTTACTTACCTTGTTTCAGAGTATGATTTCCTCTTATTTACTTACCTGGGTCCAGCATAGCATCTCCTGAGGGTGTCTGACAGAGCCGATGTGGAGTAAAGTGAAGTTTTGTACTGAGTATAGGCCTCTGCCTAAGGGCTCCTTCCCCTCTATTTTTACATTATTGTTTTCCATTTCAACTTATCATTGCTGCTTCCAAATTATTATCATTACAGTTCTTTATTTGGTTTACAATATGGAGTTTTTCCTTACTTTCCTGTTTTTAATTAGCACAAGATATAACCTGAGCCCGTGCATGTGCGGCCTTCCTTTGGAAGGTTTTGCCCTTTTGTCCCCTACCTAATCCCCTTAACCCATTTATGTTGTGTGGGTCACAGGGTAATGCTGCTTTCCAGCATGTGACTTTCCAAATCATTGATGTCATCCACTTGGATGTCAGAGGTGGCCGCTAGGGTGCCTGGGGACTTCTGGAAAATCCACCACATTCCCATCATATGATGGATGCAACGATGAGATCTTCCGGTTCCTCGACATGGACAGTTCCACTGCCCGGCCACTGAATCAAATGTGACCCTGGTCCTCCCAAATTGACACCAGTTGTAGGTTTCATTGGTGAATACTGAGAAAAAGTGCCAACGTTGGGAGCGTTCACCATTTTCCACAACAACCGGGAAAACACTGTCAACTCCACACTTTGGTGCAGCAGTGTTCAGTTCTGCACATTTGTCATCCGACTCAGAGAACATCAGCCCTTTGCTCAGCATGTCCTGTAGTGACGTACTCTAGAGGACTCCACTAGACCATGCTATTTGCATACATTTTCTGCACTTTGGTACTTCACAGTTTGTAAAGTTGTGGATTTTATAACATGAATGGGGAACACAGGACTATGGTCCTATTTGGGGGTGACATAACACACACCATGGGTGTGCAGTCAATGTCGTGAACATCTCTAATGTGACGCTTGAGGTTTTTCTGGGCACTTCAAACAGCTGTACAGTGTGGACAAGCAAAATGTCCATGCTTGGATTTCACAAAGTGCTCCTCTGTTGACTCATCTGTCATGTTCTCTGCTTTTCTTTTGGTAGTAGCGCTTCCCTTCTCTGCAAAAGCAAAAACAGCTGTTAGAGTAAAGTACTGACAAAAGTTACAGCCATACTCAACCTACAGTACCTCTGCCCTGCACAGACGGCATATGGGTGGTTCTGTAGGTGTGGGTTATGGGCTAGAATGACACCAACTCTCTAGAGTTCATTTTTGCCACACAATGGGAACTGCAATTTATGACATTGCAGGTGAAAGCACAACACTATTTTAACTTAACATTCAAGGCCTTTTTTTGACAGTTCTTGAGAATCAAAAAACAAAGAGCAAAATTGAAACACTAATAATTAGGGCCATGTATTACCTTTTCTCTTCTGTGATTCCATGCCTGCAGGAGATACACATTTGGGATTATATAGGTTATAAAATCAAATTTGACATTTCTAAAACTAAAACATGCACCCCAAAGTCAGAAAAAAATAAAACAAAATGAATTCACTACTGTTAATACAAAACAGTATTTTTCCCCTTATGGAGTATTGATTTAAACTTGATTTTTTTTTATATTAAATTATTTTATTGGAGACGAGCGTTTCATAAGCATCGATATAAAACATACAGTTATTCCACAACTGTTTTCCAGCATCATTTTTATATGGTACATTAGAACAAGGAACCAGAAAATGAACATCTCCCAAGAGCAAAGAAGGAGAACAAAAATAATAACAAAAATAAATAATTAAAATAAAATTAATAATAACATTAATATAAACAAAAAACAAAATAAAAACAAAATAAAATTATATAAAAGGGAGGCCATTATACACCAGTCCAAGCCAGGAGAATTACACCAGGCATGGATTTTCTGAAGATTGGCAGCCCAATAGTAAAATAATCGGTTAGGTAGTGCAAGGCCCCCATTTGATTTGCCTCTTTGGAGTGTTGTTTGACATGCCCTTGGGTTCTTACCAGCCCAAATAAATTTAGAGATCATTCTGTCGAACATTTGTATAAATGATTTAGATAAAAAAATTGGAAGACATTGGAAAAGAAACAAAAATCTCGGAAGGATATTCATTTTAATAGAATTGATTCTGCCCATTAGAGAGTCCCAGCGCGCCAAATCAGACCTAACTTCCACAACCAACTTCATGAAGTTATTTGTATATAATGAGGAGAGGGAGTGAGAAATATTAATACCTAGATCGCGAAAGCTATTATGAGCTAATCAAAATGGTAGTGCCTCTGATGAGATCTGTTTAGCTGCATTGTTTACCGGAAAACACTCGCTTTTACTGACGTTTAATTTATAACCTGAGAATGATCCGAAAGTTGTCAAGATTTGTAAAATATTATCTACACAGCTAATCCGGTCTGTGACATATAGCAACAGGTCATCAGCATAAAAGGACACTCGATGTTCCAGTCCGGCTCTAAAAATACCGATGAAACATGAGGAAGATTTCAGAGCAATGGAAAGAGGCTCTATTGCTATGGCAAAAAGCAGGGGAGACATTGGGCAACCTTGGCGGGTCCCTCTTGATAGAGGGAAATATTCAGACCTTTGAAAGTTAGTTGTCACACAAGCAGAAGGGGCAGAGTATAAAAGCTGTATCCAAGAAATAAATTTAGACCCAAAGCCAAATTTCCCCAGAACAGAAAACAAGTAATCCCATTCGATACGATCGAAGGCTTTCTCCGCATCTAAGGAGATAACCATTTCAGCAGCTTGGGACATGTTAGGAGATAGCACAATATTTAAAAGTCTTCTAATGTTAGATGATAGTTGACGAGCTCTAACAAACCCTGTTTGATCTAAAGAAACTATGTCTGGTAAACAAGGGTCCAAACGGCATGTATCTAACCAGTACTTTGGCTAGAAGTTTTACATCTGAATTTAATAAACTTATCGGTCTCCAGCTGCTACATTCATCTAAGTTCTTGTCTTGGAATAAGCGAGATTGAAGCCTGATTTAAAGTTGGAGGCAGAGAGCCTCGCTTCAGTGAGTCATTAAACATGTCTAATAACAGTGGAGCGAGTTGTTGGGAGAATTTTTTATAAAAGTCGACCGGGAATCCATCCGGCCTTGGAGTTTTGTTGTTTTGTATTAGTTTAAGACAAGAAATTAATTCTTTCAACTTTATGGGTTTTTCCAACTCTTCTTTAATACGAGGACCTATGGTAGGTATATCTATATTATCCAGGAAATTAGCCATTATGGTGTTATTTGCAGGAGGTTCCGATTGATAAAGGTTAGAATAATAGGAAGCAAAGATGGAATTTATTTCAACTGGGCTGGTGGTTAAGGTGTGAGAGGAGTCATATATTTGAGATATAAAATTTGAGGCTGACTGATGTTTAAGTTGGAGGGCGAGGAGACGGCTGACTTTGTCACCATATTCATAGTATGCCCCTTTGGTCCGTCTTAACAGGTGTTTTGCTTTATCTGTAGAGAGGATGTCATAATCAGATTGTAATTTGATTCTTTTAGCGTACAGTTCTGGATTGGGAGAGCTAGAATATTCTCTATCTACGCTGAGAATTGCATCAATAAGCTCTTGCTGCTTTTGTTTATTTTTCCTAGCCAAATGTGTGCTATATGAAATAATAATAATAATAATAATAATAA
>CAEMYA010000053.1:164293-174354 GCA_903131615.1 Diplodus sargus
GTTCAGACTCTGCAGTCCTCATCATATAGGAAGTCAACCGGGCCGGTTTAGGCAGGGCTGAGCTTCCAGGGTAAGAGTAGTGCAATAGATAGGAATAGGGAAGAGTGTGTGCAGGATTCAGATTCCATAGTCCTCACCATACAGGAAGTCAACCTGGCCGGGTTAGGCAGGCTGAGCTTCCGGGGTGGGAATAGTGCAATAGAGTCGGATAGAGAATGAGAAAGAGTGTGTGCAGGGTTCAGACTCTGCCGTCCTCGCCATACAGGAAGTCAACCGGGCCGGGTTAGGCAGGGCTGAGCTTCTGGGGTGAGAGTTGTGCAGTAGAGTGGGGTAGAGAATGGAAAAGAGGGTGTGCAGGGTTCAGACTCTGCAGTCCTCACCATATAGAAAGTCAAATAGAAAGTCAGCCGGGCCGGGTTAGGCAGGGTTGAGCTTCCAGGGTGAGAATAGTACCATGGAGTGGAATGGAGAATAGGCAGGAGTGTGATAATATGATTAGGCTGATACAGAGTAGGCCAAGCGGAATAGGTAAGTTTTCAGGCGAGATTTAAAGGTGGAGACAGTAATAATAATATCTCCCCTAATTACTGCTTTTAATGTTTCCCATAACAGAGAGGGCGACGTGGACTCAGTCTTATTATTCTCAAGGAAGACACTCATTTTCTTTGAAATATATTCACAGAACTCAGCTTTAGCTAGTAGCCCTGTATTAAACTTCCACTGTTTTGTAGTGATAGGTGACAGTGCTAAATTTAATATGTGTGAAGCGTGATCAGAAATAGCAATGGCAGAGTACTCACTGGATTTCACAGCAGGTAGAAGAGCCCTGTCTATAAAAAAGTAGTCGATACGGGAATAAGCTTGGTGTACTTTAGAGAAGTAAGAAAATTCTTTTGAGAATGGGTGGAGCAGACGCCTAGCATCTATGCAGCCCAATTGACTCATAATAGATGATAATGCCTTCGACATGGCAGAGGGTATAAGTACTTTCGGGTGGGATCGGTCAAGTTTCGGGTCTATTACTAAGTTCAGGTCTCCCCCTAGAATGAGACGATGAGTATCCAAGTTGAGAATTTTTGAAAAAAGGGAAGTCATAAAATTGGGATTGTCCCAATTAGGGGCATAAACATTAACCAATACAACTGAGGATTGAAATAATGTGCCACTTACTATAACATAACACCCATGGGGATCAGATATAATCTAATTACGCATTCTGCAATGATCATTTATACGCAAATGGGTCTCCTGAAGGACAGCAATGTCAGTGTTAAGACCCTTGAGCTGTGAAAACACTTTGGATCGCTTTATTGGGCCCCCAAGTCCGCGAACATTCCAACTCACAAACCGAATACTAGACCCGCTCAGTCCTCTCTGAGAGAAACCTGGGTTAGCCATGAATCACTTGCAAATGATGAAATATATAGATAGTAATAAGAATGGCAGGAAATAAATGAGCATCCTGGTTCTGAACTAGATGAGCATTACAGTAGCATCCAAATGAAGTTGGCTTTAAGAAAGAAACAGAAAAGGCCTCCAAATAGATAAAGAAAAAACACACACACACACCCACCCTAACCCTAACCCTAACCAAAAACACAATGAACCATCGATTTAAACTTGTTTTAAGGATAAGCAGCATTCCAGTAAGAAGTGTGTGCTCCTCACTACTGTATAGGCTCACACAACTACTGATTACCTGTGATTTTGAAACAAATTTTGATGATCACCACATGAACAGAACCTATACTCCACCCTGGTGTTCAGAGTGAGGTATATACAAACTGTCACACAGCGGTGAGGTTTGTCTTGTCTTGGTTTTTTGTCTCGTGAACTTCCTGTTTTATTTGAAAATCTAACCTCCCTATCGTTTCAGGTCACTTGCCCTTCCTCATGTGTCCCTGGTCTAGAGTTCTCAACGGGTCTGGCGGGCCTCGGGCTTCCTTTTTTATAAAACACATTTCATAAAACACATTTCTTGCAGGTTGTAAATGATATAGCCTGTTGTGAATCATCGCTGTTCACATGTGGTGAAGAGTAAGTCTGGCTGCCTGCTTCATGAGGAGGGGCAGACGCAGACCTGACGCTGCTGCGTGACGTATACTCGCGTCTATAGTCTGGCTGGGGAAGATGGAATTGGCTAAAAGTAAACTTGCCACAGGCGAATTCACCCTTGCTTTTCGAGGAGTGGGGAAATCGTCTGTTTATGTCTCTCCGAATATATTTTGCCACTGGTCGAAGCGCGGTGTCTTCTTTGCAGTGGGAGCGGGAGCTGCTGCTGACGTTGACGCAGCACCTGTCTCCTGGCTCGCGTCACCTTTCTGTCTGCTGTCTGTCTGATCATGATAACAAGTGTATGAGGAAAACAATGCAGGCACGCGGGGGGTCGCGTTCGGGCTGACAATTCATGCTGGTGTGTCGGGCTGCGTCGGGTTCGGGCTCAAAAACCCGTGGGTCGGGTCGGGTTGTAATTTTCAGGCCCGTTGAGAACTCTACCCTGGTCTGACGTCATCCCTGATTCCTGATTGTTTCCACCTGTTCCCCTCTCCCTCATGTGTTAAATAGTCTTCCTGTGTCTTGTGTCAGAGTGTTTGTGTTCGTCCTGCATCTCCAGCCCTTGTCCAAAGCCACGACTACGCCAAGAAACTGTTAGTATTTCTGATACCTTGATCCTCTTAAGTGAGCAACTTTTTGTTTGTAATTTTCTCTGTAAAGTTGAGTTTAAGTTTATAGCCTTTTGTTTGCCTCCGGTGGAGTGCCTCCTTTTATTTCTTAAATTTCATAGATACCGATAGTGTAGTTTTGTTTATAGCCTTTGCCTTCCTCCTCTCTGGAGCGATTTAGTTATTGCTATTTTTCTTTTCCCTCTGCTGTGAGATTTTCTGTTTTATTTTCCTTTTCTTTTGAGGTCTGTTGCCTAAGTCTGTTTTCTGTGTTTTGTTTCTTGTTCTTCGCCTAGCAGTTCAGAGATTGTGATTTATAGCCTCTTTGTCTAAGTCACGTTGCTTAAAGAGTTCAAGTGAAGAAATATCTTTGACAATAAAAGCCTGACTGAATTGCTCTAATTCTGCGTCTGAGTCCTCTCTTCAGCCCAGGTCTGACACAAACACATTTAATAGTCAAATTCAGATGGCTCATACAGTGCTTGATTAACTAAATAGAACACCTGGTAATAAAATGTAGTACTATCGTTGACTGTTAATTTCACATGGTCAGTTGTTTCTATTTTTCTGAATAGTCAATAAAATTCATGAAATTATTTTATTTACTTTGCATCTAGCCTACCAGTTTGCTTGATTTTACTCTTACGGACGAGGCACCGTCAATGCTTGTCCATCCCACTGCTGACTTTGTTTAAAAGAAAAATCTCATTTTTGAGAATTTGCCTACATTTCAAAATAAGATAGTGATGTTGTTTGACATCAACATTAAATGTTTGTAGATGCCACAGCAGAACAACTACCATGTATGGCTTTTAAATGCTTTATAAATCAAGTTGCCTGTGAAAAAGCTCTAAAATGACATAATGAGCAATGGTAGTGGCTTCTGGATTTTTGCTTGCTGTCCTTGCAGGAGCAGGCCACCACAAATTTCTCTGAAAAACAATTCAAGACATTGGTAAAATGCTTTACTTTCTCCAAATTAAAACATCTCCCCTTCAATACCTCAACTATACTCCATACCTTGTTTAAAACAAAGTCAATTGCATCTTTGAGATGCTTTTTCAGGAGGTGTTCCTTATTTGCCAGTTCCTTTTTTTTTCACAGAACACGCATTCAGGACCGGCGCAGGCCAACAATGAGAGAACGTCTGATGTGAACCTGTGAAGAACAGTAACAGTGTCGGTTACTAAACCACCCCTCCCCCATCACTTCAGCTTTACAACGTTAGAATTACCATTTAAAGTTTATATTGCTGATAAATCAGTCAGAATATTTACATTGTATAAAATGTATTGCACTATTTTCTTTCATGTATAGTCTTCTTGTAAAATGTTGGTTGATGCTGCATCAGAATGAAATGGCTACTATTTGTTTCTCACCTTCCATTTTCAGTCGGCTAATTGTGAGAGGCTGAAAACAGACGGAGCAGCAACTGAAGTCTCTCTGGATATATTAAAGTGAATGGTCAACAAGAAATGACAATAAATGAATGAATAGCCTATCATTTGTCATTTGTACAAGTGATATTTTTCAAATGACGAATTACCAATAGGCTACAGCAAATGCATTATTTATTTATGTCAAATGTTTGTCAGTGTATGTTCAATTTGAATTTTAAACATTAGGATTAGTGAAAAACAAGTAAAGGGGTTTAACCTTTCCATTACATTTCTCTACACAAACCGCTCTACTTCCGTTAAATTCTAACGCGTCTATATTTTTTTTCAAACCTCTGCAGGAACAGTAGGACATAGACTGGAAATGGCGCCCGTGTTGCATATTGACAGTCCCTAATAGCCCGCCGTTTAGCTTTCTCACAGTAAACATAAAAATTGATATGGGAGTTATATACAGCTGTTTGTATGCAAGCGTTGTTATAAATGAAAATGACTGTCTTCCATTTGAAAACTTGAGCAAAAACCGTAATAGGCCTGTAATAGCCTAAGTATACCTGGGGGAGGGGGAGGGGGGTTTGTTGGAGGCGTAGTTGTAAGTTGTAGCCTAATTCAATTGGAAAAAACAAAACAAAACACATACTTGAAAAAAATATAAATAAAATCAAGGCACACATTTGAATACATTTGATTACCTACCAATGTTTCTCCAGTCGTTAGGATGTCTTTGAGCTTACAAATCCACAGGACTAGCGCAAGTGTCGTAAGTTGATGTGACAAAAAGGTGGGCAGTCATCACTCTGATTTGACAACCGGGTTGCCAGGTGTGAAAAGTAACTTTTAGCATTGCAGCTTCAATCCAAAAGTGGGTTATGTTATTTAGCCTACATCGTGATGTGGTTAAATATTTCCCATAATTTGAAAACATCTCTGACAAAGATTGAGTGGGCTAATTTAATAGGCTACCTTGCCTTTTATAAACTTTCCTGCCGCATCTCTCTCAGTCTCAAGCGATAACAAAATATACTAGGTTAAAGAAAAATCTGCATATTTTCCTCTGTAGCACTATTCCAATGTGGTTATGAGTAATTATCGCCTAATATAAAGCGGACTTTCAAAATGTGACCTTTAGAATGACCAATTTCCGCAGTCCCCTTGTATCATAAAGTGTCATAAACCCTATCAGAAGTGTTGCCTCTGCACACTTCCAATTTTCATTTTCGTTCAAGTTGTGATGAACAAAGTAAGAAGAAAAAAAAAACATCACCTTTCAAACAACACAAAACAATGTAGCCTAAGTTTTAGTCACTGATGAGGATTCAGATACCCTAAGTGACAGTGAAAACCCAAACATAGCAACCGTTTACATATTCATTCTGTAAATTTAAAATGTGTGTCATTAAAATATTTGATTTTTTTCTACCTCACGGACCATCAGCCATCTGTTGACATGTCTGTAAGTAGTTGCCATCTTAAGTTTGAAACCACTTCACATTTATGATATATAAATTATTTTAAATGCAGTCTTATGTCCACAGGACTGTGTTCAGATGATTTATTGTGACACAATTGAAAATTGATGTAGACCTATGTGGCACAACAGGGCAACACAAAGCACTAATGCATTAAACAGACTAAAAATGTACATAACATCAATCATAAAAATGTAATCAAAAGATTTGGAATAACAGATATGTCATGAAGATTTTATGCAATATACAATCCTCTCTGGAAAAAAAAACAGTATCATAGAACACACCAACATCAGCAAAATGGATGCTGGTTGACATGCATACAAAAACATTACCAAAAATAGTCTTTCACAGTCAAATTAAATCCATGTATATGGGTTAACCCTATGGATCTGGATTAATAAAAAGAAATAAAATATAGGTTAAAAGTCTTAATCTGTTGAGTTGCAAACCAGTGATTAAAAGCTTCATATGTTTCTGTCCTCAGAGCCAGAGGGATTATACTGTGTTAAACAGTTTGAGTCCAAAAAAGTTGGTCCGATGTATTGACATTGTGAGCAGTAGCCTACGTCTCTGGATCTGATGTCTCTTCAAGACATATTTTGGCAGCATATCAAAGTCTGGGGTGTGCAAGTGCATAACTGAAATATACAGTATAGTCAGACAGTGGAAGCAGTAAAGACTTCGTATTCCTTTGGAAAAAAAAACAATGTGAAGATGGAAAACCTGTAACAGTAGTATTACACAGCATTTTTAAAGAAAGAAAGATAATAACCTAAATGTAGGTTATTGGCATCTCCCCCAAACAGCGTCATCAGGCATCTCTGGCAGGCACTCTTGGTAAAGCCTGTGATAATCATACAAGTAAGTACACTGACAACAAAATAAGTTGCAAAGTAGCCTATAGTTTTAGTCAATTAAGTTGCAGGTGATAATCCACACAACATGTGTAAGAAATTAATGAAAATAAAAATAAACTTTTTTTTTTTTGAGCGTAGTTTCCTGTTCAGAGCGTCCTGACACTGGATGCGGTCTGAGAGCGGAGTCTGTACGGGAAGCGGCCCCACGCTGGAGGCCTGCAGCCAGACCCTCTGGTCTCGCCTAAACAGCGGCATAAGCAGTGACATCTCCCCCCAACAGCGGCATCTGCTGCAACGTCCCTGCTGGTACTCCTAGATGCCACGGCAGATGTCACGGGTATGCCACAGCTAGGTGCCGCTGCCACAAATTGAGCTAGCTGTCTCTCTATTTGAGTTTTCTAACATTAGCAATAACGTCAGCTAGTTCGAGGTGTATGCTGGGCTAACCATCACATTAGCAGCACATTTACCATATTTAAGGATGATTAAACATGGACTTACCTGCAAGTGATGCACGGGCATCATCTCGCAGCTTCTTCTGTCTTTTCTCTGCTCCTGACTCCTGCTGTGTTTTCGGGGCCATTTCCAAAAAAGTTGACAGCCTGCTATCAAACTTCATCAAGTGCAATCCAACAGACCACTGAGATAGGGAGGGGCACCCACGGGGAGCTTGGGAAAGTTGAGTGTGTGTTTGGGGGGGTACCATCGTTACTTTCTTGAGCAATTAAATATATATATCTTGTTCTAATATCGGCATTATAATAATAATAAAAATTATGACTATGATTATTTTTTATCAGGCTATTCTTGGTGCCCCCTCAGCATTTGGTGCCCTACGCTCAGCGCGTGGTGGAGCGGTGGCGCTGCAGCCGCCACAGAGTCGCACCGCCGCATGTGTCATCAAAATGCGAAGCATGGAGGCATAACCAAATGAAGGCAGCAACACTACCTAAGACTCTGCCCCTACCATTAATATGGCATCTTCTTATGATTACAATTTTATGAAAGGTCAGTGTTGATCCAGGTGGGAAAAATCTGACCTTTTTGTGTAAACTTCATCGCCGGGCTTCAAGAAGCAACTCCGTACATCAACATCAACGTCAGAAGAAAACCTGAAAACGCACATTGAACTAAAGCATACTATGAAGGTATTATTGGTGCAAAAGGTTTGAGCACCTGTAACAGTGGAATTTGTAGTTGTGTACAGTGATTGTGTATGTGTATCAGTAAATGTGTAGTCACGTACTCCATGAGTTGTGTACTTGTAGATTTTTTTCTCTCCACAAATACAACGCAACAATTACACATTCACAAATTCTTAATTACAGGTGCACAAATCCTATTTTACAAGTCACAGATTAAAAAACTGACATGCTCACATTTTTGCACCAATTGTTGTAGTATATTTGGTGCAAAACATATTTGTGCACCTGTAACAATGTGGAATTGTGGACAAAATTTGAATGTGTGCAAATCTGAATGTGAACTTGAGCAATAAATGTTCAATGCATGTAAAATAATTTTTAAAACACAAACACAAATCGACAAGTACAAGTGCGCGAATCTTCCCCATGAGTCACAGATTCTGTTTCCTTCAACTACAAATCACGAATCCTGCCCCTTCACTTCCTTCAACTACAAATCACAAATCTCGCCTCCACTGAGATATGTAGTGCAAAACTATCTGTGCATTCAGTCTATGGTGCAAAAGGTGGGTGCTGATCTGAGATCGACTGATCCCACAGCCAATCAGAGGAGAGGGGCCTTTTGTCCCACAGCCAATCAGAGGAGAGGGTGGATTTAGCATATGCTAAACTAACAGCAGCAGAGACAGCGTCTCCTGCTAGCTAGCAGGTTAACGATTGTTCAGCAGTGGGTCTTGCTAGCACTGTTTTGTAAAAGTGGACATGTCAGCTGGCAAACTTCGAGCAAACATGACAATTTGTGTTTCTATGCTTTAGCTCCTGTCCTAGCAAAGAGCAGTTATTACAGCGACTCCCCTTTAGCTTCAGCTAGCCAGCTAGCGTTAGCTTGGTCAAATCAGCCGCACGTTGTTTTCTAATGCGCAAATCTACTAGCATTTACAGTAATTGTAATGAAGCCGCTGTGAAGAGCTGCTGGTCGTGACTGTGGGGCAGACTGCAGTCTCACATCAGACCCATGAAACATACGAGACTTTTACAGTAATCATTCCCGGTTATAAACTGAAGGTATCACGAAAGTCTGAGTCTGGATTTAAAGTAAATAACGACGTGAGGAAAAAAAAAATTCCATAAGCATTCAAATTTTGTCCACAACTTCACATTGTCTGTTACAGGTGCACAAATATGTTTTGCACCAAATATACTACAACAATTGGTGCAAAAATGTGAGCATGTCAGTTTTTTAATCTGTGACTTGTAAAATGGGATTTGTGCACCTGTAATTAAGAATTTGTGAATGTGTAATTGTTGCGTTGTATTTGTGGAGAGAAAAAAATCTACAAGTACACAACTCAGAGTATGTGACCACACATATACTGATACACATACACAATCACTGTACACAACTACAAAGTCCTCTGTTACAGGTGCTCAAATATGTTTTGCAACAAATATACTACAACAACTGGAGCAAAAATTCGAGCAAGTCAGTTTTTTAATCTGGGACTTGTAGAATAGGATTTGTGCACCTGTAATTAAGAATTTGTGAATGTGTAAGTGTTGTGTTGTATTTGTGGAGAGCAAAAAATCTATGTACACACTGATACACATACAAAATCACTGTACACTAGGGCATTAATGACTTCAGTTTTTTTCAGGTCGACTTATCTGTCAATAAAGTCGAAGTCGAGTCGACAAGTCGTTTGATGACGTCATCACATTGACACAGCGGAGGAACACAGCTGTCCAACAATGAGCAACTTTTATTAGTTCTCTGTAACATTAACAATCAACATGTACTGTAAAGTGCCCTTTCGAAAAACAAGATATCAACATGCATTCTCAAAGAAATTTGAACAAAAGAAAACATGGTAACAATGTTAACATCGAAATGCAGCTCCACACAACTGTCGCTTCTACAGACCACTGACGACGACCGGTGGGATTATGGGTTGTTTATTACACACAGTTCCCTGCAGCACAGCATACAGCACAGCAATGGCGTGTGAACATTTGTATCAGTCTCGGGATAATCAGACTGAAATCCTTTTTTCTCTGTGCCTTCAATAAACAATAAAATAAAATACACAAATCTTTTCATATAAAATTGAAACAGAAACATTTCATACTTGTTTGATCGTATAGTGTACATAAACATAAGTAAAAAACCCCACATAATCCATTATGTAACATAAAATTGATTTTAACAACAATTTTAACATTTACCATGTGTATAAAAATACACTAAATTCAGAGCCAGATGAATGAACCTGAGCTGAACAAATGGCAGCTCACACAGACAAAATACACAATAAAACATCGTGAAAAGTAACTTGACAAAATGCACAACATATTACCTGCAACACAGCATACAGCACAGCAATGGCGTGTGAACATCTGCATCAGTCTCGGGATAATCTGAACAACACATGAAACGAGGGAAAGCATTTAAGCTAGTTTAGCATCATTACAAGTCTCCAAAAAGTAGCTTTATGGCTTAACAAATCATAGTAAGTGCTCAAAACAGTAT
>CAEMYA010000053.1:193917-216417 GCA_903131615.1 Diplodus sargus
CACACACACACACAGGGGTTACAAACACACACATACACAAACATAAGTAAATCACACATCCCCACACACACACACAGGTAACACACACATCCACATACACACAGGTAGCACACACACAGAGGTTACACACACACACACTAGGGCTGCTCGATCATGGCAAAAATCATAATCATGATTATTTTGATGGATATTGTAATCACAATTATTAAAGACCATTATTCATTGATTTGAGAACAAGCATTTATTGAACTTTTAACTCTGGTATTTCTAACACGATAGGTTTGAACTGAAAAACAAGAAAAATGCAAATAAATAAGAGAAAAAATATATTCATAAAATGAATTAAATAATACGTAAAAATTAAAAATAAACACTATCCCAGACTTAAAATACTGTACACTGAATGTTTAGTATGTCATGTATGTGATGCATCCGTTATTTGTTTATGCCTGCGGGAGCTGGGTGGATATGCGGTGGTTCGCTGCATTTACCACACAAGGCACTGCGTGCGGCAGAATGATCGTTTTATTACGATTATCTTGTTTTCATGATCAAGGGAAGCCAAAATTGAAATTGAAATCGAAATTCAATTAATCGCCCAGCCCTAAGACACGCCCACACAGAGGTTACACACAACACATCCACACACACACACAGGTAACACACACATCTGCACACACAGAGGTTACACACACACACACACATCCACACAGAGGTAACACACACATCCACACAGGTAACACACACACACAAACAGAGGTAACACACACATCCACCCAGGTAACACACACACACAAACAGAGGTAACACACACACAGAGGTTACACACACACACAAACAGAGGTAACACACACATCCACACAGGTAACACACACAAACAGAGGTAACACACACATCCACACAGGTAACACACACACACACAAACAGAGGTAACACACAAACAGAGGTAACACACACACAGAGGTAACACACACACACACACAGAGGTAACACACACATCCACAGAGGTTACACACACCAACACACTGCTGTAGACAAACATGTAAAAGTGACAGAGTGAACAGTCTGTTTTAGATCAAGATGTGATGCGTATGATGTGATATATATGATGTCATGTATATGATGTGTTTCCTCTGCTGTTCAGGTGTCCGTCCGTTCCAATGTCTGTACTGTGACTACTCCAGCTCACAGAAGACTCACCTGACCCGACACATGAGGACTCATTCCGGTCAGTGGTCCCCTCTGAACTCAACAGTTTGTCTTCATACAGGTGTTAAAGGTGGTGTAGTAGAGTTGTTCCACTGCTGGATGAAGCTTCACCTATAGATCCAGAGGTTTTTCCTGACTCTAATATTCACTGCTGGAGGCTGACAGTCAGAGCTGTGCCTCACCTGGTCTCACTTCAATCTGGACACAAAGAAACTTCATTTTAGTTTCTCATTTTAACACCAGTGGTGATTGACGGGCACGAAAAAACTCAAATCATGGAGGTCAGGACTTGGTCTCACCTGAACTCACCTAGACTCACCTGGAATGACCTGAGGGGTGTTTTGCGAAGGGAGCTCAACATAGCCAGGCTTTGTGCTCATGATACAGCTCAACAAAGCCCCAAGTCCCCAAACAGAGTTAAACGGTTCTGCGACGGTGGTTATCAACTTAATTTGTTAAGTCCGGCTCTCTGCTTTGTGCTCTGCGCGCGTTCACATAAAAGGGGGCGTTTGACGTCATACTATTCTACTTCTGTTCGAAAATGTTTAGATCCCGGGCCACATATTTTACTGAAGACGAGCAGATTCTTATTATGCAAAGCTGTGACGAATTCAAAGAAACCATCACGGCAAAAAGTAACACTGTCGCCGCCAACAGAGCGAGGGAGGGCTGCTGGCAGAAAACTGCTGACCGTGTAAATGCGCAAGTTAACGATGATTAATATTATGATCAATATTATATTAAGAACTTAGTGTTTTAATTTCTGAAAGCTCAACATTGTGCAACTTTTACATATTAACCCTCATCTATTTAAGAAATAAATAAACTGAAGCAACAACTAGCCTATCTTTTTTCATTTTTGAATGATGTCCATATTGTTTTCACATTTACTGATCTCAGTTATAGAATGCGCGTGTGTGTTTTATTGAAAGCGAGGCTGAGTGTGTGTCGGCTATAAATGTTCAGTGTTTTTTTTGTTTTTTTATATATCACTGTGTCGGGATGAACAAGCACATGTAGCTACTGTCCCTGTTCAATGACAATAAAGACCTTTTTGACAGTGAAAATAGCTCAAGCCTGTAAGATTTGTGTTTGGGCGTCACTGCCCTACAGCGGGTGAAACACTGATCAGTTCATCAGTTTATTCATGGCCACATCAAAGAAATAATTAACTTTACTCATTATCTGTGACAAATAAATACTAGGTTGGCCTAATTAATATTTCATATTGCATTTTATTAAGATGTGGAAGCAGCAGTCGGACATGGCAGCAAGTGTGTGGATAATAGCTATAGCCTACTATATCCGATTTTATTTTAATATCATCACTATCTTAAGATTGCAGATTCTCAGTAAGAGCGAGAACTACTTTGCGCAACACGCAGTGTTCCTGCTCAGATGTTCTGCATCACCAAGTGAATGTCAGTAGTTTGCCCGACAGTGAGCGCACAGCTTCTTCAGTGAAAATCTATATCGCTCACAGAGAATTTCATCAGGAAATGCCAGCGGATCAGCGCGATCTCAAAGAAGCCGCTCACGTCGTAGTGCTGACAGAATTATTCTGCTCCAGGTCCACCGGGTTCTCAATGAACGGTGACGCAATCCCCGAATGAGTTACACAGTGAAACAGCGGCGCTTTTATAGCCGATTTTAAGCCGAAACTCTGAACATAACCTGGTCGGGTCAGGTTATGAGCTAAGCGTAAGTTGCCATGGTGATCTAGCCGGGTTAAAAGAGAGCCACCTTCGTAGAACAGGAGAGCCTGGCTTTAGACTCAACATAGCTCGCTAACCCACTAAACCGGCTTCGCAAAACACCCTTCTGGTGTCACCTCTGACTTTGGCCAATCACCAGCCAGTAAAACTGACATACAACTGACAGAAAGACTACAGTCTTAGTACTGCAACACTACAACTGCACTACTAAAGCACAGTACTACTACAGTGCTGCGATTGTAGTAGTACTGTTGTAGTACTGTGCTGTCGTAGTACAGTTGTAGTACTGTCGTTTTACAGTTGTAGTACTAGGCAGTTATAGAACAGTTGTAGAACTGCAGTACTACTGTAGTAGTACTGTTGTAGTACTGCAATACTACAGTAGTAAAGTAGTAGCACTGCTGTAGTAGTCATAGTACTGTACTGTTGTACTGTAGTAGTACAGTCGTAGTACTGCAATACTACAGTAGTAAAGTAGTAGCACTGCTGTAGTAGTCATAGTACTGTACTGTAGTACTGTTGTACAGTCTTAGTACTGTAAAAGTTGTAGTACTGTAGTAGTACAGTAGTACTGCAGTACTACAACTGTTCTACTACATTAGTACTGCAGTACATTAGGGGAGGATTATTTATCCCAGTAGAATCGTGTGTCTGTTGATGAGGTTATGATTGATGTTGTTGTAATCACTGACTAACTTGTTGTTGTGTTGCTCTCACTGAAGCCGCTGACATTGGACTAACATGGTAAAGTGATTAGCATTAGCATCAGAGCTATATGTTGTGTTGTTTCTGTCTAAAGTAGATCAGTGTGAAGACACACCTGTCTCACCTGAACGTCCACTCAGTGTTTGTTTCAGCTTCTTCTGTTCTGGACGTCAAACTCCCTGCATGATGTTCTGTCTCAGACGCCGTGAGAGACGTTTGATGACCTCTATCTTGAGTCTGAGTGATTAAGCAACCAGTCACATTTATACACAGGCAGACTGTAACATGTGAACAGAGTCAGATTCAATCAGATTCATCAGAGTTATTCAGACAATGAAGTAAAAAAACCTGAATATGATGATTTTATATATCAGCTGATAACCCGTCGCTCAGGTGTATCAGTCAGACTCACCTGCTGCATGAAACCCTTTGTTGTCTTACCTGTCACATCCTCCTCTCCAGTATTTTGACATCTTTTTACCTTCCTGTGTGCAGGTGAGCGTCCCTTCAAGTGCGAGAGTTGTAATTACCTGGCAGCCAACCAGCATGAGGTGACCCGCCATGCCCGGCAGGTCCACAACGGTCCCAAACCTCTTTCCTGTCCATACTGTGAGTACAAGACGGCAGACCGCAGCAACTTCAAGAAGCACGTGGAGCTCCACCTGAACCCCCGTCAGTTCCTCTGTCCTCTGTGCAAGTATGCGGCTTCCAAGAAGTGCAACCTGCAGTACCACATCAAGTCTAGGCATTCAGGCTGCAACGTGAACATGGACATCTCAAAGGTCAAACTGCGCATTAAAAAAACTGGTCCTGGTGCTGCAGAGCACAACTCCACAGCAAGCAAGCTGGACAACTCATCCAGCGTCGAGGAAGACTTTGACATGGACGATGGGGACGAGGGTGTGGACTCGAATCCGATCAATCTGTCCATCAGAAAGAGCAGCAGGCCCTGCAGCGCAGAACCGAGTGAAGCACCTGACAAGGTCCAGAAGAAAGCCAATGTCATGTCTGAGAAAGAGAAAGCTCCAAAGGTGAAGGACAAGGTGGAGCCAGAGAAAAAGGTCACAACAAGGCAGAAGAAGATGGAGAAGGTCAATGAGAGGCGTCTGGAGAAAGACGCTGTTAAAGAACCCCAGACAGAGACAACAACCACCGCTTTAAATACAGACAACAAGGCTAAGAGACGAGTCAAGAAGCTGCCGGCAGGAGAAACAACAGTCCAGAATCAAACCGACAAAACTGAAGAAGGAAAAGTCCGAATACAGAAATCTGACCAGCAGAGACCAGAGATGGAAAGAGAAGGGAAGCCTGTGAAGGAGAGAGACATCCAGAAAAATGACAGCAGTGGAAAAGAGAACAAAAGCGTTAACAAAGCAAGGAGGTCTGTATCAAAGAAGTCAGAAAAGACAGAACATGCCGAGGAAGCTCTGCAGAAACCGGACAGTCCGGAGAAAAGTCAGAAGGAGAAGGTGGTGAAGGAGAAAGCTGCAAAGAGGAAAGCAGTGGAGGTTCTGGATCTGTCCAAAAGGTTCTCCTCTGAGACTCCATCCAAGACCAGACGGCTGAAAACAGCTGCAGAGAAAACTGCTGCAGAAGTTGCAAAAAAGATAAATGATGCCACTCAGACACCAAACAAGTCCAATGGGACAAGTGTGAAGCAGAAGAAGACCAGGAACACCAGCAAGAAGCAACAAGCAACCAGTCTTCAACAGCCTGAGGATCAAACTAAAGACAAGAAGGAAGGATCCACTCCAGGAGGATCCGCTCCAGGAGGAACTGCTCAGCCTGACGACCCAACACAAACCACCAGCCCAGATCCCCAACTGACAGGAAACAGCCCTGCACAGGAGAACGTCTCCACACAAACAGCTTCAACAGAACCAGGAGAGACTCTGGTCAAACCTCCAGAGAAGATGGAGGCTTCACCCACCTGCATCTCAGGTGAGGACACTCCTCTTCCAGCTGAAGGCCACCCCACTCCCACCTTTGTTAAACCCACTTCACCGCCTCCTCTGGTGCTTCCAGGTCAGCGAAACAAACCCGCTGATCCAGAGGATGATGAGGGCATCCACAGCAGCCACGAAGGAGGAAGTGACATCAGCGACAGCGCCTCTGAGGGCAGCGAGGACTCCGGCCTCAACGGTAACGGCGCTGGGTCAGGAAAGATGGCCAACGACCCCGAGACGCCCACAGACGAGATCCCAACGCCAACGGAGCTCAAGGGTCACATGTGCATCTTCTGCGACCGGACCTTCCCTCTGGAGGTGGAGTACCGCCGCCACTTGAACCGCCATCTGGTCAATGTGTACTACATGGATAACACGGCCAAGGGACCGAAGTAAGGGCCTGTATCCATGGCAACACAGAGTTGTGGCGCACAGTTTGTCCACAGGTCATCAACTCACAAACAGTTTGACTTCCTCTCCGGGGGGGGGGGGGTGTCAGAACTCACGTGCACACACTGACTCCCTCCATGACAGAATCAATGACTCCCAGTGATCGATCACAGGTGGTGTTGACTTGAGGACCCTACAGGACATATAGACGACGTGTAGGTGGATGTTTTCTTCTTTGTTGTGAATCTGTTACATCATCAGACCATGTGTCAGCTGCAGCGTCGTTACTTTTCATTTCTAATGATCAAATTTAAAATCTTTGTGTTCATTGGGTGTGTTGATGATTTGAGTACCAGGACAGGATGTTCGACAGGATTAGCTGATGTCATCGTCCTGCTAACAGTTTGATATGAACATAATAAAGTCTGAGGCTGTTAGTCAGAATCACTTCCTTGTTGTAAGATACTATACGTTGTTTAAAACCTGCTGTGTCCAAATATAGATTTAACTGAAACATTGATTTTTAACAACATTCAGTGCCTTGACAATCAGTTTTTATGTACAAACTTTTTAGCTCGAGTGTTTTTGACGGTTCGAGAACATTTGTGTCAAAGAGACGGTCGAGTGTTTTAGAGAAACATGTACAGTGTGAATATTTGTTGACAACAACCTGCCATTGCTGAGCTCTGATTGGTTCAACAGATCATTGTAAAACATGAAATTTGATTCCTTCATGTCACATTTAGAAGCACATGGATGTTGTTTTGGTGCCTGAGGAGGGTGAACACCTGATAGGTGATCAGCTCCATCTGAAGACAAACTCCTCTCCTTGTTTCCATGTAAGTCATTGTGTGCAATATCCCTTAACAAAGAGGCCAAAGTGATGTGGAGCTCCTGTAAAGGGTGCTGCACATCTCTGATGTGCTTCTACTGACACAGTAAAGAAACCAACCAAACCAGAACGATGACATCATCACTTTAGTTACAGTTACATCCATCACTGCTTGCTTCTGTAACATGATACTGGACATGAGTGTGAGTTGGTGTGTGTGCAATGACGCATTAAAGGTTAAACTGTCGTTTAGCTTTTTATTTCTATCAAGACTAAAACTAATTAATCTGTCACTTATTGTAATGACTCCTTCATTAATCAGTTTGTTCCAAAGACGTTCAGTTAGTGAGGAGAAGAAGTCCTCCTCTTCCTGTTAGTCCATCAGTAACAACATGTTGGTCCTGATGGAAACATTAAAATGTGTATATAAAAAAGATAAACCTGTATGGATCAGTGGATCACATGTATCATCTTCACTCTGCTCCTTTTTTAAATAAATATTTTAAACTTGATGGATTGTTTCTCTTCACCTCAAACAGTCAACACACGTGTGAGTATATAAATAGATTTAATGTGTTTAAATGCAACAGGAAAACAAACAAACACACAACACTAAGCTACATGTTTCTAAGAATTATAATAAACAATAAAAATATGAAAAATGTAAACGTGTGTCAAGAACAAACCTCCAGGTGACAACTACCAGTCTGTCAGAGCGTTTCACTGGAGTGTAGAGACACAACGCCACGTTATCACCATGTTGTTCATAGCAGAGGGCTGTTGAATCTTCACACGGTACACTGGTACTCAAGACTTTTATTGTGAAAGGTACCAACAGGAGTTGACAGGTGAGCCCTGGTTCACACACCTCAGCCTTCATGGTTTATTTTACATTCATAGTCCCTCTTCACTTCTTCCTCTTCACTTGCAGCCTCTTGGCTCCGCGGGCTGAGAGTCCAGCGTCCAGCAGCCCTGCAGGTTTCACCGTCTTGTAGGCGGCAGATTTTCTGATACGCTCTCCTTTCAGAGAGACGACATGAGGAAGCAGTGGTGGCGTCCTCACACTGAAGGCTGCCGCCGTCGGACCATGAACCCTCAACACCAGCTGCTCACCTTCACCTGTTGTCACAGCCACCCAACCTACACGCATACACACGCGCACACAAAGTTTAGATTAAGTGATGATGTCTGATGTGACTTGATCCAAAGCTCCAGAACCTGGACTTTCATTTACATGTTGGTTCAGTTCTGCACCGTGAGCTCAACACATCATTTGATTATTGGATATCTAATAAATAAAATTTTTGTTTATTGATAATGTTTTTGATCGCTTATTGGTCAAATGTTGATCGTATACTGATCGTGTATTGATCGTATGTTTACCTGCAGACGACAGTTTGATGTCAGCAGCAGCCTCCAGGTGACCTCGACCCTCCAGCCTGAACTCTTGAGGAACCAATGCTGGAAAGTCCTTCATACGCGCTGACCCTCCAGCAGGAACCTGAGGGCAGCAGCAGACAGGTGTGAGTGTGACTGAGAGGAGCATGTCCTCAACCCGAAAGCTAAGAGGCGTTCACAGCGACAGTCCACAGTGAGCTCGACCCGTCTTCAGCAGGAACTGTGTGTGAGACCAGTTAACGGTGTCGGGCCGGCTGATGACCCTCAGTGTGTTTAAACAGCTGTGATCATGTGATCATCTCACCCCCAGCAGGACATGTCCCGCATGTTTCTCATAAACACTGTCGGCCTTCTCCAAACTGGTGATGTGAACTGGGAGACGACTGGAGGCTACCACCGAGAAAAAACAGGACTTCTCTCCCTGTGGACCAGATCAATGACAGCTGATCAATAATTAGTAGAAGCGTGTTAATCAGAAGGTCTATGTGTAAGGTGACCTGTGTGGGACATCTCAGACTGGATGGTCAGACTCACAGTGGATGCTAATGTTAGCATGAGGCTAACAATCATGTTGAAACTGACTTACTGCTGTTTGCTCTGTGACCTCACAGTGTGATGGAGGCGTGTGGTTATGAAGAAGATTCCAACCCGACCCGATGTTTTACTTACGATCAAAGAGAACATGTGATGTGTCTCTGTGTCTGATCCAAGACCCAATCAATCAATAATATTCATAACTGTCAGGATTATGACACACTAACATATCATCAGGCTAACACGAGCATGGTACTGATCCAGCTGTTGGAGGATGTGGACGGACACACATGAAGCTGGCGTGCTGTGAGCTCACTGTTCCTCATAAACTGGACCCCGATGATGACACCAAGGGTACATAATATTCAGAGATCCACACACTGACTAGAGCTATGCCAACATGCTAACAGTTAGCTCACAGTACTGATGAATGAATGAAGACGTTCACGCTGCTCATTCAAAGGAAAAAGGACGAAGAGTCATCACCTGTAGGAAGTCGATCCTCGCCACAGCTCCCACAAACAGAGTTGTACCGGGCTTCAACACAAATGTACGCGGGATGATGGCCTGAGATGGAACCACTGACATAACTTCTTGTTCTGTCATCAGATTCAGGATCTGACACGGAGACAGAGGGAGGGACAGCATGAGAACCAGCAGCTGGTTGGTCATTGTATACGTACAGTATAGAATACAGAAGAGACTCACGTCATTCTCCTTCATGATTCCAGGAGTGTCAAACAGCCAGTGAGCGTCTTTCAGCTCGTTGTAGGTGAACTCTTCAGACAACCTGCTGCGAGCTGACAGGAAACACACAGAGGTCACACGGATAGTCACAACACAATATAAAAATCTGATGTGAGGTGTGAGAATGTAAAACTGAAGAACTACATCTCCCAAGATGCATTTCACTTACAAACAGCCAACTACAGAACTTCATATCCATATGGTAAGCTTACCATTTATAGTTTCTCCATAGTAACAGCAGCTGAGGCTCATGGGCAATGGAGTATATAGAGACAGTAACTAAGGGGATGGTTTCATCCTCCAGGACAGTTTGTGCTCAGTCCCATTACATCATATTCATTTTAGTTATTTCACTTGCAGCTGATGGCATCACAGAGCACTCATCCAATCAGATGTCACTCCTCACCTTTTGTCATCATGTGTCCATCTTCATTTTCTCCAAAAGCCAAAATGTCAGGATCAAACTCAATCTCATCAGGTCCGGAAGTGATGTGAGACCAGAAAGTTCTGCCAACACGACCTGAACAGGTGGACAGTTGGACATGATGACTGATGGACGACTACCCCCCCCCCCCCCTTCTTCTTCTTCTTTTACCCCCTCGTCTTACCCACTAAGTATCCCTGCTTGCTGAAGTGTTTGAGTCTGTGGAGCTCGTCCTGCGGTAGCTCGCTCTCCATCTGTCTCTCAGCTTCGTTCAGTCTTTCCTGACGTCTGAACATCCTGTACGGAGTCGGGTTGATGATGGGAAACTTCAGCAGGTTCAGAGTCGTCCCTGAACACATCACAGCAGGAGAGTCTCTTCAGTGTCAGCTGATTATATTCAGGTGAGGACACTGCGGACTCAGAACATATTTCTCATCATGCTATGGGAGCTCAGACCACACAGACAATTCTTAGAAATGTGAATGGAATGTGGTGTGCTCACCGGGCCATGGTGATATGGTAGCCTTGTGGATGAGGTCGGAGGCTTTGGACTTGCAGTAGTCAGACTCAAGCAGCGTGTTGAAGAGCGACGACTTCCCGGCGTTGGCGCTGCCCACAAGGTACACGTCACCTTTGTACTTCCAGGACCGCTGCAGGCTAGAGATCAGGCCCTCGATGCCGTAGCCGGTCTTAGCGCTGATTAGGTGGATGTTGGTCACCTGATGGCCGAAGCCGGCATTGTGGCAGTACTGAGAGAGCTGCCGTTTGATTCGCTGCAGGTAGTTGGGGGCGTCTCCAGGCAGCAGGTCGATCTTGTTGCCCAGGACAACAAAGTGTTTGTTGGTGCCTACCAGCGCAGGTAGGTCAGGGACGATGGAGTCGGGGACGTCCAGGAGGTCGACAATGAGCAGCACCAAAGCCTTGAGGGGGCGGAGCTGCTGCACCACGGCCTGGTACTGGTCCGAGGACACCTGGAGGTTCAGGGCCTTGTGGTGGTGAGTGAGCAAGTGACACCGCTGGCAGGTGGCTCCACCCAGACGCTCCTCCTGCTGCAGCACCCTGAACTTCTCGCTGGGCAGGTACCCGGGCACTTCGACAGCAGTGCAGTGCAGGACGGCGCCACAGCCGGAACAGCAGGTGTCACTCACTGGTTCATCCATGTCAGGGGTGCCGAAGACTTGGTGCTCACCTTTACCTGCCTTCTTTTCCTTCTTCTTCTTCTTCTTCTTCGCTACCACAGTGCTCTCGTCCAGCGGGAAGTCAACATCATGGAACTGGATCAGAGAGTCTGGCTCCACCTCCTGCTGGGCCACGCCCCTCAACACCTGCAGCTGTCGCTCCAGAGACTTCAGCTGTCTTTGAGGAGGATCAGCAGGAGGTCCTGGAGGTGGAGAGACCTGGAGACCTGGAGAAGTAGCAGAAGAGAAGACTTCCTCCTGACGGTGGTCCTCCTCTGGATCTGAACCCAGAAGAAGAAGAAGAAGGATGATGATGATGATGATGATGATGATGAACATTTCTACACACTGCTAGTGTCAATAGGCACAGGTGGTGCGGCGGACTCGTGTCATGGCAGACATTGTGAAAAGTACTAGGGATGCACCGATCCGACTTTTTAGTCCCGATACCGATACCGATGCCTGGACTTTGTGTATCTGTCGATACCTGATACCGATCCGATACCGTTGTTGAATTAATAATAAACTGTATACCGTTCACCTTATACCATGAAGAAGAGACTAAAGGCACCAGACTTTCCTAACTAAACATTACTTTCCTAACTAAGACAAAATAATCAAACATATACCAAATATTGTAAACATGTCTAACATTAATAATAATAATAATCATAACAACAACAACAACAACAACAACAATAACAATAATAATAATAATAGCTGCTGTGCAGCGATGGGTCGGGTCCGGGCTATTTTTGGCAAATTTAGGCAATTCTGAGCAACAAACAGGAGACAGTTGACAACAATGTTCATTTTGGACCACTTGAGGCTTGAACTCACAACTTCTGGAACCAAAGCCTGTCATCTATCGCTCTGAGCTAATTGGCAAATGGCAATACAACAGTGGCTTCACAAATTGAGTAAGCCATTCACTGTTGTGCAGGCAGATTTGAAACCACTGTAAAAAATTCAGTTATCAAGACAAAAATCTGAAATTACACATATTGCAGCATGGAGATGTTGGTAATTTGTTTTTAAAAAATGATTAATTTGCTCCATAAGTGAATAACTGATCTTTAAAAATGATGCTTGACTGCAATTATTCACATTAGAGCAGGATTCAAAATGTTCTCAAAAATTCAGTTTTTGAGATAAAATTCTGATATTTGCCAAACTTCATCAACCATGACTCCAAAATATTCTAAATTTTTTTCAGGAAGATTGAAAATGTATTTAGCAAGAATTTGATAGTATATGTTTACAGTACTGTTTACAGTCAAACATTTTGATGCACTGTAGGCTTAATTTTTGATAAATCAAAAATCCGAGAAACAAGTTTTGTGGAGGACGGTCTGAAGATGCTCTCTAGCAAGTTTGGTGACAATTGAGCAAAAATTGTGGGAGGAGATAGTTTTTTTCAAAACCTGTAAAACTTATAAAACCTGAGTGATGGACTTCATAATTTGTAATGAGTTTGAGTGGACTAAAGTTTCAGCAGTATTGAGGCTACAGTTTGGTTAAAGTTTCAAAACTGTAGCATGTACTGTTGATTTTGTAGGTATTTTTAAAGTTTTTAAATTTAAACGCTTATTGTGCCCCCCCGGAGGAATATTGACATGTCCTTAGAATTAAGTAAATCTGGCATGGGGCCGGAAACATTTCTGAAAAGTTTGGTGAGTTTTCGCCCATGGGAAGTATGACTTCCTTGGAAGAAAGAAAGAAAGAAAGAATTCCTACAAATACAATAGGGTCCTTGGCAGCTTAGCTGCCCGGACCCTAATAATAATAATAATAATAATAATAATAATAATAATACATTTAATTTATATAGCGCCTGTCAGGGTACCCAAGGACACTTAACAAAGTGGAACAAACAAAACAGAATAAAAGGAGCGCATGTCAGTCAGCATGGAGGGAACACTAGCACCGAAGTCAGTAGCATCGTCCGTGTACAAACTAGCGTATGGAGGCTCTGTGCACACAGCGGGGGCGACGCAGGAGACCAAGAGATCCAATCCAAGCGATGAAGCCTGGGGTGAAGTGACAGCAGAGGTCCAGGTGCTCCTGTGCTGAACACCTGAAGACCCCGCCAGCAACGGCGGAGTAGCGACCATACAACATCGCTGCGAGCCGGGGGAGACCGCAGCAACAGAGGAGAGCGACAAAGCAGCCCGACGGTGAATAACCTAGAGGTTTTGGTGGAGGGAGGACCAGCGGAGCAACGATGGACAGCCCAGAGAGTATTGAGTACGTCGGTTTGAAACCTAACAGCTGATCGGTGAGGCTAACAACTGATGGCGGGGCTAACAGCTAATCAGCGGAGAAATGTGACATGAGTAATTGCAACGTCCTGCAAACAGGAATCCAAAATAAAACATAGCAGCTGAACCTGAGAATAAACTAATAAAAAGTTGGTCAAACAACTAGTGCTCTTCCAGCATGCGACACACTGACGCTGACGAATGACGTAGGATGTGCTGCGACGGAGAAAAAAAACAACTGGATCGCCCGTGGATCTGTTCATTTTTCCGATTCAGATCCAGCTGTTTTGTCAATATCAGGGCCGATATCCGATCTTAATATCGGATCGGTGCACCCCTAAAAAGTGTTTCTAATAACGTTTAAAGATGGCTTCAGGTGTTCTGTTCTGCCACATCAGTGACCAGTGATAGAAGATCACTGAGCACATTTACTCGAGTGCGGTACTTGTCGTTACTTTATACTTTACTCCACTACTTCCATCTCATACCTTCAGGTACTCTGCAGCTGCATCAAAGCACAGTAGAGATTTATGAAGTGGATAATAACACACAGATCATCACAACCCGAGGTGTCAGCTCACCTAAATGTAATGCAGCCATAATTAATGAAATCTATTACACCTGAACTCTTCCTGTGAAAAGGGTCGATTTTAAAACGATTGAATGGACGGCCGAGGGAGAGCCTGCAGCTGGACTCTGTCACTGACACTTCAGACAGAAGTCTGAAGTGTCAGTGACAGAGTAGAACTAGAACCAACCTGCAGCTGACTGAGTTTCAGCCGCTGAGTCTGAACAAGCAGCTGGTCCAACATTTATTAAATCATCAGGAATATTATTGTTCTTATAAATTGTCTGCAACAAATAAACAATCAATAATAAAGTCAACTCAAGTAATTGTTGTTGGTGAGACTCACACTCAGTGATCAGCTCTGTGACAACGCTCATCCTCATATCAATACATCAATATCATATATTAATATATAATTATAAATCAGAACAAAGGGAAAAGTTTGAAAGACAGACACTTTGAACTGTCTTCGTTGTGACTGTCCTCAGACTCACCTGTCCTCGGTCTTAACTGTCCTCACTCTCACCTGTCCTCGGCCTTAACTGTTCTCAGTCTCACCTGTACAGTCCACAAAGACGAACTTTTCCTCCAGGTTCGGGTCCACCGTGCAGCTCCGGACTCTGCTGCAGAGTTGTCGGGTCAAACACCTTCCTACCGCTGCCTCTGAGCCAAGCACTGACCCCGCACCGCCCGCAGCGGGAACACGGCAGGCAGGAAAACGGCGGGCAGGAAAACAAACGCCGCTCCGCAGCGCGCGGCGGACACTCACCTGGAACACTTTCAACATGTCCAGCTCGTCCACAAAAACCTGAACACGCGCTCACCTTGGAGCTCTCGTACACGAGACTCAACCACTGCTAAACGGACCACTTCCTGAACGGATGTGACGTAAACCTGTCGTTTGTTCATCTTCCGTTAAATCAACGAACATGATTTTATTTTGAATGTAAACCAAATATTCCTCACCCGGATATTTTTAGAATCAACACAGGAGTAATATGACGAATTGATCAAATTAATCAATCAATGATCAATAAGTTAAAAAGTGAAGACATTTAAACGTCAACAGGAGGTGTCAGTCTGCAGCTGTTTCAGGAACTGAACCACTGTGTGTCCTCTGTGCTTTATTTGATCATTGTGTCTTTTTTGTTGTCTTTTAAATGCAATTAGACCATTTTAAAGTCTTATTTTTAACGTATTCCTCTGACCCTGTGAAGCTCCGAAGTGCTGTCTAATAAGTTTGTCATTTTGGTAGCTACTGCAACACACGTCTGGAGTCAGTCTTTTGTCTGCGGAGTGAGACCTCTGAATATCAGAGGATCTCTGGCTGTAAGATAACTTCCTGTGTCTGCAGCTCGGCCAGTTTCTGTCACTTCTCTCTTAACATGTTGAAGTTCAGGAGCTCCTCACTGAGATCAGCAGCTGCCCTACTCACACCTGGCGCTCAGGTGAGTTTATTACCTCCAACTGACTAAAACAAACATAAACTGACCTCCAACAAACATAAACTGACCATCAACAAACATAAACTAACCAACATAAACTAACCTCTAACAAACATAAACTGACCAACAACAAACATAAACTGACCATCAACAAACATAAACTAACCAACAACAAACATAAACTAACCTCCAACAAACATAAAGCACACACACACCCTGTGTGACTCAGTTTGCAGTTGAGAGATTTGAAGTTTTTGAAGTTTGTTGTTGATCTTTGGACTGAGCTCATACAAAAGTTTAAAATTAACCAGCAGCAGAGAAAACAACCTTCAGGCGAAAGGTCATCTTTTTACATTACTCTCTGTGCATTAATCTCTGTGCATTGCTCTCTTTACATTACTCTGTACATTACTCTCTGTACATTACTCTCTGTGCATTACTCTCTGTACATTACTCTCTGTGCATTAATCTCTGTGCATTACACTCTTTACATTACTCTGTGCATTACTCTCTGTGCATTACTCTCTGTACATTATTCTCTGTACATTACTCTCTGTGCATTACTCTCTTTACATTACTCTCTGTGCAGTACTCTCTTTTAGGGCTGCAACTAACGATTATTTTGGTTGTCGACTAGTCTATCGATTATTTTTTCGACTAGTCACAATTATTTTGGCAGCATTTGCTTTTACTTTGGTTTTACCTTCATTACCTCAGAGCAAATTAAAAACCCATGAAACATGCATTTGAAAACATAATATTTTGAAACGCAACTGGATTTTTAATGTCAACTGAACTAATTAATACTAATTATTACTAGGGCTATCAGTGTAACGCGTTAATTAGATTAATTACACTGCAAGTTAACGCGTTATAAAAATTAACGCAATTAATTCTGAGATTCTGAGTGGCAATTCAATGCGCCAACATTTTAAATTTCGCCCACTGAATGATCTGTAGGCTACTGTGGCACGTCACTGTAGCACCGAGGAACTTGCCGTGTTCGTCACTTCCCACCTGCGTCGCTAGTCGGGCTGTAAGAATACACGTATCGGAGCTGAAATGGCGACACTCAGATCCACAAACCTGTCTCGCACTGTGAGAAGGCAGAATCGCGACACAACTTCCAGTCCAGATCAGCCCTATGAGCTGTAAGCAACACTGCATTAACACCACAGCGGCCGTTGTTCGTTCACACAGAGCGAAACATTGCTGTAAAGCCGGCGCTGCGGCTCCTAAAGAGACAGTACACGTCATGATGATGACGTGTGTTTGTTTTCAAGGGGTTTCTCCGGTGTCTCCCCTCCCTGTCAGTCAAAACCGACGGAGACTGTCCTCTGGAGTAAAGTTCACTGAAGTCTCGGTCCGGAGGGCTGACCGTCGCGGAGATTTTCTTTCATCACAAACACTCAGTGAGGTAAAGTTTTTTTGCGGTGACAGACGCTGTTTATTGGGCAGAAATGTGACGAGGAGTCTGTAGGACGGGCGGGAGGAAGGGCGCTTCTCCACATACAGCTGTGGTATTTTTAACTTGTTGCCAAAGACAGTTACAGTTACTACGTTACCTTAGTTTGGTTCTGTAACGTTGTTTTGTGGGACATTTCTCTGTATTAAGTTGAGTGAGGTATCTGTGCAGTTAACAGACCATCAGATAGACACGCCCTCCACAATACTGCACCTCTGATACTATCAGACACGTATCACATACATAAGTTATTGAAATGTTACATAAATAAAATGTTTAATTTAGAAAGAAATAAAATCGAGGTTTGTATCGAACCGTGGGTCAAAAATCGTGATACAAACCGAATCGTGAGTTTGGTGTATCGTTACAGCCCTAGTCGCTAGTCAAAGCAGGGTGACATGGACGTGACTCAGGGGAGCGAGGCGAGCACATCGTTGCTCGGGCCTTTGAACGGCAAGTTCTTCTCTTCTTAGTGTATTCAATTGATTAGTCATGCAATACAATTTAGTAATGGCCTAGAATTCGAATTCTTTATTTGGGTAACTTTAGCAGATATGAGATTAAAATGCGATTAATTAGATTAATTAATTACAAATCCTGTAATTAATTAGATCAATTTTTTTAATCGCCTGACAGCCCTAATTATTACGGTTTGTAATTGATTACATATCTTACAAATGAATTATTATGTTATAAATCATTGCATTAAGTGGAGGTTTACTATTCAGTGTTTTATCCAATTTATATTATTACTGTTTTGTACTGACTTAATATCCTATACATGAATTATTACTGATATCATTGCTGTCAGACAGAAACCTCTTATTTGCAAATTTGACTTATTTTTTTAAAATCTTTTTACTGGCCACCCTTCACCTCTGTATACATTATTAGCCAATGAATGTATTAAAGAGCTTGTCTCCAGCTGGCCTCTTGTCTGATGACACAGTATTTCCAGCTACAAAACGCAAATCTCTCTCCTCCCTCCATTGTTGTTGTGTCGCTGCGTGGTGTACGTGAGTTCTCCTCATGTCTGAAAACGTGACTTTTCCCACACGTGACGTCACTCCTCTACTATGAGCTCTACTACAGAGTCACACGTAAATTTAATGTCATATATTGAAGATGGGAGGTTACCGCCCGAAAGTGTTCCTAAAATTTGGACGTGTTTGTTTTCGCTTTCCTGCTCTCCTCAACATATTCCGCCGTCATTCATATTCTTCTTCTTCTGCGGAATGTCTTCTTCTATGCCACACTGTGACATTCTAGTAGCGGTGCTAAAGCGATTTGCTCCGGCTCAAATCTTTTTTCTTTTTTTTTTTAAAAAGATGATAAATAATAATAACAATAATACATGTGACGTGTCGACGCACAAATTTCGTGTCGACAAATTGTTATTGTCGACGTAAGCAATTAAGTCGACTAATCGTTGCAGCCCTACTCTCTTTACATTACTCTCTTGACATTACTCTCTGTGCAGTACTCTCTGTGCAGTACTCTCTGTACATTACTCTCTGTGCATTACTCTCTGTGCATTACTCTCTGTACATTACTCTCTGTACATTACTCTCTGTGCAGTACTCTGTGTATTACTCTCTGTACATTACTCTCTGTACGTTACTCTCTGTACATTACTATCTTTACATTACTCTCTGTACATTACTCTCTTTACATGAGGCCACTGTATGAGATTGAACATGTGGTCCTGTGTCAGTCCACTGATCTAGTGTCAGTGTTAAGCGGTCCAGTGTCAGTGTCCAGTGGTCCTACCTCCGTAGGACCTTCTGTAAATCATCTGAACTACACCAAATTACAGGAAATGTGTACAATAAATATCAAGCTTTAACACACAGATGTACCAAAAATGAGAGTTAACAGTGGTCCAGTGATCCGATTTCACTGTCCAGTATCCAGTGGTCCAGTGGTAGTGTGAGTGTCCAGTGGTCCAGTTTCACTGTCAAGTGTCAGTGTCCGGTGGTGAGTGTCCAGCAGTGAGAGTGATGTTGGCTGGAATGTTTGGTGACATCTGTCTGGGTGTTCCAGGTCCAGTCAGGTCTGTAGTCCTTCTTGCTGTCCAGATGGACATCCAGGCTCTGAACAATGTGACTCTGCTCTCTTCCTTCCACTCTGCAGCCTCGTGTGAGCCTCTCTACTGGTCCCCAACAGGGACACCAAACCTTTTATGAGTTTCGCACCTACAGCATCCGTCCAGACCAGAATGCTGCTTTTCTTAAACTGACCAATGAGAAGATCCACCTTCGCACTGCCCACTCCGAGCTGATTGGCTACTGGAGCGTTGAGTATGGCGGCTTGAACAGGGTCTTCCATATATGGAAGTATGGTGAGGACACGCCTCTTTTGTTAGGGATCTTCTTCATCCTGAGGTTTGAAGAGTGTAACAGACCTCCTGCTCCTATCCTCTTCCCCCCATCCTCCACCTCTTCCTTCTGCTCCTCCTCCTCCTTCTTCTCCCCCATCCTCTTCCTCTTCCCCCTCCTTCCTCAGACAGTTTCTCTCAGCGGGCAGATGTTCGGGCCGCCCTGGCTCAGGACCCCTCCTGGATCTCAGAGTACATCTCCAAGGCGATACCGATGTTGACATCCCAGGACAACGAGGTCACCTACCTGGTTCCCTGGAGTCATCTGAAGAGACCACTACAGGAGGGCGGTAAGCCCTGCACCCACACTGGAAACACTACATGACTGCTTTAACACATCATGCAGTGTTTCCTCTACATTCATTTAGGAGTGGCGGCCCGCCATTCCTAAATCCTAGCCGCTCCGTCAAATTTCGCTTTTTAAAAAAAAAAAAAAAATTGTCGCAAATACACCACCGGTGTCTCCACCTTCACAGCAGAGTCCTGCACTGGGTCGAATACTCTCGAGTAAGGTAAACTACAGATAACTATCTTGCTCAGTATCTACTCTTTGCACCTCGTCTGCACCTCGATGACGGACCACAGCGTGTTTTAAATCAGCCGCTCCGCCACTCCTTAAAAAAATCCTAGAGGAAACACTGCATCATGTATTTAACACCAGGTGTGTTTCAGGTGTGTATGAGCTGGTTTCCTTCCTGATGTGTCCCGGTGGTCCGGCAGTGTGGGGCAACGCCTTCCAGGCTGCCGTCACTGCCCATGATGCACCTGGGTACGGCAAGCTAGTTGGAGCATTCCATAACGAATTTGGACCACTGAACAGAGGTACACTGTAAAAAATACACCGAACAGAGGTACACTGGAAAAAAATACAGTAAACTCTGTGTGTGTGCGTCAATGATGTCACTGTGTCTCTGTCAGTTCACGCCCTCTGGTGGTTTGAGAGCGCTGATCAGAGAGCTGAAGTTCGACACAAAGCTCACACTGACGCCAGAGTGGTTGCTGCAGGTGAGGCTTCACCCACGAAACACTGATTGACATCACACACCATGACAACATGTGATATCATACAGGATGAATTTGTTTGACACTGATGTTACACTGACTGAGTAGATCAGCAAAGTGAGCAGTAGGTCTCAGTCATAAAATCAGTCAATCAGCACTAACAGATCCATCTCTGTCTCAGTCAGAAACAGCGTCGTCCATCTGGACTCTCAGGAGAATAAACTCATGTTTCCCTGTCCCTTCTCTCCGCTGAAGTAACCGCCGTCCTCACACCTGTGTCTCCACTGCAACAGAGACGAACACTGTTACACAACTCATCTTTACCTGGAGGGCTTATACTTGAAGCACCGCCCTTTCCCTGGACGAACTGATCACAGATCAACATGAAGTCTATCATGTTCCTGGTTTAAAGCTTCGTCTTGTTTTTACAATCAAACATTGATGAGCTGTTAATAGAGCTGCTGTACGTCACTGCAGACACAGAAGAGTTAAGACATCATTAAAAACCTGAGCAGATCAAGTTGTCATTGTCTTTATTGAACAGACTGTGTGTGTGTAAAGATGAGGCAGAGTCAGTCGATTTGTTTCATTTATTGATCATTGATCAGGTAACAGCTCTTGTTCTTGGTCCATCAGCTTTCTGTCACATTAAATAAACGTTTGACGATCAGACTTGAAGCTTCAGTCGTCTGGAGGATTCAGTGCAAAGACAAACTGACGCTGTGAACACGTTAAGTGCTGAAGCTCCTTCAGTCTGATCAGCAGTGAGATGGAGAGACGATTGATCCATCGATGGAACTGTTCAATACTGTAGTGTGCTTTCAGGAGCTGATGAGGTATTTCACTTCTTCACACTCAAACACAAAAACAAATCTGCTCTTTTATCATCTTTTCTTAAAAAAACTATAAAATCAATCAACTGTTCTTCTGTGTGCAGCACGGAGCACTCTGATTGGCTGCTAAGGCTACAGGAAACAGTGATGCCGTTTCAGCTACACATATAAATAAAACTGACACGATAAAAACGGAATCAAACGTTTTTTAAAAATCGATGTTTGCAGTTGAGCTGTCAGCTGCTTGAGACAATCGGGACAAACAGAGCTGAAGTTGATCACAACGCAGGAAGACGGTCAGTCAGGTTCCTTTAACACTCAGTCTGGCCAGCGAGCGGCACGACACCGCCGCAGGAAATCATTTGCATTGACTGGCATTAGGCAGCAGGTGACTCTGCCCACAGTATTTAGATCAGTATGACATCACAGCAGGTGAGGAGGGGCGTCTCCTCCGCTGCAGGTCGAGTCCAGGCTGAAGCTCTAGACTCAAACAGATCACATGATCACATGACGCTCTCCCTCACAGACCCCTCCCCCTCCGCCGCTCCTCTCGAGCTCAGTGTGGGAACATCGATGGCGATGTCTCTCCGTCTCACTGAGTTGTCTTTGGAGTGGTAGTCGTCACTCTGGTCCTTTGCAAAGTTCACAAACACCTGAAGCAAGAAACAAGCTGTGAGCAGACAGACAGACAGACAAACAGTGGAGACAGGAGACCGACAGACTGGTGAAAGGTGTATGTCAGGTGTGTGTACCTGGTCCAGAGTGGTCTGAGTGACGGAGTAGTCTTCGATCCTGAGCGTGTCTTTGTTTTTGGCGAGGATGGAGAAGATGTGTGCGAGGGAGGTGAGCGATGACGGCAGCTGGTACTGCAGCATGTTCCTGTGTTTCTCCTTCAGCGTGCTGCCGCTCAGCTCGCTCTCGATGAACTTCATGACGGGCAGCAGGTCGGGGTCATGTCCCGCCACCCGCAGGATGATGGTATACCCGTCACCAAACCTGATGCAAAGAAACATTGATTTAAGGAGCTGCTTAGTATTAAGTATTAGTATTTCTCCTCTCAGATCAATAATTCAAACTAATATTCAGATTTAGTTTCCTGAAATGTCTCAAAATTGCTCTGAGTGGCGTGTCAGACTGTGGTGCCCCTCATTGGCGCCCTCTGGTGGTCACATTTACATTTACATTTAGGGCATTCAGCAGATGCTTTTGTCCAAAGCAACTTACAATAAGTACATTTGTCACAAGAAAGAAACAACATGTCACTAACAATAGAGTCAAAAGAAAAATAGAAACAATTTTCAGGCCCTCATCTAAGGATCGTAGCTGTCAAAGATACTTGAAGTAAAAAAGTGCTGTGATTTAAGTGCTAATGATACGAACATGTGCATATACGTATTTCTTTTGTTGGGAGGGAATCCTGCTATGCAGGGTTGAGGTCAAGTCTGAACAAATGAGCCTTGAGTCTTTGCTG